>OX457105.1:8183439-8596081 GCA_949752805.1 Deilephila elpenor | reverse complement strand
GAATTAAAAATTTAGAAAAGTAAAATTGGTTCAGCCGTTTCTGGTATTAGCGCGCACAAACGCACAGACAAACAGACAAAAAATGTAACAATCATTGTTTTGGGTTGAATTTTTCTATATAATATTTTTTGTACAGACATCGATCAGTTACATTTCTATTATTATATTTTTGGATTATACTCGTGAAATTTCGTAAACACATTTGATTCGGAAATAAATATTAAATTTAAGTAAAAGTATTTTATTTTGCTATATAACTGAACTGTTAAATGAAATAGTCGTGTGACTAACTCAATAAAAGCGCAATATTTGATTTCAATTTTCCAACGTTGGTAGTTTCCAAACGATTTTAATAAACGGACGCTTTCTACAAAATAAAAATGCCTGCCTGCAATAACAAAAGATCAATGTAACAATTGAAATTTTTCGTTCGAATATTAATACACTTATATGGTAAAAGCAAATTTTAATGGGTGTATCCAGACTACGACCGAAAACGAAGCCAGGTGGCAGTAGTGGTAGTTTTAGTGACTCCAGACACAATGAAATTAAATATTTAGCAAAAAAAAAAGCATCGAATTGTCTTTAACTTTTCATCGTGTTCGTGTAGATAAATAAATACATCGAGATTTTGCTTAGATAATAATTTAAAGCCTTGCGTAACATCGCGACTTTTAAAAGCCTTTGTACGTTGTACATTATTATTTTAGCAAAAACATAAGTTTTTGGAAAATGTTAAGGGTATAGACATGTATATAGTATACACCGGGACGGAATGGCAGGCGAATTTACCACCAGGCAGCCGTTTACATACTGTAGTATGCCGGCGGCCTATCAAGACATCCCGCGTCGTGACGTCATGCTGAAGTATGCATCGGTAGTACCTGCATGTACCCCCGTTTGGACTGCCTCATCCCACGGCGCGGCGTGTCACGGAGGCCTTCGGTGTGCCGTTGCATACCGCGGTGCGCTGCGGCATCGCGCCGGGGAATCCCACAGCGCCCTCTCCGATTCCGTGTCAATAAATGCCTTCCGATGCCGCGGCATCAATTTGATGCATTGGAATTTATGTCTTATTCCTACCAGATAAGTTTGATTATTCTTTAGTAATAAATAAAATCCTGTTCCATTTCGTCTTCAAATTCGCATGGTGGCTGAAGTGACTAAAACCACCACCTGACTTCGTTTTCTATCGCAGTCTAGATACACTTGGTATATTTCTGTATATTATACATATGAAAATAACATTGTTAAACTGAGCT
Source organism: Deilephila elpenor (assembly GCA_949752805.1). Classification (NCBI taxonomy): domain Eukaryota; kingdom Metazoa; phylum Arthropoda; class Insecta; order Lepidoptera; family Sphingidae; genus Deilephila; species Deilephila elpenor. Next base: position 8,594,819 of record OX457105.1, on the reverse strand, counting down.
ATATTCGTATGCGCTCCGGTAGTGACCACAATGGTGTACAACCCTTGATGTGACTCTGTGTGTCTCCTTTTGGCTTCAGCCTATGCATACTCGATCAAGACCAGAATCACAGCTGTGAAGACTGGGGAGAGAACCACTTCTTACCATAATAACCTCTATTGGAATTACACTGAGCTTACCATTAGGTTCAGGGTCGCTTTGGTTGCCAATATAAAATTGACAAAATGTAAATAATCATCATCATCAGCCCGGTGCAGTCCACTGCTGGACATAGACCTCCCCCAAGGTATGCCACAGAGTCCGTTTTGCTGTTTTATGCATCCATTTGCTGCCGTCATAATGTAAATGAAAAAAGGCAATAGTAACTTTAAAATAACTCCTTTTGGTTATTTTGCTTCGGCGTAAAATACGAGTAAGTATTATGCAAATCATTCACGCTCCGCTTTTTATACCACACGTTGTTAGCTAACTACCGTGAATATTCACCCTCCTAAAATAGCTAATATGATATTTAACCTTCACTATTATGGACAAGCAACATATAAAATCATAACCAACCAACTTTAGACTACATCTTTAAGGGCACTTAAAATGTGATAATATCTATATAAAAACCTTGAATAAAATTCATTTACTTACATATGTACATACCAAGTTAACCTTTAGCAAACCGCTTCCTACAATGAAACCGAGCGAAATAATTACCATTAGCTGTTGAAAAGTTTCCACTGCGTTTTATTTACGTTCATGTTACACTTGTTTATTTTATCTCTCTGAGTTCAATTTATATTCATAGTACCAAAAAACGCCTTCTAAGTCTACACATTGAGACGTTAACCACATGAGCCTTGATGCCTGCTTGAGCGTTTTTTAAATACCATAGCTTTAATATAAAAGCGTGTAGTTTGAATTCTCAGCTTCAACCATACGGACATGAAAAACATCACGGCATCTGTAAATCTGAGGTGAATTCTGAGAAAATAGGGGAAGTCAGTTGGGAGATGACAACCTCCGTGGCGACGTTGGTTAGACGCCGGCTGTGAAACGAGAGGCCGCGAGTTTGATTCCCGCACCGAGACAAATATTTGTGTGATCCACAGATACATCGACGACACAAGACTCGATCTTAGGTCTGGAATAAGTACATATGTGACTATTGGGTGTAATTATTAGTTATGGAGGCAGGAGGCTGAGGGTCTTTCGCAATTTCACTCACTTCATTTATTTATCTGTCAATTTATGTCGGTTTTCTGGAACACGAAGAGACGACTCTAGTCAAGTAAGCTCCGTAATACTGTAGTCTAAACTAACTCTGGCGATGCTCTACCATGTCCCACAATGAAATAAAAAATATAATCTACCAATTTAGGTAAGATTATTTAAAGTAATTTCATCATGTGTTAATAGCTTTCAAGAAAACTTGAAATATTACGATTTGATAAATGATATAATGGAATAATTATAATAATATACCGAGGTAGTTCACCTTCGTCTTAGTTTTTATATAACCGTAATTCACAGTTAAGTTAAAAACAGGCTTTGCTAAAAATATATTGGCTAAGGCTAGTTATAGCTTTATCATTTGGTATCTAGTCATAAGTTATTGTACACGTCACAATTCAAATATGAGTCATCAATAATGTATAGATTATCGGACAGAAACATATATTTTTATTGTATCAGTACTTCTTGAAATAAATTACAATATCTCACTCTATCTATCTCTTCAACGACAGGAAATCCACTGCTGAGCATCCCCCAACAATTTTCATGTCATTAAAATATCTATAAATTCTTATAAAATGTATTTCAATACGTTTCTACAGCATTCATGCGGACAAATATAGCCAAACTCGTATGTATTACTAGTATTATTTCAAGAAAGCGTGACTCAGCGTTGTTACTAAAACCAGTAGAGAGCTCGATAAATATTTTGGTGCTTCAATTCCTCTATCAATTAATAATATGAATCAAATCCATTAAATTGCGATGTAAATATAGAATATGTTGTAAACAGAAAAAAAAAACGTCCACAAAAAGGCGTGCGGATTGACGCACGGTCGACACGAGAGGTGCTTGTCCTTCCACATTGACCGACACGAAAAAAACTTAAAACAAGTGGTGTTAATAAAGTTCAAAATCGCCTGGCAAAACTTTTTATATGGAAAAATACAAAAATGCCAAGGATGCGTTGGAAAATTTAAACACAATTATTTTTTTAAATATTCAAGTTGACACGCACAAACTCACGCCTATGTTACATTACGGTAGGCAGAGACTATAGAGCGCCCTGCGCCAGGTGCGTGCGGTCCATCCATAACTCTTTCGCATCATTGACTTTCATTAGTCTCCATACACGCAATTCATTTTTAAAAGGTGAACTATGTGTAAATGTAGAACAAACGAGATTTTTTGCATAACTACAGCAGTACTACTGGAAAATATCATTTTGCTCGAGTTCAATTGCTTCATTAAACAACAATGCATTGTTTGCGAGGACGAATTAGTTTCAGAATAAAGCAAACTGCAAAATTATAGTGCCTGAAATACTAGGAATAGAAATGTTGTTATTAACAGTTATTGTTGTGGAAATTATCTGTACTACATATCGTGTCTGCAAAGTGAGTGAATTAGGCACCCACAAAAAAAAGACAATAGTATGTTATTTAGTTCCAATATGTATTTTTAAACATGAAGTCGTGAGAACTACTTGAGATCACAGCGTGGGAACATTTTATCTCGCCTTTTTTATGTTACGAGCTAAAAAGGTTTATGCATTTTTAGAACATTTTTATACACATTGCTTATTACTGTAAACACTATAATACCAGATACTACGCAAGGAAGAAAGCTAAATAAAATTCACCCATATTTGAACATTGTTTGCAGACTGCGTATGGTGCATTATTTGCATATTTTGTTCTGCTAGATTGAGCTCCATTACGCGAATCTGCTCTGGCATCATTCACATAAACAATTCCTTATATACTAGTATATAAACCAATGAATAGCATTGGTTACAAATATGGAGGCGGTTTGCCCCATCATGCCGCATAACCGCTTATTTGTAGTACTACAAGTTTCCAAATAAATACGCAGAGTATTAGGATGAAAAAGTGCGTGCTGGCCTGCTGGTAAAGGACCAGACGCGGCTGCCTACATGTTCACGGTGGTCGCGTGATCAAATCCCAGGGCACACCTCTGACTTTTCGGAGTTATGTGTGTATTGATAGTCAATCACCACGCACTTTAACGGTGAAGGAAAACATCGTGAGGAAACCTGCATACCGTAGCGATTTTAAAGAATTTCTACGGTATGTAAGTCCGCCAACCCGCACTAGGCCAGCGTGGTGGACTATATGGCCTAACCACTTTCAATCGATTCTCTCGATTGTAGAGTAGGCCCGTGCCCTGCAGTGGGACGTATATGGGCTGATATAGATAAATATAGAAGGCCAACGTCTATACAGATACATGAGATATATTTATTGAAATCATTTACCAATATTTTCTGAGAAATTTAATATTCGTCACAAAATTCTGAATGTTACAATTTAAATCTCCAATTCTACACCAAATTTTAAACTGATTGTTTAAGATTACTTTTACTAAAGCGTTTAGTTATTCAATTTTAATTTCAACTATAATATTACTTTAATAATATAAAAATATTTAATATACTAAGATAAAACATTAATTGTCACATAATTAAATTTTTAACTGTGTAGTGGCATGACTAGTAAAGGCTCCTTTGTGTCTCTTCAAGTCATTAGTGCTAATGGCAACAAAATTGAATATTTTTATTAATCTTTATAAAACATATTATTTAAAGCATTTTTGCGACTTGAGTTTGCCACGCATCAATCAAACTGATCAAGTGATTGATGTTTAAAAATATGTATAAGTAATAGATTAAGTTCGTTTTGAAAATAAATTATATAAGCTTTCGTATATTTTGCCGGTATTAATATTTTCTAAGAATGTTTATAGAGTAATAATGAAAAACATCAAACATAATATTATAAAATAACTTCGAAAGGACAATTTAACATACATACATACATAAACTCACGCCTTTTTCCCCGAAGGGGTAGGCAGAGGCACCACTAGGACACCCACATTTCGTCTTGCATTTTCCGACCCATAATGTGATAGGGGGCGAGCCTATCGCCATATCGGGCACAAATTCCTGACTCCGGGCTGATAATGAATAGAAAAATCCAATATCACTTTGCCCGACCCGGGATTCGAACCCGAGACCTCAGCTTTGTAACCGTACCGTAATACAACTACGCCACCGAGGCAGTCTACAATTTAACTATTCACAAAATCAAGCCCCATTAACACGGAAAGAGTTTCTTGTCTAGAAAATACGATTATCGTAAGGTATAAAAAATTTGCATCGTGTAAGCATTTGTCAGAACACGATACAACTGTACAATGATGACGATACACAGCCCTAAAACTCAGCTCATTATGAATTTCACCACAAAAGCATCCGCATAAATGTAACGCTAAATAAATAATGTTTGCCAAACTAAATTGCAATTAGCACACAAAGGTCCACATCGCTTTGCTTGATTTTAAATTCAAATTCAAACATTGTTCCAGCAGATCTAATCAGGCTGACGCATTAACCGGATTACTCACCTCACGAGAAATTTACTCAGATGTTCAAGCGATGTAAATAAATAAATAAATACACCCAACAGTCACATACATAGTCCTGGCCCCACACTAAGATCGAGTCTTGTGTCGTAAGTATCTGAAACTAAGAGAGACTTTTCGGTCTCACAAACACCCAAACCCGGAACAAATATCCGTGGATCACACAAATATTTGTCTCGGTGCGGGGATCGAACCCGCGGCTTCTTGTTTCGCAGGCGGCGTCTAACCAACTGCGCCACGGAGGCTGTCAATATGTTTTATTGTTTGGTAAGCAAACGATTAAACGGCTCATCTGATTGTAAGTGATCTTCACTTTTAAACTAGATTCGTTGGTGGGAAAAGAGAGGGAAAAAATTGGGTGGTAAAAGTGATCTTCACTTTAAAGGTATATGCGTTGGGAGGCAAAAAGGGGCATTGGGCCTGCCGCAATATCACACACCAAGGTAAATATTATTACGACAGCAACGCCGTCGCTTCGTGTCGGTTTTCCTAGACATAAGGGTTGACCTCGGTCATTAGTTCAAGGTAACGTTACGTTGAACTTTGAAACGTGGTGATAGCATTTTTCATGTAATACTTTAAAAATTAACGTCGATTGGACAACATAAAAGCACTTTTATGAGAAAAAGAAAGATAAGTTGTTCGTGCTCTAGTACTTGCTGTTGTAGTACTTTCGCTTAAAGTTAGAGCTAAGTTAGTCAAGCAACTCTGATATGTTTAATATTTCCTTTTCCCGTTACAGGCATCCAATAGTTTTATTATAGTTGGAGAAGGGTTTTCGTTGCTGATATATTATGTATGTAGTATATTATACTATATTTTGATATTATACGCTCAGCATAATTTGTATACGGTTGCTACGACATTGCTCCATCTAAATCCCATTGCAATACCATCAGACGAAATTGAGTTACAATAGATAACCGGCTTTCATAATAGAAAATAAATTATTTTATTGTTGATAGTGACACCTATATTGCAAGATACGTTTTAATTTTAGGGTTTCTGTTGTGGTACAACTGAAACATATAACAAGTAGGCATTCTCTTTAATGAATTGTACACTGGTGCCATTAACGCGTAACTTACAGGACAATACAAAACTGAAACGGCTGTAACAATTTGGGTAGATGCTATCTTATCCGAACGTGTGCATGAAACTTGTGTTTGGTTGTAAGTAATTTTATGCATAGAAACGCCCTAATCTGCCGTCAGGCTGACATAGGCATGGCGAGGACCTGTTCGCATGTAACTTCAGCGAGTAACTTGCGCTGGCAAGTTTTAGACCGAGGATAATAATACATACTATTCACGGAGAACGGTATTGCACGAACATTTTAGGACATACACCTTGTTTGAGTGGTAAATAGTAGTATCAGTTTAATAGGCACGCATGTTAAAACATAACTTGACTAAATGGTAAATATATAGTAATCTTGTTTTAACAGTAGTGAGTTTATTTATTTAAAACCAGTACGAACTGAATCTAGAGCAAAACTTACAAATATCAGAATTAGTCCTTGAAACTGAAGCAAACAAAATAAGACGTAACTAAATTTGTGAAAATATATTTTTAAACAAAACAAATATTAAACAGGTACATCATTTAATGTAGTTAAAATTGTTTTTAATACGATTCTTTGTCTTAAAGACATGACACCGAGCAGGCAGTTGGTCGTTGAAAAATAAAATATAATAAAATAATGGAACAAATACACAGTCTCCCTTTAAATAGGTTGTGGTAATGGGGTAAAAGCATATCCCATGTTTAGTTTTAGAGTCAACGGGATCCATCGTACTATTACGCTGACGATTTCAATCTATTTTTATTTAAAAAGTATCGGGAATTTTGAACATCGTATGACCCTACATTTTTTGCATGCCATCGTGGATTTCACCAATTTATCACATTACCATATTAAAATTATCAAAATGTATTTTTTTAATTAACAAACTTTCCAGTATTATATTTAAAAAATATTGCAAAGTAATTGCTTCAGATTGCTTCGTCTTGTTGCGCGTTGGGTTTTGCCATGTATATCATTTATTTTTAAATTACTTGCCAAGATTAAGTTCAAGGTGCCGTGAATGTAGATTGGCTCTGTAAATAGAGCTACTATAATATACTCGTATTTCTTCTTAATTTTGGTATGAGAAAGAGAGTACCACTGCCTCAGTGGCGAAGTTGTATTACGGTACGGTTTAGAAAGCTGAGGTCTCGGGTTCGAGTCCCGGGTCAGGCAAAGTGATATTGGATTTTTCTATTCATTATCAGCCCGGAGTCAGGAATTTGTGCCTGATATGGCGATAGGCTCGCACCCTATCACATCGTGGGACGGAACATGCAAGGCGAAATGGGGGTGTCCTGGTGGCGCCTCTGCCTACCCCTTCGGGGATAAAGGCTTGAGTTTATGTATGTATGTATGGAGGAGAGAGTGGAAGGCCAGTCATAAGTATCTCCAGCTAACTAGGTTGACAACTTTTGTTGTTTACCATTATTGAATCAAACATGACTAATCCTAGGACTCTATAATTAAAAAAATATACCTTACGTTCACATAAGTCCACTAAGCTCGTGTCCTTGGTGTTTTTTTTTATTGCGATGAATGGCGAGACGAGAATGCCATACGCCTGATGGTAAGCGATACGACCGCTCATAGACAGTAGCGAAACCAAACAACACCATGAATTACAAAGCAATCCTTGGCATTCCACTGCGTTTGCCATCCTGAGACATAATTGTTTAACCTCATTATGTCGAGTAGTTACTCTGGCTACAATGTCCTTCGAGCCGAAACACAAAGGTGCATTTTACACTGTTGTTTGGCAGGTGAAATAGACATTGCGGTAGTACCTACCCAGGCGGCCTCTCACATATGAGAGAGCAACCACCAGTAAATTGTGTTACCACCACATTGGTATTATAATGTCATACTTGTGGGTCACACAAATATTTTTCTCCCTGCGCGTATCAAACCCGCGGCTTCCTGCGTCTCAACCAACTATCCAGCTTAAGAGTCAATGAAATTAAAATATAATCGTCGAAATATCGAGCAATGTTGACTTTAGGAGTCATTTGGAGGACAAAGCCAAACTGGCGAGCAAAAAGTTGGGTATCCTGAACAGAGCCAAGCGGTACTTCACGTCGGGTCATAGATTGACGCTTTACAAAGCACAAATCCGGCCCCACGTGGAGTACTGCTCTCACCTCTGGGCAGGTGCCCCAAAATACCAGCTCAACCCACTTGACTCCTTACAGCGACGAGCTTGTCGAATAGTCGATGATCCCAATCTTACGGACAAATTGGAACCGTTAGGACTGCGGAGAGACTTCGGGTCTCTCTGTGTGTTCTATCGTCTGTTCCATGGGGAGTGCTCCGAGGAATTGTTTGAGATGGTACCAACATCGCCCTTCTACCATCGCACCACCCGTCACCGCAGCAGAGTTCATCCCTACCACCTGGAAGCGTACCGCTCCCGAACGGTACGTTTCCAGCGTTCTTTCTTACCACGTACGTGCAAGCTCTGGAATGAACTCCCTGCATCGGTGTTTCCTGAGCGCTATGACCTGTCCTTCTTCAAACGAGGCTTAAAGAGAGTACTATCCTTAAGGTAGGCAGCGACTTTGTTGTGCTGGACCCCTGGCATTGCAAAGGTCTATGGGCAGCGGTAGCCGCTTACCATCAGGCGGGCCGCTAGCTCGTCTGCCTATACGGCAATAAAAAAAAAAAACAAAAAAAAGAAATATGTTACTAGATCAGATGTTGTCAGAGACCCAAGAGTTCTAATAAACCCTCTTCATTTTTACCTCCCTTTCTCTACAAGATAACGAGTTTCACCAATGAGCGACTTGGTCGTTTATCAATATTACGATATGTCAATTGCATGCTGCAGAATATTAAAGCTCATGTTATTGAGAACGATCGAGATTAACGATATCCGATAACATCGTAATCTTTGCTGTAACATAAATAAATAATTATTTATGACCTGATTTGAACCGACGACGCGACGGTGCGATTATTGTAGTTATTTTATCATTTTTTTATTTACCAAACGGCATGAGTGTTCTTATGGATCAAAGGGTAAATACATATAAATTATATCTATATTGCGTTTTGATTAAGACGGATTTATTGAATGTCGTTCGGAGCATTGGAAAATCCAGTTCATCTTGAAGTTGATAACATTTAATTACTTTAGTTCTAAATGTAGCTCCTGGCTTTTGATTATCCTCGGTGTTGCAATATTCACAATCAGAAAACATGCGTATTATTTGCATCAAGTATAAATTTATTTAATCACATTTTTTATAATTGGTCTATACAGCTGCAAAATATTTTTTATCCCATACATTTTTACATTTGTAATTTGGTCACCTCCTTTGCTACGCAAGGAAGTGGACAATGTTTTATTTACTATTCTTTCTATTTATTTCATTACTTGATTAATTTTGTAGCTACAGAAAGACAATTTAAAGGTTCACAGAGAATCACTGAGCTTAAGTGCAAAATGTAAATTATTTGTTATGTAAGTATGGAATGTCTGTGTATTTATATTTATATGTTTAATTAGTTTTATTTGGCTTCCATTCTTTATTTATTTGATTTCTTTTTTTTACACTGCCCTCTGTTTCTCTTTCTCCGTCTTTTAAATCCATCCCATGGTTGTCTGTAAGACATTGCTTTATGCGATAAGACCGCCATTTGTATTTTTTTTTTCTGTTCCTGTATTATATTTTACTGTGTACAATAAAGATTTAAATAAATAAATAAATAATAAAATGTGTGCCGCTGCCGATCGTATACAGAAGTCAACAAAGCTGTGAGGTTAGGATAGTCTGTAAAACCGAAAACAATATAACATCGAAAAATCCTTTAGCGTAATAAAATATTTGTTGAGGCCAGCCCTAATCTTTCACTTGTAGTTACAATATTTCCGTTTCTACATTTTTTGTGCTTCGTTGGTTTGCGCGTCATTGGGTTGTGTTTGCGAAACATCTAAGGATGTTACACACAGTTTGAAAACAAGTGCGCAACACAATAAAAGGTTTATTACAATGTCGGGTCGCTCACTCGTTTGTCTCAACACGCATCCCTTGTATGACAAAAACGAGAATGTACTGCAACATAAAAATATTACGAAGAGTGTCGTTTGTAACAATAATATACGTTTTATGTCTTCATCCGTGTTTGGGAAGATAGATACTTTCTTCGTTTTTGGTTAACCAATTTAATGCAGGAAATTTTCTTCTTATGACACCAGCTGCAGGAATAATCTTGGTACAATCTAGGTACACAGGCATAAAAGAGACACTTGAACCATAAACCTAAATATCTGAAAAGAATCCTAAACAATAAAGTTTTATGCTACATACACCAATAGAGTGATATTAAGGCGAATATAATACACTTGACTTAGAAATAAGTTCCACATTTTTATCTTTTCTCTGCGTATTTCAAAGGATTCGCCTCCCGTAAACTTTGAAATCTGTCTTATCACCTTTTCTCTAAGCCTACCTTTATACCTTGTCGAGAAATTGCCAAACTTTAGTAAAATATAAATCAGTCAATTGAAAATGGAGATCCATTGAAGATATAGAAATTTCTTCGATCTATTCGTGACAGCCTCCGTGGCGCAGTTGGTTAGACGCCACCTGTGAAACGAGAGGCCGCAGGTTCGATCCCCGCACCGAGACAAATATTTGTGTGAACTACAAGTATTTGTTTCGGGTCTGGGTGTTTGTGAGACCGAAAAGTCTCTCGTAGTTTCTGATACCCACGACACAAGACTCGATCTTAGTGTGGGGTCAGAACTATGTATGTGACTGTTGGGTGTATTTATTTATTTATTTATCTATTGGAGTTGGGAAGGCACTTGGTCTAATAGTGGTAAAGCCACGCTGTTGTCAGTCAAGACTCGGCCTGAATGGGTAGGCTCATCCGGGGTGGTGCCACTGTCTCATAGGAAGTTTTTTTTTTTTTTTTTTTTTTTTTATTGCAATGAATGGCGAGACGAGCATGCCATTCGCGTGATGGTAAGCGATATGACCGCTCATGGTCAGTAGCAAAACCAAAAAACACCATGAATTACAAGGGAATGCTTGGAATTCCACTGCGCTCGCCATCCTGAGACATAAGATGTTAAGTCTCAATATGTCCAGTAGTTACTCTGGCTACAATGTCCTTCAAACCGGAACACAACAGCGCATTAACACTGCTGTTTGGCGGGAGAAATAGACATTGCGGTGGTACCCACCCAGGTGGCCTCTCACATATGAGAGACCTACCACCAGTAAAGGAAGTCGACGTGAAGCGACAGCATTTCCTGAAATCATCGGAAAATCTTAAGCTGCTTATACCAAACCATATTATCTATCAGTTGGGTTGTGGAATACCTTGCCTTGAAATAGCTTGCTTATTCAATTTGTATTAAAAAAAACATGTCTTAAATCTAACATATTATGCATGTATGTCATGTTATATATAAACTGTCATGTCTATTAATTTACTTGTTGCACGTGAAGCCCACATTAACAAGAATTTCTGTTTTACAAAGGTTGCTAGGAAGAAATCGCTCAATGCAACATGGCCGCCAATTTAACCATATTGTGATAAGTTTCATTTTAGTATTATAGTTAAGATATACAATAAAGAGTATAAATAAATAATTAAAAATAGATTGAAATAAAACTCATTATTCGCATTTCATCGTGGATTTGGTTTTTTTTTATACCTCAGAGGAAATCCGTAAAATTTAGTTTTAATTCTATGTAAAACATTCGCATAAATCTAGGAAACCATTAAATAAACCGCTTATTCCGCGGCACAGATGTGAACGTCAACATAAAAGATAACAACCTCAGTACGAAACTTTGATGTTAAGTCTATACACGTGTCTTGGTTAAGTAGCACTTGGGCCTTTCTGATCGCCGAAACTGCCATATTCTATATTACTTCATCGGCATATTCACATTTATTGGGAGGGCACACTATAACCTATTTACACTGTAGCATGAATGGGCAACTTTCCCGAGGCGATGTTCTTTCACCCAATTTTTCACTGTGCTATAAGAGGGGAAATCTTTTCATACATACCTATTTTTTTATATGGGTGGGAGATAGGCCTTCTATAAGCAGAAACGTTGTGACGTTTCGTAAGATTACCTTTGAGCGATAAGACTGCCAATTGTACTTTTTATGTATGTGATTTTAATTTTAGTTGATTTTTTTTTTGTATGAGTGCAATAAAGTGTATATAAACAAATAAATAAGTCTTACACCCGCAGCAACATGAAATATTCTGGACTAATTCAAATGTTATATGTAAGAATATAAAATTTAAATTAGTCTAGAATTTAAGGTAGATGAAGCTCCCTGTAAGACAAATAATTTCGGAAATATAAATATCAAAATATGCTTCCTACCCAATTAAGTATGGGATATAGATATATGATATAGGATAAAAAATAATAGCCATCTTTAAATTGATCTGCTTAACTACTTTTGACGCTATGGTGTCGTTTCTAAACTTTATCTTATTAGAACAATTTAATTTCACGCTCAGTTGAAGTACTAATAAAACTTGAACCGTGCGATTTCGGTAACTGCTCGCAATTTTTTCAATAGGCTTATAGCCTATTCAGCACGAGCTCTAGATTATAGTAATTTAACATTATAACCTTTATGAGCCAAACCCTAATTGCATTAGCACACCACAACACTATCACAATTGAATTTTAAGAGCTAAGTTGTATCATAGTAATCTATATTTTATACAAAAATTTTGACAACATAAGTTTAATTTTGTTTTGCTGGCTTTTTAAAAAAGTACCGAATTTTGTGAACTCTACCAACCCGAATTATACCATAATAGTGGAATAAACGGCTATTTATTATGGGTATCAGGCACGAATCGGTCATAATATTTTTTTTTTTTTTTTTTTTTTTTATTTTAAAATACTTGTCCCTCCGATACCGTTCCGAGGATTTTTCTACATAAATTTAATTATTAGCATACATTCGTTAAAAACGACTAGAAAAAATAAAAGTTACACGAGTAAAAATATCACACATAAAGTGCTTCGTCTGATGCTAATCTAACTACCTATCTGAACGATTACAGTCATCCGACAACTACAAGATACTACTATTTTACAATAAAATACAAGTATGTACACAAAATCATATAAAAATTTAAAACATACAAACTTACATACTTGTTAAAACAATTTCAAACTTTGTAAAATCTACACATTTTTAGATATAGCATGTCTTCTTCGTCAAAACCACATTCCTTGGCAACTAGGTTTATATAATATCATATTATATTAAGTAGTTGCCCCGGCTATTTGTTTCTTTCCAACACTTTACATGCTATATCTCTACAGTATCTTAAAAATTTTGATCTTATTTCACCGGTCTCCAGTATACTGCTTATGTTATCTTTACAAACTTTTACATCGATTTCGCTTTCGACTTTCAGACGTTGATACAGATATACTGGGCATTCGGTCGGTCATAATATTACATTAAGCAAAATTAATATTGTCTTCTTCAGCCACAGATAGTCCACTGCCGAATTTATACCTCTTCCGATCTATTAGAGGCATACAGATAATATAAAGACTTTTCGTAAGGCATAGGTCCGGCAAACGACGCGACGTTTTGGTGCTTTACAGCTGGCTGTAAATGTCTTTATGCGAGGTTATTTACCTCTTTAGTTCATTGTTTTATCACCCGCTTTATTAGGGAGGGAAGGTGACAATAATTTATTTCCAACTCCTATTAATTTTACTTTTTGATTGATTTCGTTGCGGGTTAAATACAATTTAGACATTCCCGGAGACTCGCTGAGTTTCAATGCTCAGTGTCATTAAAATGCGTGCCACTGTTGATCCTGGCTTACAGGAGTTGCAGTGGTGGGTGTGAGGGCGATACAGTCTCCTAAAAAGGTCCGGCAAACGAGCAAATAGGTCATCAGATGGTATGTGATAACTGCTGTCCATTGACATCCACAACGCTTGGATCATGGTTGTGTTACCGGCTCATAAATTCGGGAGGAGAGCGGGATGACGAAAAAATGGGAAAAAAGGGTTATTGGGTATCACGTAAAAAATTAAAAGCCTGTTATGTTACTTCTATGTAACTGTGTAAAGGCAGGGCCAAAGGGAAGGCTTTGATCCACGGTTAATGAACTTTCGATGTGACATTATGTATAATACTTTTAGGATGGAGATATTGTGAGCCAAAAAAAAAACGGATTTTACAAAAAATATTATAAACGTAATTATATGAGGTGAAAGACAAATGTATAAAAGTTTATTTGTAAAACACACATAATAAAAATATAAATATAGCTTATTAAAATGTTACAAAACTGGTCGGCCTTTAACGAGGCTAACTATCAATTCATTTTTAAATGTTATTGAATTGCGGATATCCTAATATAGCACATAATATAGGATATTACAATTCTATTAAAGGTTTATTATGTACGTATCAAAACATTTACTGATATTGTATCTCCTCCAATGCTATAATTTATCCGAACGACATAAATCTGTTAATCGTTAAGCTAATTATACTGTTCAGTTCTTACTTTGTAAATACATTACTGGAATGGACTTGGTTGGAAAATTGACAGGTATGGAAAAAAAAACAACATATCGCTCCTTGAATACAAAAGGGCCACAATTCAAAAAAAAATGAAAATCGTTTTATTGCAAAAATGACACCTAAACCGACTATATTTTATAGTGAAAAAAAAACTCCCATCATTTTTGCTTATATTATGGCTGCTCTGACTTATCGCCATTTTTGCATTAGCTCACTTTGACAGGTAATTTCAGTGCAAAACCGCCATTTTGTTAGTTGCGCCCGGAGATTCAACGCAAACGCACGTCGTTTGCGTGAAAAAGTGCCACAATCCAAAATACGTCTGCGTTGGATTCAAAATTTCAGGTAAGTGAGATTATAATTTACAATACAAAAGTGCCATATTTTGGAAAACGTCCGTTTTGCATTCTAAGATTAGTATTTGTAACCATAATATATAAAACAAAAGTGCCATATTTTGGAAAACGTCCGTTTTGCATTCTAAGATTAGTATTTGTAACCATAATATATAATACAAAACTGCCATATTTTGGAAAACGTCCGTTTTGCATTCTAACATTAGTATTTGTTATTATATTTTGTAATACAAAATTGCCATATTTGAAATGCGTCCTTTTTTGTAATCCAATATTAGTTAAGTATGATTAGATTTTATAATAAAACAGTAGCATATTTTGAAATACGTCCCTTTTGCATTAAATTATAGTGGAATAAATAATTATTTTTAGCGTGCTAGAATGGGAAGGCCAGAAATATGGCCGTTTTGCATGATAATAATTTTAGTTTTTCGTTACAATTTTAAAAATAAATATTACCATTTTAATGTTAAGTTTGTTCTATTCTTATTACTTCAGTGATTTTTAACTTAAAAATCATACAAATGTATTTATTTGATTGTAAATTAATAATATAAACTAAATTGAAGCCCTGTCAGCTTTCGTCACTAATGAAAGTTTTTTAAATAATATCAGTGAGTGTTTATAGGGACCTATAATAATATGGGTAGATATTCGTAAATGTTGAAAAATATGTGATTAAGATGCATTGCCCCATATTTTCTGTGAATTTGAATGTTAAATATGAGGTGGTAGGTTAAATTTGATAAATACAATTAAGGTGTTATTCCTGGCAAATTAGTATTGAAAATGTCATATTAAGGATTGTTTTGTATTTGATTGTGTGTATGTTTTAGTGTATGTATGTATTGTGTGTATGTACTAAGGACTGTATAATATATGTATAGAATTGTGGGTATTTTATGTTTTTTAGTTATAAAAAGTAAAAGATGTTTTTTTTTTACAGATTGACAAAATGAATAGAGCACGAAAAGTTTTGAATATGGCAACCTCCGTTCAAGAACCGGAAAAAGTTCAAGCATTACCTGGTCATAATAATAATGTGCAAAATAAAACTTTCTTTAATACTCCAGCTGCACTCAGTCTTTACCAAAGCTTTTACGAAAATTTGTAATTTTAATAATAGATAGGTATCTAACTATTCTAAATATTATCACAATTAGGTAATTGTGATAATATTTAGAATAGTTAATTTTAAAATTTCCTTTTGATAATAAAGACATATCAATTTCATACAAACATTTACATAACAATAACAAATAACGATTATAAATTGTAACTTAAAATAGTTTACGTAAAAAGTGCCTTAAATTGTTTATAACTGTGATTTTGTAAGACTACTTAGATTGTTATTGTGCAATAGTATTATTACATATAAGCTATAATATTTTGCTACTGCATTATGTGCCTTTAGAACTGATCTCGTTTTTTTTTTTGTTTAAATTATTAATGTTAAAGAGAGACAAATTAATTATAATAGGTGGTAGGTCTCTCATATTATGTGAGAGGCTGCCTGGGTAGGTACCACCGCAATGTCTATTTCGCCCGCCAAACAGCAGTTTAAATGCGCTGTTGTGTTCCGGTTTGAAGGACATTGTAGCCAGAGTAACTACTGGACAGTGGACATATTGAGACTTAACATCTTATGTCTCAGGATGGCGAGCGCAGTGGAATTCCAATCAATGCCTTGTAATTCATGGTGTTGTTTGGTTTTGCTACTGTCCATGAGCTGTCGTATCGCTTACCATCAGGCGAATGGCAGGCTCGTCTCGCCATTCATTGCAATAAAAAAAAGAAAACAAATTAGTGTCGTCAGTTGATTATTTTTTGAGTTTTTTAGAGAATTTATTAATGAATATGGTTATTTTATGTATATTTTGATAATGATTATTACAGTTTTATCTCTTGTTTTTTCTATTATTCTTACAAATATAATTGTTTTAGAGAAATGTTTAATTTTACTGAATAATAGTTACGTACAAAGTTAATCTCAATTATATTACTTAATAATAAGTTAAGATTTTGTAGTTTAGATTTTTAATACAATGTTTTCCTGGTGTCCATTTACTTATGTTTTTACTTAGTAATAAGATTAAACTTTTTGATACGGTTTTTTACCAAAAAGGTACAATAAACCATTTTTATTTGTAAAACTGTGTTTAATTTTTGACATATTTTTTATAATATTGGTTCAAATTTTGAATGCAAAAGGGACTTTTATGCTTTTTTTTCTTAATAGGTAACAGCTATTACAAAGTTTATATTGTAGATAGATAGAGCTAAAAAATACGCATCTAATGATATATTAACATCTTATATTTAATTAATAAATATATGAAATATTATAAAAAAACAGTTTCAAAAATTTGTTTTGGCTGTCCTGTAAAATTTATGGATTTCGATTTGCGTCCCTTTTGTATTCAAGGAGCGATATGTATAATTTGTTGTAGCAGCACATCTATAGATTCCTCTGCAATGTTTACCCATCTCAAACTCATTCAATACTACACAATCAATAACTTATTCTATTACAACAAATGACATAGCGGAATAGGTAAGCACGTCAACTGTCGGTGTCACATGCTTTGATGTATTACCTATACCCCCTTCCCTCCCCCGCCCTCGCCACGTTTCCTCATACCGAAGGAAGATTGCGCTTCAATTTGTCAGTCTATACTCTATAGTCTGATTGTTTACAGGCGACCAGTTCTAATTCAATTTAATTATTTAGTTTATGAATGAACGTAAATACAAAACAGAATAGTGGGTTACAAGAATCTGTGCCCGTGTTTACAAATTGTTTAACTTTTCGATGTGCCAAGAATATTTGAAACGTGAAAGGAATTCTAATCCACTCAATTGACTCGCGAAGACACGACCACACGCGGAGTATATACGCGTGTGCGTGTTCTATTATTTTGCCTTCGAATGATATTCAATTTATATGCATAAACGAGTTTATCTTAAAATTGTGTGTGCCTGAATTAAATTACTAGCATATTTAACTAGAGTGGTAATAAATATAGAAAATTCATTTGATTTTACCGTCAGAAATAATTCATATTCATGTCCAACTAAATTCGTAAGTCGACCGTGCATTAAATATGCATTTAATGATTTCCTGGAAGTTACATTGATTCGTATGCAATTATGAATGTATTGTTTTACATTTTATTACAAAATGATAGAGCCAACTATTGGAATAGAAATATAGTAAGCAATTAGCTAAGAGATTACTATCAAATTTAATTACAAACAACATACACTGTTACAAAGTTTCATCGCAACATCTTTCATAACAGCACGAAACGTTAAATTATGGAGAGCTAATTATTTCCATGCATCCATCCATCCATCAGCCAAAGGAAGTCCACTGCTGAACATAGGCCTCTCCCAATGATTTCCCCAGTGACCTGTTGGAGGCAGCCTGCATTCAGCGACGTCCCGCGACCTTTACCTTTAGCACCTTTACCATTATTTCCATTCTAAAGGGATATTTACAGTGATGTTGTGTTAGAAAAAGGCACGGAATTGGGGTATTCTGGCTAACTATAGCCACCATTATCCGTAGACCCCATATCTCTCACTTTAATCCGACGAGGGACCGCAATCGCTTCTTCCACGTCCTCTCTTTTAATTTACTTTAGTGCGTTAAATAAATTATTTCTGCACCATATGATGTACATAGCCAAACAGCTATTATTAAGATGCCACATCGAGTAGCATCTGCGCTACCCTCTGTTCGATATTAACAGTCTGTAGCTGCAATTTGGCCGCATTAAAATATGCCCGAGTTTCCTCGAATAGACAAAATAACAGGATATTAATTTAGCTCTGCCACAGCAGTTAGTGTACCTATTTGAAATTCAATTCCGCATCTCGAATGGGGCTGTGTTGGGACTTGAATTTTGATCAGTTTTGTTTATGTAGCCATTTAATAGTGTGTGGCTAGTTAATGTTTGTGACATCGAGACGATAATATCGTTCCATTTCCTTACAAATGTATGAGAAAATACTGGCAAAGAGAATCATTGCAATGAAAGCTGTATTTTCACAAAAAAAGTATAATATGATCTACTTCAATCTGCACCAAGTAAGTGTGGTTCACAAAAGCTTTATCCATTAAATTATTGAATTTAATTATTGAAGCAATAGGCAGCCTAGGAATACAACGTGTATAACAAATTAATCTTCATTGGTATACAAGCTACAACGCAATTGTGTTTATATTTCCTTTGTTATAGGTAACGTTAGAATATTTATGACAATAATACTGTCTGGTGATACACTAACCATAATTGGACATCAAATTTTTATTGCCCTTCGGTCAAGGGACCAACGACCTTGATCAACGAAGGACGAATTGTAAGGAAAAAACTTCTCGCAACCTTACATATTTGTGACTATTACTTTTAGTACTCAACGAGTATTTGCCTGCTATAGGTTTGCTCTGTATATTTCGGTTTCTTTTCAACAAAGGTCGAACTATTTTCTGAGACCTTACTCCTGAGAAGCCTTTAAGTGGTTTCCCTTTTGTAAGTATTATTTCAGGCAGAGAAGAATCTGGTTATTTTTTGTGGGGCCCAATAAAAAGAGTAGATAAAAAAAACTTAATTTAATTGAGTGAGAAAAATGAGTGGTTATTACAACATATTTTGATCAATCATTGGCAATTAAGTAGAGGTACCGAAATGTTGGTCAATGACCCCCACTACCTGCTTACCTACCTGCTCGTTGGTAGATTGTCTAAAACCAATTCCAGCCCAACCAGAATTTGTTTGAATCGTGCCATGGACAATCTAAACTAATGAAAAACTTGTACGCCCAAACCACATTTTTAGTGACTATTTTTTGTGCTTTCGTATCACATCCAGTGTTGTTTTACCAAATAATAGCTCCACATAATAGGAAAATCTGTTTTAGACAGAAAGTATTAGGAAACACTTCTTTTGAGAATATTTGGAACAAAATTATTATTTAGCTGCTTGTAGAATTTCGTTCATAAACATACTTTTTTTTTCTTTCTTCTTTTTAGAATATTAGTATTTGCCCAGATCGCTACTTAGGTTGATTTTATATACATAAGCTAACACGGGAAATAAGATGTTTCTGGTATGGACATGATTGAAGTAATCTCTGCACCCGTGCGAAGCCGGGCCGGGCCGCTAGTATATATTTAATTTTGGGTGCTCAAAACAAAACTGATGTTATACAGAAGATTAAATTCGAATATGTTTAAGATATATTTCCCGTTTTCAAAGTTGGTAATTTTTCCGCTTGGATCTCACTACATTCCCAGGTATTTTAAAAACTTCTGCGACTATTCGTGAAGTCTCGCCGCGCTTGAGTAAGGAAGCGAACTCTTAAACTCGTTTGCTAAGTTATAACAGGAAATCGTACAGCAAAATATTAAACTGAGGAATGAATAAACAAAATCTGATTTTATATCGCATTTTGTATTATATTCATTTCACTTGAAAGTTTTTATAGTTACGTTTAGTCGCTTCAGTATTCAGGAAGTTTATTGAATGTACAAAATGTACGTTTTGTATCGCATCAAAAATATACAAATACAGAATTCAGACTACTTAACCGGTAAGCTCCAACTGAATCGATCCAGTAGTAAATAGGTAAATTTGTAGGTCTTCTTTATTTAAATTACAATTATGTAAAATACCAAATATAATAAATAATATGTGATATACATATGTATATTGCAATGTCAAGGCCCGGGTAGGTATGTTCTTTCCTTTCCCCGCCCAGTTTGAGAAGCCGGCAACACACCTGCGATCCAGGAGCTGTAGCATAAGCGACGGTAATCACTTAAAATCATATACGCGTTGTGCTCATTTGTCGGATCTGTGGAATAAAAAAATATATTTGAAAAACCCTTGGTATCTATATCAATATCGTGGGGATCATATCTGGGATCTACACATATAACAAACTGGTAAAATCCACTTTGTAAAGTATTTAAATGTTACAGACTCAGTCTGCCGTCCAACAGGCGGCCAGATGTAAAATAATGAGCAAAATTATTTCTGCAGCATGCACAATAAAAATATGATGCGCGGGCTCTGCGCACGGAGCAAAGGGAAAAAAGAAATTAAATTTGATTATAATGAGTATACGTTTTTGGATAATCAGTAATGTTTTTTAAATTTCCTTGAATGATAAAATATGAATATTTATATCCCTAAAGGTAAGTAAATGGTTGTTTGTCAATTTATCTTCAGACTTAATGAATTTAATTTAACATGAAATATAGTGCTATAAGCACACAAATCTTAAACGCAATACAGCATCTTAACTTGTTCCGTTTGTGTTTAATTACTGAGTTTAAAATAAAACTAAAAATTATTTATCGCTATTATATAATAATATATCTAGCATATAATAATCAGAACTCTATTGAAAAGGCAATAAATATAACTCAACAAAGGTAATAGAAACTTCGCGTGTAAACTAAAATGGTTACATTCAAAACACGGTTTTCTAAAGGAAACTTTTCCAGTTCGAGTAACCGCTCTCTACCCGACTAATGTAAAGCCCTGGTCTGCCGAACGGTACGCGCGGCAATGCGTTGCGTGCAATGCGGTGTCAGACTCGGTTTTGTATGAAAAACGTCATCATTTGTCTTTTGTTTTGGAGCGGTAAGCGTCAGCCAGCCGCAATGGTGAAGGGTCAACTCATTGATGATATTTTGGTCTTTGATAGAACTGACAGCGGTTTGCGGTGCTGGACGCAGACTTATATGAAAATACACCGCACAGACCAGACGTCATTCTCGTCAAATCGCCTCCGCGTTCGACATTGCGGAATGGATTTATTTGTCGATAATTTTACAGTAATAACGCAGGAGCCCCTGTGTTTTATATCAAGATAGAAATAACACATTAACAAATGATAATAAAAGGAAAAAATCTCCGATGGTAGTGTGACCATTTCTTTTTCATATAAGCATCAAAATGCAACCGCAATGCATCTGATGTATTACAATTTTAAATCCAATTACAATATCCACCAGCAAGAAATAATCAGCTCCTGCCGTCAAACACTATTATACTAGCCTGCTCGAAAGCATATTTATGTAGGCTGAACCTGAAACGCGTAATATTTGCATTTCATTTACGAGTTTACCACCTTCGTGTACGGTGGTCGGAGCAATTACGAAAATATCACTAGTTCATCCGATGAGCGTATTATAATAATACATTACAGTTGAATACTGTGCAAATAACATCTCGTGTTGCTATTGGGTGTGGCAAATGGATCAATCTATGAATTATTTCAGTACTTTCCGCTCAATGTTTTTTAATTTTTTCCGTACATATTATAAAAAAGCTAATTCGCAGCTTATAGGTACCATACGTCGCTTCTTATAATCTAAGCGTCCCTTGTTAATATTAGTCCGTGTTGCTTTACATCTAGCTTCTCCAGCCAATATTTTTCAATATTTAATTGTCTTTCAATTTGTAGGCAAATAGATTTTCCTTTTTTTTAAATCCCACTATTTAGTTACTTTTTGATAAAGCTGCGGATTTCAACAAGTTAATGTGTGATCTATAACATCTTCTATTGTGCTGGAGGTTGTGTAGATTTATACCTACTACCTACCTATACCTACGTATATTATTTGAGCTCCGTATTGTGAATTAAGATAAAAATTACAATTAAATGATTATTTTAAAAAGTGTCCATCAGTATTTATACAGGTTTTGCTTGTGATCATTTATAAAATGATTTATTTACAAAATGATTTATTTTATAATGATAATACAATTTGTTTTTATCAAATTACGGTACAATTGGCGATAATTTAAGAGTAGGTATCTATTCAAGTCCAGTGAAATATAACTTGATCAAAGAATAGGTTTATTAGCAGAAAAAAAAAAAATATAGTTAATAACACGCGAATTTACATGAGAAAATATAAACTAATTATGTCACGTATCAAAATTTGAGAAAATGGTCTTATGTGCCTTTTTACCGACTTCGTTTAGAATGACGCACAAACAATTTTTTAATAAAATTCTATATATTTTTGAACTCAAATAATTATTATCCGTTGTCATGGAGACCCGTGAAGACTTCAATGCAAAATTGTCATAATAACATTTGTTGTCAAGTTTCGGCTCTCCCATTGGTCAAGGGATTTAGGCACAGAGTGAAACCTATTTGTGCAACCTCCTTAGTTGCTTGAACTGCGTTGCTTGCCGCAGTGCCGCAGGTACCGTTCGTCAGACCAGGGCTTAAGCAGTTAAGCGGTAAAGGTGTTGAAATACAGTAAAAAGAAACATAAATGTATATTAGTTATAATACAGTTATACAAATAATATAATCACAAGCCTTTATTTAAGCAAGACTAAGCAAAGAAGCCTATAGTAACATTCACAGTTTCCGAAGCTTATAGTCCCGTCCCAAGATATGATACGAGGCCAGCCTAACGCTACATCACGCTTATTTTTAGTTCCACTCGTAAGTGTTTATTGTAGAATAATTCTCATGATGTGGATTGGTCAACCTGAGAATCTAACTTAGGACCAAAACGGTTCACAGCTCATACTCGTTACAATGGCATAACGTGGGCATCCTTAAAAATAAATCTAGAACATCAGGGCTAAAATGCAATGGCGGTTCTAGATTAGTAAAGGTCATTATTTGTATTGTCTCAGCCCAAATACGTTCCACTGCAGGGCACGGGCCTACTCTACAATCGAGGGTACGATTGAGAGTGGTTAGGCCATATAGTCCACCACGTTGCCCTACTGGGGGTTGGCAGTAAGGTCATATTACTCGTAAATTAACTTTATTTAGATGAGTCAGTTCCAATTGTCCATAAATATAGCAAATGTCAATAGCAGCGGTCATTAAGCTACGTTAGAGCTCTGTGAAATATTGAAAATACTGTCATTAGACCGGCAATTAGTCTGGATAACGTGGTATTGATCCTATGCGCAGAAATGAATGTACAATGCAGTATATGGATAGCTTAGAAAATAAATAAAAAATTAATAATATATGCTCTTTACTAACGTCAAACGTTTGGAATATCTATATCAGCCCATATACGTCCCACTGCAGGGCACGGGCCTACTCTACAATCGAGGGAATCGATTGAGAGTGGTTAGGCCATATAGTCCACCACGCTGGCCTAGTGCGGGTTGGCGGACTTACATACCGTAGAAATTGTTTAAAATCGCTACGGTATGCAGGTTTCCTCACGATGTTTTCCTTCACCGTTAAAGTGAGTTGAGTAGGTGTTGGAATATCTAGGGTGATGGATATCGGTGGTCGCTTCGTTAGCCTAGCGTTGAGTTTAGGCTATGTACTGTAAGATCCTGGATTTCAAACCCAAGTTGGGAAATCCCATATGGGAAGAAAGCGATTTACTAGTAGTTTTATATTTAGGTGTGAAAATTTTAGGCGTGGGTGGCGTCGCTACGGTTGGAAATTCAAACGTTACTTTTCCACCTTCACCTACCTAATTAGGTATATAGGCTGGAGTTTGTACATGTATTTATAGGTAATCAATGCTTGAAATGTGCAAACACTATTGAATACTATTGTAGTACGCTTATAAACTAAATGCAGTAATGAGCACTGTAATTTTAAAGATTGTGAATCAAAGATACGGCTGGATGAATTTGTGTAGTCCGACCCAAACGTAGCAAGGTCTAGTGAACACTATGTATAGTATGTCTTTGACTTCTTAGTATACATTTGGATAATAAAATATGATATTTTATGTGTGGACTACGAAAACCGTAGTAGAGTCGATTGATATAATATGTTATCTTATTGAATATTTCCAAACAAAAGACTAACTTAACTGACTTTTTGTTAATCTTTGTATTAAATTATTTTTGGTCGTAATTTTAAAACTAAAGCTAATTAATGGTAAAGAATACACGCAAAATTCGTTGTAATCACCGGTATCTTTGACAAAAAACTGTTATTATATCTATTCGTATCCAACCGGATAGTAATAATCTTACACAATGGTGGGAAACTTGTCTTGATGATGTACGTTAGTGTTGCATCACATTCAAAGGACACATTTACACTGGATAGAGATGTTTTTCTGTCTCAAATAGACCAGTGGACACGCCATTTAGATTTCACAAACCCGTGTAGTTTTGTCTTTTTTTTATTGCGATGTATGAAGAGATGTGTGTGCTATTCGCCTGATGGTAATCGATACGACCTCTCATGGACAGTAGCAAAACCAAACAACACCTTTAACCTTCAAGCGGGCGCGCGTAGTCGAATCGACCGCGCTTAGTACATTTTTGTTTATATTATTGTTACTACCCACCACATTAATTTCTCATTCCTAGTAGCCTGTCGCTATGTCATTGGGAGTAAAATAAACAATAAACCGTCGCTCGAGGCGCTCTTCCCACTCCGCAGATCGCAATTGTTTTAGTCCCGGCGTAGTCGTCGAAAAGATTACACGCGCCTGTCGTCGAAAAGATTACGCGCGACGCTCAACGCGACATACACTCGTTCATGCTTGTAATAGTTCTTCGGACATTATTCAATATTATCTAATTTATTTTGGATTTTTATATAGCAATGAGTCGTAGACAGTTATCACAAAGTGCAATCGAGGATTTACTAAGAGAAGACGAAGAAGAGAGTGAATCAGAGCTCAGCGACCATGGCTCTGAAAATTCCGACCACATCGTGGCAGAGGAACCTCGATCTGCTGAGGAGTCAAACTGCTCAGACGAAGAAGAGGATGATTTGCCACTTTCAGTAATAAATAGCTATTTTACAGGACGCGATAAAGTAACGAAGTGGCAAAAATCTAACAATAACAGAGTGAGACGTCAAGTGCAAAATGTTCTGACGGAAGATGCGGGTATTCGGAGAAATGGTGTGGGAGCAACAACATTTACGCAAGCCTGGAGTTTATTCATTTCAGAGAATATTATTGAAAAAGTTGTTAGATATACCAACGAATTTATTCAAAAAAAGGCGCAATCGTATAACAGAATACGTGACTGCAAACCAACTGATGCGGTAGAAATTCGAGCACTTTTCGGATTGTTGTACATAGCAGGATCCTTGAAGACATCACACGCCAATTTAGAAGATTTATATGCAAGTGATGGAACAGGTATACCTATTTTTCCTACTACTATGTCAGTGAAAAGAGTAAAATTTCTACTGAATTCATTGCGGTTTGATGATGCTACTACGCGACAAGCTCGTCGAACTTTAGACAAAGCTGCACCAATAAGAGAAGTTTTAGATATGTTTACACAAAACTGTCTTTTGCCATATTCAGTGGGAGAGAATGTTGTAATCGACGAGATGATGATTGGCTTTCGAGGAAAATGTCCTTTCCGACAGTACATGAAATCAAAGCCCGACAAATACGGAATCAAACTGTATCCACTAGTAGATGCTGCTACGTTTTACGTTCTAAATATTGAACTTTATGCTGGCAGGCAGCCTGAAGGCCCATATCAATTGAGTAATGCTGCGGCAGACGTCGTAAAGAGGCTAATTACACCGATTTCTGGCACTGGAAGAAACCTTACCATCGACAATTGGTATACGAGTGTGCCGTTGATAAACGATTTGGCCAAGGATTATAAAATTTCTGTTGTGGGTACCATGCGTAAGAACAAGAGAGAAATACCTCCTTGCTTTATAGATAAAAACCAACCTGAATATTCAAGTCAATTTGGATTTTCAGATACATCTACACTCGTGTCTTACGTACCTAAAAAGAAAAGATCAGTAGTTCTTATATCATCACTTCACTGTGCTGCAGAAATAGATGAAAGTACAAATGAAAAGCGCAAACCTAGCATCATTACTTTTTACAATAAAACAAAGGGGGGTGTTGATGAAGTCGATAAAAAAGCAAAAATGTATTCGGTTTCAAGGAAGAATAATAGATGGCCATTGACACTCTTCTTTCGTCTCCTGGATATTGCAGGAATAAATAGTATGGTGATATTGAGGGCAAATAATGTCATTCTAAGGAAAAGGCGAATGTATTTACGGGCATTAGGCATTGAATTGATAAAAGAGTATGTCCAAAGAAGATCAACGATGTCAGGCCTTCCAAGAAAACTAAAAAGAAACATAAGGGAGCATTTGAATATGGAGGATAGTGCTGCTGATGCAGAAGCAGGTAGTTCTGGCACATGCAGAGGAACCTGTAAAATATGTCCAGCCAAAAAAAGGAGGCAATCAAAAACGCAATGTAACTTATGTATGAAAAATATTTGCAGAAGTCATACAACATTTATTTGCAATCAATGTTATATGAACGAAGAAACTGATTCCAATGAAAACTAAACCAAAGTTAATTATTATTATTCTTATTTTGAATTTTTATTATTAGACTAGGTATATATACTAGTCTTAGATATAAAAAAGGGTTTTGTGTTCCTAATTTTTGTTTTGATTTATAGAATGTTTGAGTTATGTTTATTAATGTAAAAATTGTTTCTTTTTCATAATTTTAATTACTTTTTTTGACAAATTACACTTTAAACACAATCATAATGTATCTGAGTACAAATAAATAAGAGAATATCGAATAATTAGTGCTTTATTTGTCTTATTCATCCCATAGGTCTTTTCGGTTACGCGCGCCCGCTCCCGTTACAAATGACCGCGCGCCCGCTTGAAGGTTAATCTAAGCAATGCTTGACATTCCACAGCGCTCGCTATCCTGAGACATAAGATGTTAAGTCACATTATGTCCAGTAGTTGCTCTAATTACAATGTCCTTCAAACGGAACATAACAGTGCATTTACATTGTTGTTTGGCGGAAGAAATAGACATTGCGGTGGTACCTACTCAGACGGCCTCTCATATATGAGAGACCTACCAGTAAAAAACAAAATTGTCATGCCAGTATAAAACAAAATCTCAAGAAAATTCTTCAATAAAAAAACAAAATCGTTAGAAATACAACAGAATAGTTGGAGTTACTAACACAACTGAGACATACTTTTGATTATTTTATGTAAACAAACGCTGTTTCTAAGACCTCGAGCTCGAGTTAACGATGTCTAGCACGCCGGTGGATCCTTAAGGAGCACTTGAAGTATTTCGCCTCACTGGTATCAAAATTTAAGAGGGCACAATGTTACATTCGATTCAGCATTATTTTTGCAAGAATTAAAATAGGGAAAATACTGGAGCTCAAAGATTTTTCGGATAGTATTTTTATTCTGGATCAAACCTTTTTTTATTGGGACAATATCAGTTGAAAATTACAATTTTAACAGGTCAACAATATATATTATTTTAATATGTAAATATTTTTTGCCATTTGTATTTAATGAATACTGATGTAAAATGGATGTTTTGCTAAATTAAAAATATTTTTTCAATAATAAATAAAATACTATAAAAAAATTGGACCGAAACAATTTCAAGCACATGTTGTAGCAATTTAGTACCCGGAAAAGACGCATACGTGCTTATAAAGCTCCGAGATAAACTTATTTCTTGACCATTAAATTGGATATATTAACTCATATAAATTTTGGTTTGTGTTATTATGTTGCGAAATGTATACCATTATAATGTATTTACTACCATTAGATAAATGTATTTATGGCCTACAAATGCTGACAGGATTATACTTGGTGTATAAGATTATTGTCACTTATTGCGGATCAGCATTTTCCCACTTTGGAAATACTTTTGGGAGACTTCTTTCTATTTATACATACCATAATGACGGGTGATTTTAATACCTGTTATCTTAAATAAGATTATCGGTCGTTTTATTTTAAATCTATTATTAAGGCAAACAACCTTAACTTACTTAATGTTACACATTAAAATGAAACTAATTTTTACGGATTAATAATTAATAATGATTTTAACGGTCCGCCCCGTGACCACGAAAGCTGTAAAGCAATCGAAACTTCGGGAAGTTAAAATATGTAAAAATGAAACCAAATCGCGATAAAATCCGTAAAAATTAGTTTCATTTCAATTTCAACCTTAACATCTTTTCATTAAATGCCACGCACTATTTTTCCAATTCTACGCCCTCTCGTCTTAGCTAGATACTTGTCTCATCGTTATCCAAAGTCACTAACACCGTGAGTGTGCGGCGGACGCCTTTTCATACCACTATTGAAGGTAAATCAACTCCATCACAAATTACGTCCGCCGAAAGCTAAGCCTAAAATTCTTCTGCAGCCCAACTTTGGTAGCATTGACATAGCTAAATAATCTACGCAGTGATGCTGCTCGTAAACTTGACTAGTCTAATATTCACAATGATTTTAATATTGACAAAGTTTCAAACTTACTGAGTAAGTTCAATGCCTATCTTTACAATATCACGAGTTTAGTATAATATTTGACTGTAAAACATTATATAAATATCTATCAAATTGAAAATGAAACTACATTTTCAATCATGAAAAAAAAAAGCGCTATGGACATTCACTTGATACACAAAAAGAAATTATAAAAATTAAGTATCCTAAGAAAACAGACGTTCCAGGAAATTACAGAATCATCATGAATAATTAACCCAGGCGTGTTAAGTGGAATCTAATTTCTTTAATTATCTTTTTGGACTAAAATAACTTTAATATCCAAGACGAGCTTTCATGCTGAAAGATTTAACAATAACAAAATTAATGCTGTATTATTTTCTACTCGTTGTTATTTTCGACAGCTTCCT
This sequence comes from Deilephila elpenor, assembly GCA_949752805.1. Classification (NCBI taxonomy): domain Eukaryota; kingdom Metazoa; phylum Arthropoda; class Insecta; order Lepidoptera; family Sphingidae; genus Deilephila; species Deilephila elpenor. Next base: position 8,565,495 of record OX457105.1, on the reverse strand, counting down.
TGGCGCAGTTGGTTAGACGCCGGCTGTGAAACAAGAGGCCGCGGGTTCGATCACCGCACCGAGATAAATGTTTGTATGATCCACATTTTTCGGGTCTAGGTGTTTGTAGACGGTAAAAGTCCCTCGTAGCTTCTGATACTCACGACACAAAACTCGATCTTAGTGTGGGGTCTATATAATTAAATATGGATATTAATTAAAATTAATACTTGAATATTATCACATGACGTATCACGCAAAATCCAATATTTATATCACAGTCAAGCGTTTTCTATTCTTAACGAAGGGCATATTAGAGAAACAGTTAATAGGATTTTGTCCTTCTACGTACAAATAAATTTCCCAGCTTAAATATATAGTTATTTGAGTATTTGTGTAGGTACTCCAGTTGTAGCTAAATTTATTTGGGTTGCTTTTAATATAGTATTTGCTTTAAGTTGGAATATAGACATAGCATTTGCAATGTATTTATCTTTAGTCTAGACTAAAATATAAGACGTTTTTAACAGTTGTAACAGAGCAAGTTGACAAGTTTGTTCATTTAGCGCAACTTTTAATTAAATTTAATTCATAACTACTTTTAAAAAATATTTTTTCTACGAAGAATTTGAAGCCTTACAAATCTCTTTACTTTGGTACCAAGTATTTAATTATTTTCTTTAAGAGACACAATTCGTTTATTAAACTTTAATTACCTTATAATGTGTAGAGAGTTTACATACTAAGGTCAAATACAAAATCCGTTCTTTCAACAGTCAATCTATTGAGAAATATTAATTTTTTTGTGTATTCTGAATCTGAAAGATCCAGATTATACAATTGTAACAATAATTTTGATTATTGTTCCGATACAATAATCCTTTTCAACTCTAAATGCCTTTGATATCCTTAAATGTGCCGCAATTTAATACCACTATTCAATAGTATTCACTTATATGCAATTTCATTTAAAATCCCTTCAACAACTTTAGGGAATTCCGGGCCCACTATAACAGATATAAGTCCGTCATTTAAAGTCACATCGTTACCCATAAGTAAATTACAGTTTAAATCTGTTCAATTAATATGGTTAATGGATGGTAATTCAGTGCCAACTTATAAGTACCTATTACGGAAAGATGTACAAAACGATCCAATTTATTTCTAACTTTGTAAAGCAAATTACCTTCCAAGTTTACCAACAGTGATTAACCGTAAAGTAATTTGAACCATATTTAGGTATAGTAATTATTGTATATTATTCAGCGACAATGTTCAATTCCCTCCGAGCACCGCGGCTAAAACTGATTACTGGTTTGAATTATGATATGTATTCCTTTATGACCTAAATTAAATTTTGCACGCGTGAAATTGGTGGATGTTCTCGCAAATTATGTCGAACCTTTTCAAAAGGTTTGGGTGTGTTAGATTAATCAATATTTACTACGCAGATTTTTATGAGAACATTCATACATAGTACAGAGTTAGGAGTTTATGAATTAACTAAAAACGATTATATAGCACATATTCGTTTTTGTGTACAAGTCATACAAAGTTAATGTTTGACTTGAATTTGATTGCAGAATGTGAACTCTCACGACTAGTAGCAAAATCACGATTTGTCTTAGACCTCGAAGAGACCTTGTATTGTTTCTAGTAATCAAACCACCGTGTCTCAGGATGGCAAGCGCAGTGGAATGCCAAGCATTGCTTTGTAATAGTATTGCTTGGTTTTGCTACTGTCCATTCCAAAAAGCTCGTATTAAACCGTAGCATGAAAGACACTAGATTAGCCAATAACGTTATAAAAAACGCTCGTCTTTGGACAAACTTTGTGGACTAAAGTACAAATCTTTCTCAGTGAAGGACAACGATTGGACGTATGTAGATATATCTATCTACGTTGATAAATATAGACATAAATTCGGTTAAGTAGTGCTATTTAGGTTTGCGGTTGGCATGGCACGTATTTCGAGTAGTATTAAGTGACGTGTTCAATTAATTTAGTTCAACTTAGATTTCTATTGCGCTAGTATATATTATATTCATTGAATAAAATAAACATTGGCTTGCATAAGAATAATAGCAACTGTAGTTTCATAAGCAAGTCATAAAGTTCCGAACGCAACGAGAATAGCAATTACTGGAAACGACAACTTTGCTCTTAAACAAACGGAAAAACTCAATTCTGTTACCATAAAACTTCATTTCTTACGAGTAGCATCCTTACTTCGAATACATAATTTTGCAGGTTATGCTACATATCTAAGAATCCTCAAATGTTCATATATCTTTGATTACTTTTCTTAAAAACACACAAACTCTGAGCCAAGCTTTCTTAGAATGTGATGAATACATTACTCAGAAACGGTTTCGTTTAGTCGGTTTGTAAACAGGATGTACAAATGCTATCTATTCAAAATTAATGTTGCCTCATCTGACTTCAATTTATTTATTTACATTTATTACATATATTGTATAGTTGAACTTAATGCCTGAGGCATTCTCTAACAGTCGAACCTAAGGTGATACAGAGATGAGAAGAATTACAATTAATTAAAAACAAATAGACTGTAACGTAGAATTTTATAAACTTACATAAATACAACATAACATAATACAATTTTAAATTCTGTTTGGGGTATATTTGCTGACAGGATGTTCGATAAATCTCGTTAACTAAAAGTTCCACACCTTTCTTTGAGAATTACATAATACCTAAAACAAACAGACAAACCATCGCAATAATATTCCACAGTGCACTATAATACCCAGCTTTATCATTTCTGTTTTTTTATGATTTATTGTGAAACGTTTTAATTCCATCGGATCGGTATACGAGCAAGCTGACCACGGATTAGTTGCTAAAAAGATATTATTGCCGCCTGTTAACAACACTAGAACAATTGTGAGTGTATTGCAGGACTTGGAAACACAGGGTGGGCCGCGTTAGGACATCTATACTTTAAAACAAAACATAATTATAATTCCATTGTTAATAGTTTTTGAGAAAAGCCAACACTTTTTGTATTTGAGCATGTTGTTAAATATCAGTTCTGTAAACTTTAACACATCTGTATAATAACGGAGTGTTAAATAACTGTTACTCTTAACACTTTTACGATATGTACAACTGTCGTAAGGATCGTCCACACGCAATGTTAACTAATTCAAAGGGCCATTGTGTTGGGTGACCTCATCTAATCTTATTGTTGGGCAATGAAAGCAATTCCCAACAAGCCTTTCCGGTAACTATAGTTGTTTGCCCTCAACGAGATTCAATGAATTTGTTTAATTGTTGTTACCAATCTTCAAGCGAATAGCCTTTTATTTTTTTGGCACTACCCCAATAGAAAGAACCTTCGGACGTTGAAGATCTTGTATTGTGGATTAATGATCCTTGGTAATGTCCTAAAGATGTTTTTACAATATGATGTCTAGACGACAGATACCATCAGAATGGCGGCCAATATTGACATTATTCTAGAGTGTTTATTGAATCATTTGCATTGATCCAAGTTAATTAGCTTAAGGTTATCAGCAATTAGAAAATCCACAGCAGCTGCTGCTGCTAGTATCTAAATTTTCTGATCAATTCTATTTTTATTGAATATCAATTCATAAAAAGATGAAATAATAGCATTTGGTTGTAGACATGGGAATCATAGGATACTCGCAAAGCTATTTTAGTAGTGAACCTCAACTGTCCAATGGTTTTGATAGCTATATATGATATTTTTCATGATATTTTTCACGATAGCAAGGTAAAATTTAAAACAAATGTTTTAATACTCCTTCATGAAGACAATGTATAAACACATGCAAATATTCACTAACACACGCACTAACACACGCAAACACACACACATTCACCCACATTCACACACACACGCACACATTCTCAATATTTTATTAACTGTTTTTTATTATTACTATTTTGTTAATGTTATTACTTATTAAGTTTTGCTCAATTTTATTTAACGTTTCGACTGCCTATTATATAAGTTGTATCTTTAAAATGTAAATCCGTTATTGGCCGTAAGATAAGTAAACCAGTTGTATTATAGTAGTATTAATGGCTGTGGATTTTATGTGAATAAATAAATAAATAAAAATAAATAAATATCCGTTACCAGAGGCTAACTGAAATGCGTCAAGTTTGTAAATACATTAGCGCCACCAATTCCACCAAAGGCCGTTTTGATTCTCGTATTTTCAATGTGTAAGAACTTATTTCATAATTAATTACTAGTTTAGTTTTTCCATTCGATGACATTTTTTTTGAAGATAAATTGTTGCTTCAAAATATGCTAAATCATCCGGAAACATAAAAATAATGTGTTGCACATTCGTTCCTAATTTTTTTCGTCTATGTGTTGCGAATTTGATTAAGTAAATTCCTTCTTTCTGCAACATATATCGTAATTTTATGTATGCATCATAATAATTAGGCCTTAATTAGTGTTGCGGTCTTCATTTAATTGCTAATAGATATGAGTATTTAATAGACCAACTTTGGTCGTGAAGAGGTTAATTATATAATTACTGTATTTGATTGGCATTTAGATAAAATAAGTTCAGATAGGTCACGTAATATTGATTATTAAATAATACGTCTATTTGTATTTTCCACATAAACCATAAATTGATAAACGGCACAAAAAATAAAAAGGTATGCAAATATACCACGGCTTTGTAGCTGCTGTACTTTGGGTTCTCTTCGAAACCATAGGAGTTCACGAGGTTTTGAATCACCACATTGTAGATTAGAATTTCAATAGACCAAACAAACACAGCAGAACATTCTTTTAAAAAGTTTGGAATGTTGGAGAAGTTTGAGCATTAGCGCTATTTTTTATTTATAGCTAATATTTATTGTGAGAATTGTTGTTCTGTTTCGTATATTAATAATACCTTACTTAGCCCAATGATATCGAAGTAATGTAAGGGAATAAATATACAAGTCAGTAAAAAGGTAGTGACATTAGATAAATAATACAATGATTCCTGAAACCCTTCAAGTATTACCAAATCATGCAAAATACACCATGTAGAGAACTATTTCACAGCAATGTTGGCAACAGAATGCTTACTATTAAATTCCGAGAGGCACTTTGAGACAGGAATATTTGAACAATTTTCCTGTATCATTAATCCGCCGTTTGGAACGTATAAACCGGGCGGGAAGTTAAAGCTATTAGGCCTTGCGTAATCTTGTTAGGAAAAGTATTATTTGCCCGTTCGAATAAGCATCGAACGAGAGCTTGGCATACTGCATTAACTTTGTTACCGCTCTTCATTTGGCCGTGGTTTGCGTTTATTTTCCTTGTAACTCAAGTTTGTTTAAAACACAAAGGAACACTCCGTTATTTCAGTCTTTGACAGTGATTCTAATAATCTGTGTACTTTTGTTTTTTTCACCAACCTAGAATATCATAGCTTTCTCGGTTTCCTATCAGTTCAGTTCAGTTGTGCTAGTTTGCTTTTCCGAATATTAAAGTGAACTGTAGTAGAAATACAACAATTTATTTATAAACAAAAAAATACACTATCCACGCATAATGAGCTGTTGTTTTTATTTTGCAATCGCTATAAATTCGAAGCAGTTATTGAGAAGAGGAGAGAAGTTACATTTTAAATATTGACACAGATTTATTAGTGAATATAAAATTATCTTCTAACAAGGTATTAGGTAGCAAATAATTATAAAATGTAGCAACTGAATTAAACCCGATTGCAAGCTGTTTTCGTCTTAAGAATTACATTCTTTGCAAGTCTTCAGTCTGAGCTTTAAAAAATTGGCTTATAAAGAAATTGCTAAATACAATTTTAACCCACCTTTATAATTACACACGTTTCAATAACTAAATCAGTGGATATTTAGGCCAGTTATAAACATAATAATCCACCTTCGCTTTATCGTTATTAATTGCTGTGTAATTTCATTCACAAAGCACACTTCTGGGAGCAACAAACAAAATGCGTGCGCTTATTACGAGTTTTAAACGCGGTAAATGAATCCAAAAGGGTAATCTGCGCAAAACACTGATGCTAAAATAGAAAGGAAATTTTATCTTTAATTCTATTTTGGACCGTACAATATTCTTTTGCTACTATAGATAATTATGTTCTTAGATTATATTATTAAATTAGGGAAAGCTCTTGTGGTTTTATTTTATTTAAAGTATGTCATCATTTATTGTCCTAGAAAGGATTTGCATAAATCAATAATATTATTTACGACCTCGCATTTGCCTTTTTAATGGTGGCAGGTCTTTCGTATGTGGGAGGCCGCATGGATAAGTACCACAGCAATGTCAATTTCTCCTGCCAAACAGTGTAAATGCACTGTTGTGTTCCGGTTTGAAGGATATTGTAGCCAGAGTAACTACTGATTATAATGTTACTTAACATTTTATGTCGCAGGATGGCGAGCGCAGTGGAATGTCAAGCTTTACTTTATATTACTTCATAGTGTTGGTTTCGCTACATGAGCGGTGGAGTCGCTTACCATCAGGCGAATGGCATGCATCCATTCGTCACAATACAACAAAAAACCTAAAAAAAATTATTTAAAACTATATTAAATTCCCCGAATGTCTTTGTCTTCTCAATTTCGAATTTCTTCTTACAATATCAGAAAATTAATTAAAGTGATTTATTGTCTTCCAAAGTCTTAATATTTCTATTGTAAATAATTTGTATCGCATGCCTTGATCTTAATTTCACCGTTCAATTTGATACTTTTACTTCCTTATAATTCTTTATTCAATTATGTTCCTGTTACATGCTCTTTAGTATTTGTACACTAGAGAATTATAAAAAGTAATTTGAATTTATTTTTCGCTTAACTTTACTTATATGTTGATGTGTAAAAAATACAAATTAAAAAATATAAAAAGTAAGTTTAGATGGATTTAAGCACAGACTTTAAAATGTACTAATTCGCGTCAATTACTTTATTAAGTGGGTATGACAAGGATTATTATTATTCCAAGAACGCTGAGGTGCTCCGTCTCAACTAATTTCAAATTCCATTTTCATAGGTAACTCTAACCAAGAATTACAAAAACTTAGTAATTAAGCAGTTTTGCCTAATCTACAGATTAAAATTCACACGAAGTTGTATTTTAAACGACTTGTATCATTATGGTTTTCACAACGTTAATTTTATATTCTTCCAGTGTTGTTGTCAATTTCTTCCATTATAATATTATTCTAAAGTTATAACGCAGCAGTTATCGATATTTCTTGGATTTGGTTAAACCTTTTGTAATTTCATCTTCATTAATTCGTTTTTAGGTCCATTGCTAAACTATGATCTTCTAAAAGTTTTGCCAATACCCGCCCTGCTAGACGAACGGGTAAGCAAACTTAGGGCGTAGTGTCGACAGCCGAATAACAGCCCGATGACGACTCATCAGGCTGTTATTCGGCTAAACCATCCCTGTGGTAGCTATCTCACAATCTGTTGGTAACCAGAACCTCATACAATCATTACTATACTCCGTGCAGACCGACATGACTTGAGCTTAAAAAGTAGTGATAGGTGTGGGGCATCCAGGCCCCCTACAATGGAAGGACCAGCCATGGATTTGCGCTGGGGGGTTAGGCGGACGTAAATCAGGGCGCTTATAGCCACTTATAGCTACCGCCCATGATGCGTGTGACGGTCAGCGAAGGGTTTTTAGTGAGTATGCTGTCGTAGGTTTTGTTAGGAACCCAGTTCGGCCACAATCCGCAGTGTGCCGGGGTGGAAGGCCAGTGACACTCACAAACCCATTTCGGCCCCCGGGGTACCGAAAGAGGAACTTAATAGCTTATCCTCTGGGACACAAAAAAGACCAATTCATATGCAAAAAATATATTTATAATATGCGCGGGTTCAATACAGTTTTTTGTCAAAGAAAATAGCGTTTTCTCCTCTATAAAAATCTCTTCAAATCTATCTGTCATTTGGGAATACAGGGGCCACTGGTAGTCAATTTTCATACTTTTTATGAAATATACCTTTAAAAGTAATAACTCTAAATAACATCAACTGTCATATAAAAGATTGCTCTAGACGTTCTCTATCTCTAGAGACAATTTGCGTTGCTTTTGCGAATACAAAATATGTCCAACTTCTATCACTTTGTTTAGTAATGTGTCGAAGTGTTCTAAGATAACATTGTTTTGGATAACATCTTAAACAAGATTCCGATCTGATGTGGCCTAAACCGACTGTTGTCGGTTCTTATTCTGTATTTTTATACATTGTGTTAATGGAAGTGGATGGAAGTGATATTGATTCGACAAGATAGAGCAAAGTGAGATCCCATAAAATCTTGACAAGATATGTCACTAAAAAATTCCATTTTATTTATTTTACAAAATTATTAATAAACAGACTGAGTTCTAATTCATGTTCATAAACTTTGTGGCCTAACTAGCACACTTTAGGCAGTACTCAGAGTATAATATGGTGGTTGCGAAATTTTAATTAATTATAATGCATACTTATTGAAAAAGCGCCTAAAAAGGTTGATATTGAGTTGAGGATAGATTTTTATTGAAGAAAATACTTAGTACGAATACAAAATATTGTATTCACCGGGTTTACCACTTATAGTTTACAAGCATACTTTACAAAAAAATTATACAACGTAAAAACTAAATATGCGGCATTCGGCTCCCATTAATAGAAAGAAAGAAAGAAAGCATTTATTCGTGATAAGGAATGTTTACAGTTATACTCATATACACGGTATATCAAGACCGCGACCGAAAACGAAGCCAGGAGGTGGTATTAGTGATATCAAACACAATGAAAGTAAAAAAATTACAAAAAAAATCGTATTTTTTTTTGTTATTTTTTACATATCGTCGTATTTGAGTGATTAAACATAGTTTTTCTAAAATAATGACGTACATCGCTTAATCTTTAAACACGCAATGGTACGTAAGGGTTTAAATTACTATTTTTGCAAAAACTAGGTATTTACCCCTCAAAAACGATAATTTTTAAAAAATTGTAAAAAAAAATCCGTCGCTTATTTTGCAAAAATTTTAGTTGCATTGTGCCTGTAGCCGCTAAAACTACCACCTGGCTTCGTTTTCGGTCGCGGTCTTGATATACCCTGTATAAAATAACTTAGGTATATAATAGTATTGCTTGTCACAAAACAATACAGCTCCACATTACACAAGATAATTTCTATGCCACGAAGAATGTTAACGATACCAACTGAAAGCTGTTTTATTATGATTTTTGTTACGTGTAATTAGTAACAGAACACAGAACTAACCTTTGTTATAAAATAACAAACTAAAAATAAAATATAACAGATACGGATACAGAACAATGCCTTGGAAAAATAATTAGTTACGAACACAAAAGGTAGTGCATTGAACTTTTTTTATCTCTATACCGGGGTGCTTAAACTATTTCTCACTAACTACGTACTTAACAATGAGTACTTAATCTGCCCCAAACTGCAAAACTTTAACTTTTAAAACAGAAAATCCTAAAACTTAGTCTCGTCTTTGTAAACTTTGTTCTGTTTTACATTACAATTCACGCGTATTCGTTTCGGATTAGTTAGAAATAATATAAATGTTAATATAATTAAGTTGTGAGATATTGAAGTTGTATACAAGTTTGCAAGTTTTGAACAAACTCAACATTAATTTATCTTTTTTCTTTAATTATTTTGCACGTTTATACAAGATCTTTTTCCTTTTTCTTACTTGTTTGTTTATTATTTCCAAACATCACTTCCTAAAAACCTGTGAGTTAAATAGGATAAGTAGATGATAATTTCGTTGGTACGGGTATTTGTGACACTAATTAATAATATCAGAATAATAATTTACCCGTAAAAGCACACCTATTTCATGTCTAGTTTTTTCTCTCATTGTTAATTTTTTTTTATATTTTGTGATGTTTTTTTATTTAATTTTTATTAAGCATCAAATTCAAAGTTTTTCAAAGTTTGTATTGGTACCCCAAGATACAAGCCTACCCTACTCTGGGGACCCCTATTCAAATTGTATGTAACTGTATTTTTAATAAATATATTTTATTTTGATTTTTTTAATAATAAAGTATTTGTTACCAATAAAATATGTACAGTAATATTAAATAATAGTTCATCTAATATTACAATTATCAAACATCCTCTACTTATAAACGACATTTGAATCCAGTTTGAGCGAAGAAGACAAAACATTTAAATAATAAATAAAAAATAAATATACCCAACAGTCACATACATAGTCCTGACCCCACACTAAAATCGAGCTTGTGTCGTGGGTATCAGGAACTACGAGACACTATTCGGTCACACAAACACCCAAACTCGAAACAAATACCAGGGGTTCACACAAATATTTGTTCCGGTGCGGAGATCGAACCCGCAGCCTCTCGTTTCACAGGCGGCGTTTTAACCAACTGCACCATGGAGGTTGTCAATTTGATATCTAAAATAGGTTTTAAAGCTGTCTATAAATAAGGCTGTTACCCTATGGATGATCGATGAAATTCCCACAGTGTGTTTCTATTACCGCTAGCTTAGATATAAGATTACAAACTGTCTCAAATCCTTTCATCAATTTGTATCGATCCACTGCCAGGCATAAGCCTTTCCAAGATTAGAAATGTGTCAACGTTTCTCTGCCTTCCTTACTCAACAGGTTTCGGTTAAATTCAACTATAATATTCAGAAAAACATTGACATATGGTATCTAACTTAACCCACATGATTCTCATCAATCCACATGATATTGTATTTTTTTTTTAAAGTCCTAGTTGTTCTTTTGTCAAAATCGTGATTTCAGTTTTTCTACGATTTTCGGCATCTCCTTGTAAATACGAGTACTTTTACTGCTTAGCTGAACTTCAGTTTGTTCCAGAAACTTACCTGAGTGATAAAAAAACTCGTATGTATTGGGGTTGATCAAAAGCTTTGGAAACTAAAATCGCAACTTTTGAAAAAACTACCGGGAAGTATTTTTTGTTCAAACTTGGTACTATGTTACCTGGTGTGGTTAGAAACATACATGGTTTAAATTATGTACCATCTGCCACAACACATTTTCAAACCTAACATAATATTAACGCATTGTGCCGTATATTTGTATGAAATAACGTAAGGAGCTCAGCGACGCGAAGGGTTTTCTTTTCTCGATTCCCTTTCCATTTTCCCTTTTCTTTTTTAAACTTTTTACCTGAAATATTTTGAATCACGTATCCCTCTTTTAGTTGTTGTTTATAAAATCACGCCATCTCTATAGGGATAAATAGAGGTGACACTAATGCCATTCACAGTTCGCCGAGCTTATTTCCTTGTCTAAATACTATGGAGATGTACTATCAGCATACCCCTGACACGAATCTTTAAATAAACGCAAGTGCCTTTCTAAATCCTTTCTTACAACAGATTTGTGGTAATAATAAGTGCAAAGTTGAAGTTTAACTAATGACTAGGTTTCGAAGAACCCCATAATCGTATTGCAATCGAATAAAATACGACAAAAACCGTGAAAAGCGATTAAATGTAAAATGATAACAAGTTTAATTTGGACACGTTCAGCGTACAACACTAGCGGCACCTATTTAAATTCTTATATGTTTGAGACAAAGTCGCTCTTTGGGAAATCAATATATCAATATCGCCAGTAAATAAATATATCGCATATTAATTTCTTAAAAGCGCTACATGTAGCCAGAGAACTATTCGAACCATCTAATGTGTGCATAATGAAATTTACAATCAGAAAGTTTCCAACACTTAAATGAACTTTGCTTAATAACCGCGAACTAAGAATTTTGCTTTAAGAATGAAGCGCCGCGGATTAATCACGGTGTACAATGTTATAAATCGCTCCGGAATGAGAATTCCAAGTGATTATTATATTTATTTTATTCTAGGTGTTTCACTTTACGGTTGAAATGTGGGTTTTTTATTTGAAGCTTAGCTAACATGTTGTAGCGTGTGTGTGTTATTCGTGTTTATCATATTTTAGGAGTCTTGGCGGTTCAAAATTTACCAGTGGTAGGTTAGTGGTTATTTTGACAGCCTCCGTGGCGCAGTTGGTGAGATGTTGGATATGAAACGAGAGGCCATGGGTTCGATCCCCGCACTGAGACAAATTTTTGTGAGGCCCTCAAATATTTGTCTCGGGTTTGGGTGTTTGTGAGACCGAAATGTCTCTCGTAGCTTCTGATACCCACAACGCAAGACTTAATTGATCTTAATTGGGGCTAGGACTATGTATGTGACTGCTGGGTGTATTTATTTATTTGTGGTACAACTATTGTAGTGAAACTATAAAAGTAATGATACTAGGTCTATTATTGTAATAAAATGCGTTTTTTTTTTTGATTTACCAATAATGACGTCCAACTCAGATGTATGGTCGTCGTAACTCGTCAGCACTTCATAATTTGTTCTAAACGTGTAATTTCTAAACTAGTAATAAAATAATCACAGTATGTCAACTATTATTGCTTCATTTTTGGTTCTATCTGTCCCTGTATCAGCCAATATAATTATTATGTACATACGTCCCACAGCAGGCTAAGAGCCGCCTCAACAACGATTGGGAGGGGTTAGGCCATATAGTCCACCACGCTGGCCTAGTGCGGGTTGGCGGACTTTACACGTGAACATGTTGACAGCCGCGTCTGGTCCGTTTACCAACACGCCACACACTTCGCACGCAATTTTCGGAGAACCAACGTCGACGCCGCAACGTTATGAGGCCAAGGCATTAAATCCGGCCTATAATTACCAGCTTCATTTATATTGATACACTGATTAATTGCTCTATAGAATACAAAATGTGGGCTATTTACAATTTTATCCAGCGTACAAATATTTGTTTATTTCAATAAATAAAGAAATATTTGTACGCTGTCATAAGCGCTATTTAATTGCCTACACGATCAATAAATGAATTTCATTTTATACCATGGTAAATTTTAAATCTAAATGAATATAAAAATGTTTATTTACTTATGATAATACTGTCATCAATCTATAAGTGCTACTTGCTATTCTCGAAATTATCATATACAATATGACCACCCACTGTTAGCTGAGTTCATTTCTATTCCAATTATGTTAGCAGCTAAACCTCTTGACATTCCAGACTAGAATTCAAGACCCGGGTAAAACATAAGAGGAATTTTATATCTGAGCTGATATTCCAGCACAGGAACACGTACTTTTTTCTTAATATATCAAACAACGTTCAATAAATAAATAAAAGTTCGGGTGATTATAACAGCAAAAGATTACCACTTACTAGTAATAACATACATACATACATAAACTCACGCCTTTATCCCCGAAGGGGTAGGCAGAGGCGCCACCAGGACACCCACATTTCGCCTTGTATGTTCCGTCCCACGATGTGATAGGGGGCGAGCCTATCGCCATATCGGGCACAAATTCCTGACTCCGGGCTGATAATGAAAAGAAAAATCCAATATCACTTTGCCCGACCCGGGACTCGAACCCGAGACCTCAGCTTTGTAACCGTACCGTAATACAACTACGCCACCGAGGCAGTATTAGTAATTAATACTCAAATATCCGCGGCACAAAAGACATCATGGTCATAATCAATCTAATTACAAATTGGAATTAAACAATACATCTGCAGTATTTCTACAAATACAAATGGTACCACCGGAATTTAAAAGAAAACACTATATTCCACAGCACAAGAACATAAACCTCTTATATTAAAATATGGATGAGTTTTTTTTTTATAAAAATGATGGCACTTGGAAAACAAACGACGCTCGTGGCGTGGAAGTCTCGACCCCCAGGGAGACGACACTGTTTTAAAACAGGATATAAACTTACCACTAAAATATTTTTTTAAACTGTACAGCTATATTTTACACATTCTCTGGGGAAACGGCGTAAAAGCCTGCTGGGAACGAAAAGTCGCAGATTTTGATCGTCGTGTATTTGACACGATATGTGATCCATTTATGAGGATTATAAACATTTATCTGGGATATTTTTTTTACAACTCATCAAGTAAGAACAAAACATCTACGCCGATAAATCGACCTAAATAACATGTGCATAGGCGACGCCATGGAATAGGTATAACAGAACGAAAAACTTTGGATTGGTTCCAGTAGTTTCCCATGAGCTACTGTCATATGTTCTTTCTATTGCAGTGGACAATAACATTACTAATAACATATCTATTGTAAATTCAGTTTCTAATGAGTGTCCGTGATAGTACATTTGTCCTCAATGACAACTAAAGGGTAAATGTCACACTTTACTCAGAACTTTTATGGAGCAATAACAAAAAACGGCTCTCGATCCCCAAATATAACCGTTCCGACTGAAGGTGATTAAAGTAGTTTTATGTATTATGTCTGCCCCCCAATGAAGCAGACGGGCTTAGTTGAATCCATTTAGGGATTAACTCTGGCGTCAAATAATAAAATGGATTGAATTCATAACTCCAGCCTGCTTGAGTACTAGGGTCACTGTTGAGATAATATTAATGCTCGTTGAGACGCCAAAATTTATGCGTTGTATATTAATTGACTGATTTTATCTTAATGACAGCTGAATGGAGGTGATGACGTTAGATTGCACCAGTGTGATTAATATTAGTTTGAATTATGACAGCTGCGATTCGGCCTGATAATATATTTTTGTATAGTTACCTTATTGCTCCAACGAGATCATGTGTGGGCTGTAAACCTGAGGTCCTGAGTTCGATTTCTAGACCGGTTAACTTTATAGATTTTCAGTAAGAATGCCAAAAATGTCAGCGAACTGGTTGAGGCACTTGTGCCATTTTAGCGAACCGATCTGAAATATAGACTTCAATTATTGTAAGGAAGTTGTGAAGAACTGCCAATTTAGCTCCTGGCTTCTTTAAATTAGATGGGAAGAACTACTCGTATTTCCGATTGTTGTAGTCGTCGTAGAAACACTAAAATGTTTTCCAAGGGCTATTTAGTTACAATGTCTTTGGCAATACAATTTGAACAAGAATTTCACGCTCACAGCAACAAGGACAAAAGAGGAAAAATCCGATTACTTAGGTTTGTTAATGTTTAGAAGTGTCACCGGCTCCAACAGTGTGTCTGCACTCAACCGATTGCAAGCACGAAATAGTGGGACTATGACAAAGCTGTAATATGGACTACTATCCGATATTGTCTTGGAAAATTTACGTCATCTTTAGCCTCAAAAAGTGGATTAAAGTTCATAAGTCTATCCTATAGGAATTTTAAGAAGAACGACTTATTCATCTGTGATATATAATTATACTAATAAAAAAAATGCTCCACATTTTCCCCTCCTTCGCCAACCTAGTATAGATTCTATAGCGCAGCTATCCGCTTAATATATTGCTCTCGATTTTCAAACGGTTTACACTTCAAACCACCGCGTTTGCAAAATGTGGTAGTCGTTTTGATATCAAAGCTAAAGCATATTTTTGAGATTGCATATTTTTTGAACAAACTGACTAAAAGTATTCAAATAATAAAGGCCATTAGACTGTCCTGCCCTCACACCCGCCACTGCAACTCCTGTAAGCCAGGATCAACAGTGGCACGCATATTAATGACAATGTCTAACTTGTCTTTAACCCGCAACGAAATCAATCAAAAAGTTAAATTAATAGGAGGAGTTGGAAATAAATTATTGTCCACTTCCCTCCCTAATAAAGCGGGTGACAAAACAATGAACTAAATAGGCAAACAACCTCGCATAAAGACATTTACAGCCAGAGAGGCCAGCTGTAAAGCACCACGGAATAGTGATTATTACATTTAAATGGGACCTAATATGTAAGCTGTTATACTTGATTCCAATAATAGGTATGGCAAAATCGCCGGAAAGCACGGAAATTCTTCCTAGTCTCCGCAAGGTCCATGTAGTATACAACACCAGATGTTATTTGCATACTATCTAGCATGGTTTTACGCTCATTCTGCCAAAGACTACACTCCCAAAGTACATGATGCGCGGACTGCTCATATTCGCAATAAGGTGTTGAACATGAGCACGCAGGCGAACCAACGAGCTTAAATGATAATAAAGGCCATTATATAATAGCCATGGTTCGAACCCAACAGTAGGATACTGGATGTGCCATGGGTAAAAACTTCGCGAGAATTTTTGCTCTTGTGACATCCATCCGATGTGGCGATAGGCTCGCCCCTCATCCCATCGTGGGACGGAACATACAAGATAAAATGTGGGTGTACTGATAGCACATCTGCCTACCCCTTCTGGGAAAAAGGCGTAAGTTTTTGTGTGTATGTAATAGCTCCTAATAGTCATAATAAAATATGGTTCCCAGGTAAAAAACAAATTCTAAAAAATAAAAGTAAATTACAGGACATTTCTTCTTTTTTTATACACTCGGTTTAAATCTGCTTGTTATAAATAAAAGCTATCTTTAGTTCTTTTTATCATCGTGAAATAGCTAAAACGTAATACCATAACTTTTGAATAAAAAATATCACGTAACAAAGTCATTGAACAAACCCTTGTCCCGAGTACGTCGTAGAGACAAGTTGTAAACATATGTTTTGATTTAGCGAGCGTGAGTGGGAACTTGATTCACATATTCTTCTTTATTAACTTTGCCGTTCCCTTGTGTTTATACACGGTAATAAACTTCAATTAAGACGTACAAATACTCGTTTCCCTGCTTATTTTTATTGGTATTTTCTTTGCTTAGATAGCGTTTACATCAAACTCCACATCAAATTTTATAAGTATGTAAAGAGATTTAGAAAAAATACATTTTGAATATATATTAGCGTCATTTTATATGTAAATAACATAGACCTCTTAATGTGCAACCTCCAAATAATGTACGAAAGCACTGTGTTGTGTGGGAAGAGATGGTTGGATATCATTAAACTAATAACTTATAATCGCACAACTTAATGGCAACTATGACAAAAATAGGCATTAAAAAAAATCGATACTCTAATTGATTTTTCTTATTGTTTACGATCTATACGGTATTCACGAAAACATTTCAATGATCCACATAATATCGAATGCAACGAAACATATAGAAATGCACAACGTCTGTACCACATAAAATGCTAAAAATAAACTCATACGCGGACGAAGTATTCTTAATTTCAACAAGCTTCAAGAAACTCATTTCACCCGCTTTAATAAATCCAATTCAATCACATTTCTTTCTTTGTAAACAAACACTCACTGTTGAGACTTTAGAATACAACGCAATAACGCTAGAAGATTGCTCCAGATGAAGACTCTCTGAATAATAGTTGCTATTTTCTGCACAAATAACAAATTGAACAAGAACTCGGGGAACTTATACATCTTGATAGATCTTATGACGATAAGCATTGGGTCGAGAATCGAAAAGGAAAAGATATGGAGTATCAGGAGCTCAATACTACAAGCAACGTATCGTACTCTCGCTCAAATGGAGTTTAGAGCGCAAATTGAATGACAAAAAGCTTGGTTCGTCAAATCAGGGGAGATAACGGTGTTATCTCCATGCGTCGCGTCGCATTGACACACTGAGGAAAACAAGCGGAAATTCAAAATGTCATGATGGAACGCAAATACTCAAGGATAAAAACGATTCTTTGACGGCGCGATGGGATTGATAAATCAATTAATCAAATATCTTTCATCATTTTTATTATATAACAGGGCGCTCGTGATCATTATTGCGTAAATTTGGAGGAAAAAATCGTTCTGGTAAATTGCGCCGGGGTTTATTCTTGATAATGGATTCGTATTTACTGATTGTATAATACGTAAGTGTGTACCGCAAACAATTTCCAATTTGCAAGCAACATTTAGAACAAGGCGAAGAAACTTGGCAACAATACAGTTCCCCGGTCAATAAGCGGAACGTACTTAGTCCCGAGGTAATAACTAAGACGTGGAAGTCACGCTTGTTATTTGAGAATTCAATGTATTTTGCGCTGCATTGCCCGTTGGTGAGTTTCTTGGACTGTACCCATAACAGTGGAAAGCTTCAATAAACTTAGCGAAGGCTTTGCGTATGCACCAGTTGCAACATGTTAATTACATCTCTTGTATGCATTTAGGGCTATAACGAGTAACATATATTCACTTTATAGTATTAAAATACCTATCAAATTTCCTGAATTATGAGAAAGCACAATCAACAGCCAAAAAGTTATGATCAAAATTTTACTATTTGTAGCGATCCCTGTAAAATATATGCTCAAACACTACACTGAAATGCTTTCAAAACTATTTTACTAATGTAAATCCCGAGGTTTTTTCGAATTTTAATGGCTTTACTAGCCCGTTAGTGTTCCTGTTTATAGTTCAAAAGTTTCTCGGATTGTTTGGCATGCCGCGAAACTTTACCGATTTGCTATCACTTTTCACTGATGTAAATACTCGAACGCGCTGGGAATATAAATCAAAATACTCCAACTTCTGTGGAGAATCCTCTTGAATGTATTTTTTCCTCAAATCATTTGAGATTTGCGTTAGATTATCCTATAATTTCTAAGAGGATTTGATCTTTTCTGCGAGTAAATAAATGACAATCGAGAACAAACTTTTGACAAGCCAAGATAAATTGAAAAACCATCGATAAACTCGACTGTAACTTGTCGAAACTCCTTATTGCTTGGCGAAAACCCAACAAAGCAAGTTAGATTTATACAAATGGATTAATGTATTGCAACTGTCGGATTCAAATTCGTTTTATTTAATTTTAAACTGGCTAAAGTTTGCGCATTGTTTAACTGGAGTAATTTAACTATCGGTTACAGTAAATTAGACATTTTGTATTTATAGTACTAACATATTTCAAAATAGTCTCGAGAACTGATGGCCGATAGGGCTGAAAACTTTTCGGGCAGATATCATATTCTCTACAATACTAAAGAAGGACGAACTACTAAAATATATTGGAGGAAGTTGCTAGATGCAGTCCGCTTACAACAGTTTGCCGTGGAAGTCAGTGGTAAACAAAATCGTCGGTGAATTTCCTGTGGCTGATAATAATGTTTTATAATAATATGGTAAAATATTGCATCAAAAACAAACATCACCTTACAACAGTGCCTATTGTCTTTGATGTTAAATAATGTTCTTATACTTATATGTCATTCATGCATTTGTGTCATTCATAATGACTTCACTGTGGTAGCTAGTGAAACACGCATCGTCCAAGATAAATTTACTTTCACGTAAACGACTTATGATGGGAAACATTTTCGATTTGAATTGCTTTATGTATATAAAAATTATTAATACGAGACGGAATTGATCTACTTCTTCCTAACCATTATTTTCACTTATTTTATTATTTGTGTTTGCGTTGATGTTCAGTTGCCAATAAACTTCTGAATACTTCAAACACTTGGATATCCAAGAAAAGTTCTTGAAAAACTGGGTCTGGTTGTTATTGCTCAAGAACTAAATAAGATAATTGTGTGCTCCCGCCGTGAGAGGTACTAGAAGCAGTTGGTTATATCATTAGGAGAGTGCAGTGGTATCGATAAACATGGAGCATGTTAAAATAATGGCTTTTAGAACTAAAGTTTCAAATAGGGTAAAATTAATGTTATTATATTAAAAACAAATTTGCTATGCTTTTTTTTTCAGTTAAGAAAAATGCACAATTGCGATACTAACAGGATAATATAGATATACCATAGACTACTAAGAATATCAATATAATAGCGATTATAAACAAGGTCACCCAAATAGAAATTTATACAGTCCCTTAGATTCATTTAAATCCAAACGGTGACTCAACTTAGCCACAACGATTTACTAACTCCCAACCAATAACGGGTGAATTCGATAATTTACGAGATACAAATACCGGCCAAAGATTAGCGAACTTCAAGCTTTTATAAACTGATTGGATTACCTTCGGCTTCGGTTCCTTCCCGGTGTTTATTACTCACCGCTAAGCGTCAGGTCAAGTGGGTTACCATTAACGTGGCACGTGATGTAAATAAGTGAAATGCTTTGCATTATTAATTAACACGACTTAAGGCTGGACTCAATTTAACTCGGTTCATATTTCTTTTCATATTGTACTGTAGCTGTAATTTATAGCTTGTGGTAAATTAGGACGTAAGTATGTATGGGATAGTAAGATGATAATAAGTCGATGAATGTAAGTCGCTTGCAATATTTCATTGGGACATATATCAGGGAAATATATATAAATAGGAATAAATTTATGTCCCCTTTATTACGGGCGTCCGCATGGATACCCTGAAATTAAACTATCTGAACTGTCTAACTATCTATTAAGCATCAAAAACATATAATATTATTACATAATAAGTTTATTAACGGAGAAACTATGTCTAAACATGTTTCAGAACAAGCTAAAACAAAAAAACGCGTAAGCCCGAAAGCGAAACCTCGATTCGTTGTATAATAATTCTAATTAACTTAATTCTATTACATTAATCTTGCTCCAAGCAGTACAAGCATATGTAATTGAATTGTACAATGCATTACGTACACTTAACAATGAGAAAACCACATGTGTAATCCGTGAAATTTATTTAGTTAGTACAATGAGACTGCTTAATCCACTGCATAACGTTTAAGAGTTAAGACTCTTTTAATGAGATGAGGTTGTTGCACTTTTATTTATTTTATTTCTCTGTCCTTACTAATAACTTTATTTATCACAACTTTTAACAAAAAGTGAGATATCTGAACACAATTGCTACTGACAGTAGCGCATCCGCCAGGTTCTTAATTATTAATCGATATAGGATAATTATGACCTCCATAGTTAACAAAGGATCAAATAAAGGTCATAGGATGTTGCTTCATGAATATTTCTTCCAACAACTAAATATTGATTGGAAGCCCATGTTCAGCAGTGGATCTCTTTTAATTGATGATTTTGATGACTTAGGAAAAGCTGTCGTCCGCGATGATTAATAATTAGAAATTATTTATTTCGATAATTTATTTTGTCATCCACTATATTTGTACAATAATATATTCACAAAACCCAGAACTAAACATTGTTTTATCTTTCTCGTATTTTTCTTCCATCAATAAAAATATAATGATATTCTAAATAAAATAATAATATGATGCTCATACACAGACACCGTAAATTAATATTTTTAAGTCGATTTATTATCATGATAGAGATACCATTTTAGAGATAATTATTTTTATTAAAACTCTAATCATATATTTGATTTCTATTAAAAATAAGCGATATGGTGTTGTGGGACGTCCATTAAATAGCTTTCTTCAAACTTCACCAAGTCCCCTGTCAGTCAGACGTGTAATTACTTCATAATATCTAATTTATATGCAAAATTTTCATGTGAAATTGCGACTTCAAGAACGTCGAATGATAGGCAATGATGTTTTATATTAACAAGTAATTTTAAATATACAATTTTAAATATGCAATTGTATTAAATTAGGGATTTGATAGTGTATTCGGTGCGCATAGTTCTGATTGTAATATTTCTTACTCAGTAATGTTGCGTACCCCTGGATTTGTTTTTGACGAAACATAAGCAACAAATCACAAAGCAGAGATGCAACACGGTGCGTGAATTTTCCATATAGTAAAAATTTTCATCAGGAACTCTCTAAAACTGTTTTTTTTATTGCGGTGAATGGCGAGACGAGCATGCCATTCGCCTGATGGTAAGCGATACGACCGCACATGGACAGTAGAAATCCAAACAACACCATGAATTGCAAAGCATTGCTTGGCATTCCACTGCGCTCGCCATCCTGAGACATAAGATGTTAAGTCTCATTATGTCCAGTAGTTACTCCGGCTACAATGTCCTATAAACCGGAACGCTACAGTGCATTTACACTAATGTCTGGCTGGAGAAATAGGTATTGCGGTGGTACCTACCCAGGCAGCCTCTCACATATGAGAGACCTACCACCAGAACAATATTTTCTTTTATAATATACAGACTTCTAAAAAGATCTTCTATGCATGGGACCTTATTTGTACCCCAGCAAGTCAGAAGTCAGTATGCGATAAAATTGTTTGTTTACATTTAAAGAAATCTAGAATGGTGAGCATATATGATTGCGAAAGAAAACAAAATAAACAACTGAAAGATACAAAGAATCAACTACTACATAACACTTGAGATAAAATATTCTTACGAGAACAGGAAATCGACACGAATAGCTCAATAAGATACAAAACAAAGGACCGTGGAACTGAAGAATTCCGGATAAATCTTTATTCGTTGACATTTGTCTCTAAAATAAAACAAATTGTCTTTGAATAAATAAATCTATCTGATTTCTGTGCATAAGAGATAATATTCATCAGTGATGGGAATTGGGACCTGATTAGGAAGATGTTGATTTTTATACTAATTTCATAAAAGAGGAATGTACTTTTTGATGAATGCATGTTACGCGTTATCTTCGCCAAATAAGAAACAAATATTTAAGTAAACTAATTTAGGTATTTGTTTTAATTATGGGATTTATTTCTAAAAAGTCAAAGTCTTGTTTCGTAGATATTCGACACTACGATAAACTATTTAGTCACCAATAAATAAACCTGAAACAAACATAGATTGTAGATTATACAGGGTATATCAAGACCGCGACCGAAAACGAAGCCAGGTGGTAGTTTTAGCGGCTACAGACACAATGCAACTAAAAATTTTGCAAAATAAGCGACGGATTTTTTTTTACAATTTTTTAAAAATCATCGTTTTTGAGGGGTAAAAACCTAGTTTTTGCAAAAATAGTAATTTAAACCCTTACGTACCATTGCGTGTTTAAAAATTAAGCGATGTACGTCATTATTTTAGAAAAACTATGTTTAATCACTCAAATACGACGATATGTAAAAAATAACAAAAAAAAAATCGACGATTTTTTTTGTAAAATTTTTACTTGCATTGTGTTTGATATCACTAATACTACCTCCTGGCTTCGTTTTCGGTCGCGGTCTTGATATACCCTGTATAAAAATATGTCTCTGAGCGGTAATGGCTTTCCGTTTCGAAATTGCCTTTCTAACGTTTTAGTACTTAACACTTTATTAATTAGTTTCTTTAAATTAATATATTTAGTAGCAATAATATTACAACAATATTTCAAACTCAGACTTCAGAGGTGGCGATTAGAGTGGCGTGTTTAAAAAGAAATATATTAAAAAAGTGGAAAATGGATTGGGGAATTTAAAAAATTAAAGCAATCGTTAAAAAAACAGTCATCTTTTGATTTATGTCTTGCCGTGTGATTGGTCTGATTGTGTAATGAAGCATGGCTTTGATGAAAAACAATTGGAGAATAATGTTGTTATTGATTAAGACGGAATTTCATTCTCAGCCAGGGAAAATCCTTTTCTAGAAGTATACCTATTTATCCAGTTATAAAGAAAGAGAACCAAATGTGGACCTGAAGGTCATTCCTACATTAAAACAACTGAGCCATGAACTCTCAAAATTGTTTTTAGGGTCTTACGAAATCAAATCATTTTCTCCAGGAAGAATTTATTGCTTTTCAACAGCTTGAGAATTACGATTTTAAAACGTTAAATGAGAAGATTTATTTTATTCTTGACAAGACTTTATTAAAAAAATGTACTTCAAAAGCAATATTTCTTTTTTGCATAATTTCTTGTAACCTTTGACAGAACAAGCAAACTGGGTCAACGAGCGCTGTCTACAAATTTGGGCTTTTTGATAAAAAACAAGTTCGTGTCGATGGATATTTATAGATTATTCTCTTTATTCGTATAAATTGGGTATTGAATATATTAATTATTAGTTTCTTTTGTCATTTGTTTTGTTTAATTGCTGGTGTCTTAACTAAATTACTTTTACATTAAAAAGCATTAAATTTATAATTTTTACATTCAAACTTTATAAATATGCTTGCATTACTACCGTCCGAGACAACTCACTTACTTCAATATTTTCTTTGAACGTCGAAATCAAAAACAATGAAACGTACCAATTTAAAATGCTTTTAACTTGCATTTGGAAGCCCTCTTACGAACTATCAGCTATCAATAACATCATACAAGATTCCTAAATTATTCCACTGTAGCTAAAACAGAGCGGGGCATTCAAAGTACTTTTCCTTGCCTATCAGGGGCACTTTGTCGATGTAATGTATGTTCACATAATACCTTCGAACATTCGACTGAGATTTCAAGTGCTTTTAAATTTTTCATTCCTCTCCTAACTTACAATGCCGGTAGATCGTATTTTCGTAACTAGAACAGAACTTTGTTTGTCTGAGTGGGCTCTGCCCTACATTGCCTCTTCTGCCCACTTTATCTTTAAGTAATTTTTAGTGAGCTTGTGATCGAGACTTCGAGAGATTCGAGACTTGTCTTTTAGAACCACAAACTATAGTATTTAACTTAAAAATTCAGGGAAAACAAAGTCGTTATAAAGACAGATGCTGATAATACTTCTTAAAAGATTTTTACTAGACACGGGCGGCAAACTAACACACGTTTATCCTTTAAAAATTCACACGATTATATTTCTATAGTGACTAAATAAAACGTGCGTTTGTCCCTACTACATATTTAGTCGAAAACGCAAAGGTGCACGCCCTAGAATGTCCCGCGGAGACCTAATATATAATATATGCATCGCTCGACCCATTTGAAAAATAATGAGCTGCCCCTCTGAAACTATTTATGCCACCTACATTTTTTGCCCTGATTAAATCTACATACGAACGGCATTTGTTCCAATTACATGCTTAGTTTTAGTAGCTGTAATAAAACGAAGGAATGTTAATTGACGATTTAATATTTCTTATACTTAAATGAATATTTGAATATGTTATATTTTGTAGTCGTTCAACAATAAAATGAGAAACTGTAAACAATAGGGTATTTGACTATAATCGATTTTTTGTATTATTTAAATCCAAACAAAAATAAACATTTCTGTCAGAACAGTAGTAAAGTAGCCTGTGACATGAGGCAAATATTACTATCTATTTAAAAAAAAAAGGAGTGGGAGTTTAGTGGGGTCATCAAACTGTCCCTTTCACACGCGCACACTGAAATGCATATTGAGACTAGTGACGGCACTAGTTTTGTTTTGCAACCCTTTTCTTTTACTCCCACTGTAAGATTAATTTTTACTTGTTTAATTCTGAATAGATTTACAAAATTATTTTTTCTTTTGCTAGATTTTGGATCCTTTTGATATATATAATAAAAAAAATGGAGTCAAATACCCTATTTTCGGAATAATACTTTATACCAATTTAAATAATATAAAGTAATTTCCTAAGTAAATAGTACTACTAATGTTTTAAATGTTTGCTTAACTACTATCAGAAAAGCAAAGGAATTAGCACATTTCATTTCAGTTGGTTTTAATTAATTCAGTAACAAAACACTTAAACACATCGTCAGTTGCCATGCATTACCCTCTCACGAAACGTTTGTATCAAGCCGCAATACACGTCTCAAACGGTCCACTTGTGTCCAATCGATCTAAATATCGGCTGGTATGCCAATTGCAACTTTATTATAATAAACACAGGGTGCTATTTGTAAATGGATTTGTCTAGATGGCAAGTGTTACCGATAAAAATGTTTTATGTTGGCGAGATGAAGAGACCATACGCAAACCGCCAGCTTTCATCGTAGCAGAAAATGTTGTATTTCGAGATTTTAAAAAGTCCCGGATAAGATCTAGTTGTAAACACAAGTTGGCTCTTGTCATTTTACGTCCAATAAATTTGGATTTGTGATATATTTCGGTTTCACAAGGCTACAACAATAATGATGAATGGAGCAGCTTACCCTCATAGTTAGGAATAAATGTTTTGGATTTCTAGTAAAGTTTGCACGCGGTTCTTTTTATCGAAATTATATTGTGGCAAACTTCTTAAACATACAGTTTAAAGATTTACATTAAAAAAATAATGAAAATTGACATATTTTTACGTCTTACACGGTTAAAAAAACCTTTAAAATAACATAGGGGTTCTAGAATGAAGATTACTACAAAAACATTTTTCTCATTATTTTACGTCTTACTAATGCAATATCCAAATAATTTAGAGCAATGGTGAAGCTTTAAGAGCAAATATGACTAAAGCACAGACTTTTGTCGTTGCCATTAATGTATACTTGTAGAGGTTAAAGTCGGTCACACGACGGATTGGAAAAATAAAAACTGAATTTTTCGTGCGTCTGGCATACTAATACTTACTTAGCAAAGCTTTGAGACAGCAACTAGAAAAAGTTAACCAAATACCATTACAGTAGAAAGTGTTAATAAGAATAAGCATAAATAATATACATACATCATAATAAGCAATTTAAATGTTCACGGTTACATGTTCACGGTGGTCGCGGGTTCAAATCCCAGGGCACACCTCTGACTTTTCGGAGTTATGTGTGTATTGATAGTCAATCACCACGCACTTTAACAGTGACGGAAAACATTGTGAGGAAACCTGCATACCGTAGCGATTTTAAAGAATTTCTACGGTATCTAAGTCCGCCAACCCGCACTAGGCCAGCGTGGTAGACTATATGGCCTAACCACTCTCAATCGATTCTCTCGATTGTAGAGTAGGCCCGTGCCCAGCAGTGGGACGTATATGGGCTGATGCAATTTAAATAAATTAAAAGCAAGATAACATTCTGAAATCCAGTTATATAAAACTAGACACAATTCCGATTGGGACTTGAGTATGAACAACGCTGATTTTCAGCTACTTGTAAGTTTTAAAGAAAGTATTTCGCTACCATCAATCGACCACCGATGGATATAAAATTAAACAACAGATTTAATTTAACAAAACAACTGTAAACTTTTCGCACACTCGTAAACCTTAGCGGAGCTTAGACATTGACCATCGATTCCTGAAACTTATCAAGAAAATTATTATGCCGACCTAAGTACACTTTAGTTCTTGTTTTGCTTCCAATGTAAACTTATCTATTCAAGATAAATGATCAATTTAAACACGACGCAACTGAACTTATCCCGTTAATATAATGTTAAATCACGGCTTTGCGAAGGATCTTAGAATATTTATAGTGTTATGTAATACTATTCATTCTAAATGAAGAATTGAACAATATAACATGACTAAGCTCAAAGCCTTTTTGGACAAATCAGATATATTTTTTTCATAATAGAGTATTGAATTACGCATCCTAAATAAATAAATACAAACAAAGACTTGAGGTTCAAACAAACATTTGTCTCGATGCGTGGATCGAGTCCACGGCCTCTGGTTTCATAAGTGGCGTCTAACCGACTGCGCCACGGAGGCCGATAGAATAGCATACATGGACATCGTCAGCATAAATAAGAAAATATATCACACGTTCACAAAATACTTAAAATTTTCTTCAAATTTTAGAAGAAAATACACACTTTAATTATACCTTAACCACACCAACGGTGTAACCACACTCAATCACAGAATTTACATTCAACCACTGCAAGTAGTTTTTGCTTTTTAGTCTTATTTTGCTGTACCGTTCGTAAATACGGAAAGTGGCCCTTCAGATAATTGCAGCGAACGTCTGATCCATAGAAATAAATCTTAAGAGATCGAGGCTAAAGTCTGGATGATGTCAACCACGGCTGCCCTTCGGTATAAGGAAGTTAATTTAAAATTAAATTCACAATTCTTGAGCAGTGTACCAGTATAATTGGTCAAACGAGTGAAAACTAATTTTGTGAAATGCTCGCCTGCGAGTCACGCGAATGGTGTTGTAATAGTAATTTACTATAAGCCATTTATACTATCGCTTTTATATAATTAAGCTAGCTGCTGTTTAATTGTGAATTACTTTTTACTTTTTAACCTACAGTATTCACATGGGTTGGCTAAATTCCAAAGTCGGCCAAAAAAAGTTAACTTACTTCATATCGCGTAAAATTATATGATAGCTATAGCTTTTACTAAAATAAATGGTACAAAACAGGCAAAAGGACGAAAATATTTTTACACCCCGTAAACAAAACGAAGGAATATGAATCAGTAATAAGTAATAAAAGAAATGGAAACCTTCACAAAATGCAAATCAAATGAATCTAGCACAAAAAAGTTAAAAGCATTTTGAATCTGTTAGCTTGCTGTACATAAATCCTACTTATATAAGCGTACATTGTAAGAAAAGGCCCTCTCCATACTCCATCTCAAGTGTCATGTTATGTAAATTTTGTCAATATATTATGTAATAAAAGGAGCTATTTTGCAAAAATATGATCGCATACTTGAATAAAACATCTCAGGAGGTTTAAATAACGAGAGGAATACAATAACCGTTCATCAGAAACTGTTTCAAGAAGCCATAAATACCGAAGGGTTAAACTATTAAAACATTTGAGTATGGCAGAAAAGTCGCCACACATCAACATGTTTGGGAGGCCGCCAAGAATGCTCGGCCCGTTGACTCGCCTATACTATTCATCATGTATGAAACCAATTTTTGCCTGCCTTAAATATTGGGTAAAAGTATTGGGAATTTATTTTGTTTACATAATAAATGGGCGCCATTTTCTTTTAAATATATAGAGTTTAGACATAATTATATTTACGCTGTTTATTGGAACTATCGGCATAATTTTTGGAGGATGTATTTGGCTAATATTCGCCCGTTTTCTGCTTAAATACTGTAATATTATTTAACATTATTGTTATTATTAACTGTAAACAATGAAGCATATCAATTACTAATATCAAGTATTACATTTCAAACAGCAAAATCACACGTTTTCATGTCCAAGGCGACTGCGACCTTCTGACGCAGGAAGCGCTGCTGTCAAAATAATAATAACAGCTTTTCTTTTCCAATTTTATCATATTTGATATATTAAAATATTATTAGATTACGAGTACAAATGCTTGTTGTTTGTATTATGAAAACACCTCAAACAATGCGTTAATAGATTTTTTTTTTATAATTTATTCACAATTCCAATTTTCGCCACTCGCCAGTAGACTTTTGATGATCTGTCCTTTTTGTTCACACAGTGATGGATAGAGACTAACCAACTCACACTTTAATAAAATCGCGTATCGAGTATGAGTCATCTATCTTTTATCGGCGTGTGGCGAAATTTGGAACCACAAATAAAACAAAAATATATACCTATCGCATTGTTTGAGATAATATGCAATATATCAATAAGCATTTACACTCGTAATCTAATCGTATTAATATGTTATAAATATGTCCAATGTCATAAAATATGAAGAGAGAAAAACTATTCTTATTTTTGACAACAGCGCATTCGGTGACAGAATATCGTAGACGACCCGACCTATACCCATGAATGTCCCTGTATATTTGCAATAACCGACCGACATCATAAACATATTCATGACACGTGACAGACTAAAATATGATAGTGAGGCTGTTCCCAGCTTGGGCTACAGCGCAAGTTGGCTGGGTCAATGTAAGCGCTGCCAACTTCACTCTACTTACTATATAACTAATTAATTATAATAACTCACCTTAGGTGGTGTTTGGAGACTTCAGACCGACACATTTATTAGTAGATATATTTTTTCCCGTGGCTTCTATTGCGTTAATGTATGTTTTCTCCGTCATTTCAGATCATCGGTAGGCACAAGACACGTAAATATAAAATGGTAAGTGATGTTTGTCTGCATCGGAAACAGTACTTATTTTCTGGATGAACATTATCCTATGGCCTTTTCTGTCGCTGACAACTTATTTATACGTCGTTATACCTTATATATTATATGATACGTTGCAGGGGCGGATTAAATGTTGGGAGCGCCATAGGCAAGCACCTCAAAGGCGCCCCTCTAGCAGCCATATTAAGAAAAATACTTCAAAAGAACTAGAAATCATCTTATTGAATAGTTGGTGATTGTACTATTATATGAATGAGTGAAGAACATCACTTCAGACTTTGCTATATTAAAGAAGAAACAGTTTCAGTCGCTCTAGATGATTTTGCATAGAAACGAAGATATCCGAAATCACGCGCGCCCCTTCGTAACCTCGCGCCCCTAGGCACGTGCCTAGTTTGCCTTAGGGATAATCCGCCACTGGTGCGTTGACTAGTTTAAACGGAACAAACAGATGTTTACATCTGAACAACCAATAGATATTTCTATTTTTCAAAACTGTAACGATTTACACTCTTACATACATACTTAAACTCACGCCTTTCTCCCAGAAGGGGTAGGCAGAGGTGCTACCAGGACACCCACATTTCTCCTTTTTACACTCTTATTATTTAAAAGCCGACGTAGACAAAACATACAAAGCTATCTGTACATTTATATCTTTCAGTACTAGCTGTCCCGACAAACTTCGTACCGCCTAAATTTCCATCGCGTAATAAGGCAATAAATTCATAACATTTTGAAGTTTACAACAACCAAAAATTAAAATATCCGTTTTTATATTGAAATAAAACTATTTTTCAGATTTAATCGCTTATGATTTTGTTTTTTAAATAACGTAAGGTGCTGGATGGTGTTTGTTGTAAGTACCCCACGCTTTGTGTGTGCTTTGTGCTCAATGTGATGGACTCAATTTTCTAATCTTAAGCTTAACAATTAATTATTATTTATTACCTTTTAGTTGGGTCTATTATTTATTTTTTAGTAAAAATGTCTCTCATATCCAAGGAAGTCAGCAGGCCTAGAAACGATGCACTTTAATATGTTCTCCATACCTAACCAAAACCTCATTAATTCTCCTAATTTCCCAAAATGTCGACACCTACTCGTAACTCGTAATAACATTAAATTTTCAATCAATCTTCGTAAGTTCAGAGGAGAGCATTATGGCCAAAGTTCTATCGAAAGGAGAAAGGTCTGCGATGCGGTTAACGCTTGTGTGGCAATTTAATATATCTTAAACAGTTTGAATTGATGAATGTAGCAGAAAATAAAATTATAACGTAAGAAATGCAAACATTAAACTTTATAAGGCCCCGCTATGCAATAAATAAAAAAGCCTAATTGTAAAATTTTAAATAACTAAGTAATCAACGTTAGCAATATTTTTTAAAGTAAAAGTGAACCCTTTTTTATTCAACAAAGTGACTACCTACTCTGTTATAAGATTTGGTTCGAAATGCACCTTAATTACATACTAAATACTTGAGACTTAACATCTTATGCGTCAGGACGGCGAGCGCAGTGGAATGTTTGTTTTTGCTACTGGTTGTTTGGTTTTGCTACTGGCCAAGAGCGGTCGTATCGCTTACCATCAGGCGAATGACATACGCGTCTTGCCATTCAATGCAATAAAATAACTTAATAACTCAAATGCAATTTGATACACTTAAGTCATCTCGTACGTAAATATTAGTTATAACTAATAGTTATTTCAGCAGTCTTTCTACTAACAAACTTGGTAAACTCATTGCAGAAATGCAGACTAAATAAAACAGTCCAACTAAAGATCAAAGATATATTTTCCAGCAGTGGACACAAACCTACGGACTCGTTCCGATGCATCTTCACGCTTCGCTTAAGACGCAGTATTGTAGAAAAGATGGAACATAAACATGACCCACACATAGTTCGACATAACGCAATCACGATTCAAATTCGAACTGTAGCGGCAGTCAGTAAATCATCAGGATTATTATTCGAAATTTTATTATCCTTATATTATAAAGGCGAAAGTTTGTGTATTTGTTACTTCTTCACGCTCAATTGGCTGGACTAATCTTGATGAAATTTTGTATGGACGTAGCTGATACCCTGAATTAACACATAGTCTTCTTATCCCGAAAATGTAGTGTTCCCATGGGATGTGCAAGGAATTCAAATATGTTTATTTGCTAATATTTCAAACTCAGACGGATGGCGTGCGATAGAATATAAGACCGATTGAATTGGATGTAAGAGGACAGGATCGCGTGCCTTGAGTCATATAACCGATCGAGACGGGACAGAACGGGATGTAACTTGACGGAGAGAAAAAAACAGTTTAAAGGACAACAGTTACGTTAAGTTTCAATATAAAACAGTACGTGAATTAATATGTATCCCATGTGGACAAAACTACAAAAAAACGTGCGACCCCAGGAAAAGGCATTTCAATTGTCCGTGCCGATTCTATCTGTCTTTTGATGTTTTTTTTTATAGATTCTATGAAATCGACCATTAATCCTATGAATCCTTTCATGTCCAAACGTAACGACTTTTAAGAAGTAAGTTTTCCATATTATATTTAAATTTTCCTGCATATTTATAATTCTATCTTGCTTTGTAACATAACATTCAGCTGTTGTCGGGTGGCTCATAAAACATGGCTCATCATTGGCTACATAACTCTTCAGTGTCGCTTGAAGTTATAAACCAGCAGATAGCTTCATAAGTACTCAAGAGATTAGTTTTTATTGGTTTCCGTAAGCGCTGAAACAGTCTGATAATACCATGATATATTCGTTATGGATAAATTAATATGAGATATAGAGGTATTAACTGCACAGAATTACTGTCAGTAATAAATTTTGTTTAATGTTTGATTTGCATAGAGTTTTATTTTTGTAACACAAGACTCAAGAGTAACAAAAAAATACTATATTTACACATTCTCAAATTTAAACTTGGGCAACGAGACCTTAAAAGGTACTTTTTATCATCTTTAAACAGGCCAGCCCGATGTACAGATTTCCTCTCGAAAACACGGTTTATAGACAGGCAGCAAGTTTTGAAATTACTAGCCAAATTATTCCACAACATTATTAAAAAATGATATTGCTACCAAGTCTACTAAAATAATTATGTGAAATTTTATTAACTCACAAGAAAATCTTGAGGGATGGCTTATTTCATTGCAACTTCTAGAGTGTATTCATGCTAAGAAAACTTTGGATCGTTCAACAACTTCATTCAACAGGGGAAATTAATGCAGTACCTATGTTACGAATAAAGATTTACCGCTCTAGGATTTATTAAATTTTACGAGATGACAATTTGGTATTTAATGTGATATTATGTGATAACTTTAACATAACTTCGTCTGATGGTAAGCGATACGACCGGTCATGGACAGTAGCAAAACCAAACAACACCATGAATTACAAGGCATTGCTTGGCCTGCTAAAACTGCATCTCATTTCGTGCAGTAGTTTTTGAGTAATGTGCAAGCAAACAAAAAGAAATATCCTGTATATAAATGCAACATATACCAGTTTTTAGGTTGAACCTGCAGCATTACAACCGTAAAACCGCATCTCATTTCGTGCAGTGGGTTTTGCGTGATGCGCAAGCAAACATACAGACAGACAGACAGACAGAAATTAAAAAAAAAATGTTTTGGCTTCTGTTGCTGTTTTAAAGACCCGTCCCGTTAAAATTTCGTATATATCTTTCATGTACAGACATCGACCATTTACATTCTTATTATATGTATAGATTATTTGCGTGATTTAGCAAAATTGATCAGAAGAAAGATTAAAAAGGAGGAATTGTTTTACTAAAATATAAATATACTAAAAATCAGGCTGCATCATCTCATCATCAATTTTAAATAAATTTAAGAGCATTAATTATTAAAAACGATCGGCCTAAAGATTCCAAAGTTCAATCGGTTTAGTCTTGCTTTGTCTTGGCACGTTTCGTAACGATGTTAATTGAAAGGCCCATGAGCGACACTATTCGGTCGGGGAAGAATTTTGCCGCTCAGTCATGAATTTCCGTTTCTGCAAAGTACCTGAAACAGATTCTACAGTAATTGTTACCAGTTCAAAAATAATAATTATTCTAAATAAATACTATTCTAAATAAAAAAATCACATTCTTGCTCAACATGAATGATTAAGCAGTTACTATTTGATAATAACTGTATTATATTAATCGATACCTTAAAAAATATTTCATCCTAATTTAATTATGAAAAATTCGTTTGGTAGTTTGACTTCGTTAACCCAGCAATGAGAATCCGACATGATATGGCTTTTGGCATAAACACATTTAGTGGCCGGAAATTGAAAAAGGCTGCTTCATTTTCTATTATATTATTATAACTACATCTTGAAATATATACGGATTTAACGGAATAGATCTGGAGCTTGACATCCTTCGCTTGCAAACTCGCAGGTAAGTTTTCAAAGTATAAACATATTTTATTTACTTTGAAACCTTCTATATCACGTACCCCCAAAGCATCAGTTACAAACTTTAGTGCCTCCATCTTGGCAATATAATACGGTGAATTCGAAGAAACGCTGGAATGATATTTGTAACGCTCTCTGTCATTTTCTGCTTTTAACAGAGCATTGACACCAGTTTTATTCTTCGTGTGGCACGCTGTGTGAATGCAAAGTTATTTTAGTACGAACCCACACGATTCTCTCAAACGTTTCAGATGAAAATAAGATATCTAAGTTAAAGTCAGATCTGCAGTACTCATTTATTTTCTTGCTCATTTAGTTTTTGGCGAGTTTCGCCCGTACGTATCTGATGTAATGCATGATGAATTTTGCCACGTTGAATAAATTGCAGCATACTAGAATGAGAAATGCCCCAGGTACCGATTATGTATATTGCGACTGTGTTAGTTTTGTTTAGTAATTTTCTAGATGTTCCACTAAAACATTATAAGCATATAGAGACTAAGGACAAAAGTAACAATTTTAAATTTTTCTGCAAATTTATACAGATCTTATTAAATCACATAATAATAATTACCACACACGATATATTAGTCTCTCGGCTATAAATTAATATGAACTTGATTGTTTCTGTTATTACAAATTTTGAGAAAAGTGACCAAAAATAAACAGTGGAGTTTGTTACTATCATCCATAACAACATGTTAGCCAGTACCCTCTGCAATTTTATGAGAATATATTAAACTATGCATATAAAATTATTTCAGAAACTGGATTTGTACTATTAGCATACATGGCAAACTAAAAATATTATTTAAGAATAATAAAACAAACGCAAATGAGAACTGTCGTTGCAACTGCATGAATAAATTTCAAAATTATAAAACGTAGCTCATAAATTTAACTCAATTATCTGAATTATACGTGATAAGTTTAAAACGACGTCAATCGCCTTACCACTTATGGACACACCTGCACCAATAAAAAGCCAGATCAATTATGGAAATACCACTGCATCATCCAATTACTGGCGAAACTGTGCGCACGTCTTTCGCCTAAAGATGCTCACTCCGCATTTTCAAGATTCATCCATTAAGAGTAAAGACCCAATTTCCCAGCAACAGTTAATCTCGACATAACGAGTCCATTAAGTAGATGCCGCCGTCCATTACTGCATAGGGGAGAGGTCTACATAAAATAATATTACCCCCCGTACGTATGTACATCGAAGCGCAATGATAAAGTCGAAAGTAGTGTTGAGTGGGTCATCATTTATACCGTGTTTAATTAGGTACGAAATGAGATGTAATGAAAAATAAACTGGCCTTGCCTACATAGCAAATGAAGGAAGGCAAACGGAAAACACTGCCCGTTTTGGAAGTGCCGCAGCCTTATTTTCTCGACTGTCTCATTATATTAAATAAACTTTGCGGGTACTAAAAAAATTCCGCTGGAAATTAAAAAACTGGAAATCTTTGCAGGTGTCGCCAAACTCTGAATTGTGAAAGCAATAAACCAAAAGTTTGGAACAAATGTACTTCACATAATACAAAGCGGTATTTCACGTTGAAAC
Source organism: Deilephila elpenor (assembly GCA_949752805.1). NCBI lineage: Eukaryota > Metazoa > Arthropoda > Insecta > Lepidoptera > Sphingidae > Deilephila > Deilephila elpenor. The sequence goes on along the minus strand of OX457105.1, from coordinate 8,529,868 downwards.
AAATTTCATACGCGTACATCTGAGTTTCTAATCATACTTTTGCCATTTCAGTTTAGTCGTACACATACAGCCTAGCAATGTATCATTAAAGTTGGTATTCATGAAGTAATATTTTGAGGGCATATTTTATATTAATATTTTAATACGTGTGTATATAACCTTAAACCCGAGGTATCGTTTATAGCTATTTTACGCCTACTCTGGGTCAAAAAATAATTCACATATCCACTTTTGTGATTCAAAAACACAATTCTGCCGAAATTGAATGGAATCTTGGAAAAGTTAGAAAAGTCAGAATGAAAACATTATGGTAAAACAGCAGGGTACAGACATAAACAATTCATACCGACTCCGCATAGGTTTAAAATATTTTTCGTTATTGTATAAATAATGTCGATATACATATTATGTTTTATCCTCTTGTCTTAAAGTTCAATTTTGACTGCAATTTACAATTAATAATTAAATCAGGTAACTTAACGGGTGGCTTAAAATTCAATTGCAATTATTCATTTCCCGCAAAACCGTATCTGCCAATATTAATATTCAATAACCCATTAATAGAAATAATAGGTATTCAATTATACGCCACATCCTTCATCAAAACGCACTTAAACGCAATAAAAAAGTAACTATCCATGAAACTGCTGAAAACAATATAGGTACTTGGTATAATCAGTTATAATGCTTGGCGTCGAAGATTGATGCCACGTCATGAGTCGTGTTGCAGCCGAATATTGGCTCGATGTTTCTACGAGATAAGCTCATTTCTTATCACGCAGGATACGAGACACGCGAGGGTAACGTATGACGTCATTAGTATCGCCCCGCCATATTTGTCATTCACGAGTTGGATGATTCCGCACGTATATCTCTTACGTTCTGATAAATACGAACCTTTCTTGTAAAATAAATTATTTATGAAATATGTAAGCGTTATTTTTAATACAGAGAGAAGATTATTCTTTGAAACTCAATAAACTCCACAATTATCCCCTCTTCTTCTTCTTCAAATAAAACGCTTAATTCAACATAAGTTTGAAATTGAGGAAGTATTATGCATGAATTACGTAATCCCGATAATGTAAGGAATGCTCACCGCTTTATCTGGATAATCTCCGTTTTGTAATTAATGGCAATTAATATTAAGCTGGAACGGGAAATATACTTTATTTGGGTTCCATGACTGGTAATATATTATGTCATTAGGGAATTTCGCTATTATCGTCATTATCAGAGTCAGTAATCTTATGAATTAATAATAGTTTTCTGACTAGAATATTATGCTGTACACCATCGAGGACATTAAATTAGTCACTTTTCTGTCATAGTACGATAAAATAACTACAGTAAAATGAAGAAATGTACCCAACAGTCACATACATAGTTTCGACCCCACGTTAAGATCAATTAAGTCTTGTGTCGCGAGTATCAAAAACTACGTGAGACTTTTCGCTTTCACAAACACACAGGCCCGAAAAAAATATTAATTGTGGGCACAAACATTTGTCTCGGTGCGGGAATCGAACCTGCGGTCTTTAATTCACGCCAAAGTCTTACCAACTGCGCCACGATGGCTGTCTTGTATGTCAATGCACTCAGTGATAAAAGCATGAAAACGGAAACAATTTAGTATTTACGCGTTCGTCACTAACTTTGTGCTTCTGCGGTCGAGTAAATTCTACATTTTTTTTACCTTTGTATTATCCGTTCCAAGCATTCGGTTTTCTCATTGTACAATATAATTCAATTTGCTAAACTATTTATTTAAGTAATTCTGTTTGCGAGTTGTTCGAGAGCTAATAAATTAAGAAGTGAAAACCTCACGAACGAGTTAATTTCATTTGAGCAGTTTGTGTTTTTAGCTACAATCATTTGTAACAATAAGATTTTATGAAAATAACATTGTTATATGTATGAATTATAAATTTATGTCTGGGTATTGCACAGCGTATTTTCATGCTGGCACGATAAAGTAACTACAAAGATCATAAGGACAGAGTAATAGTAATAAATAGTAGTTAGTATTATAAATATCGAATGTTGAAAACGCTTATTTCCTAAAGTTTCAGTTTAATAATTATATCATTTGGCTTGATATACAAGGTGGAAACCTAAATGCGATAGGCTGGCGTGTGTCATAATATTAGATTTTCTACCATATCGTATAAGGTGGATGCTATTCAAAAGTACATAATATGCAAATAATCTACCATCAGTTATAATTTTTTTTAGCCCAAGTCAACTACCGAGTTACCGACTCCTAATATTATTATTTTTGATTAGTTGTCAAATTTTAACAGCAGGTTCAAAATCACGAATAAAGTTTAATTAGTAAATTAAAATGACTGTATTTTCTTTTTGAAATATTCAATCGTTTTTATCCTCACGAAACAAAATACTTAGAGAATACGCACGACTATAATAACCCATTCATTAACTAAACAAACACATGCGCGCGCGCGTCTCCGTATACAAATTTCCGGCGACCGTGCTTGTAGTAGATATTGAGTATAAAAAAAAAATGATTTTGATATTTAGAAAAGGAAATGAATAACTTATTATGTTTAAATTTGAATAAATTTAACCATGCGTTAATCAATTTAATTAATTTGAGTTCAATAAAAAATGTGCAGCCTTTGAAAAAAAAAACCCTGTATAAATAACTTCTAAAAAGACTGTTTAAAAACAAAATGTCAAAGTTTGTTAAAATAAAATGTCACTTAATTAGCTTCACAACAGATTTTAACGAGAGGGCAATACTCTTCCGTTCGTGTCTCGATATTTCAGGGTATTCTTGATTTAAAAGTTCCCTAGTTATTGTACACTTTTCCGCCATATTTTTTTTTATATTTTGCTAGGGAAGCGATGGCAATAAGGTCGGTAATCATTTTTGTTTGGTCAGTCCAGCGGTACGGGCTTTCAGCTTAATAGTATTTAGAGCGTAAAATAAAAGCTTTTCTATGTTTACTACCTGTTTATTTTGTTATATAATACGCTAGAGCCAGCGATCTCGCACCTACGGTTCGCTGACGATATAGTCTTGATGGCGGAATCGGTGGCGGAGCTGCAAAAGATGCTGGACGGCTCACAGCGAATAAGTCTTCAAATGAACTTTGATAATACCAAAGTAATGATCAACCACCACCTGTCGCTGTATGTGGCCACCAACTCGAAGTTGCTTCCGAATATACCTACCTCGGCCAAACCCTTCAACTAAGAAGAAACAACTTTGAGAAGAAGGCTATAGGGAGGATCCAGTTGAACTGGGCAACATTTGGTAAACTAAGTCGAGTCTTCTAGTCACCCCTACCACAATGCCTGAAAACGAAAGTTTACAACCTGTCATGACCTACGGTGTTAAGTACGACTGATCCACCAGGTTAAAGTCGCTTAGCGAGCTATGGAGCGTGCTATGCTCGGAGTCTCTCTGAAGGATAGGATCCGTAAGGATCTTATCCCACAGAGAACCAAAGTCATAGACATAGCACACAGGATTAGCAAGCTGAAGTGGCAGTGGGCTGGCCACATCTGTCGAAGAACCTACTACCGCTGGAGTAAACGTGTTCTTGAGTGGAGAACGCGCCTTGGCAAGCGTTGTGTAGGACGCCCTCCAGCTAGGTGGAGTGCCAATATGCGAAAGGTCACTGGCAGATGTTGGATGCGACAAATGGCGCAATTTTGAGGAGGCCTATGTCCAGCAGTGGACTAGTATAGGCTGATGATGAGGATGACGCGAGATAGTTTGATCTATTATTTTAAAAGCGTTGTCTGCTCAACGTCAGTCTTTATAGGGAACAAATATATCTCGAACTACTTCTTCTAGAGTTTGAATTGGAATCTGGAACGAAATATTGTAGTTTTATTATCCTCGTTTATAAGCCTGTATCCATTCCCTACATGGCATACACCTTTTCAAGATCATTATTAACCTCAAGTTATTGAGGAATAATCAATAACCATTTACTCATACATACATCCGGGGAAGTTGAATATGCAAATATTTTCCTAACGAAATTTATCCAAGCTTATGTTTTTCTTTAATTTCACCATAATTTTCAGTTAATATTGCCAAATGATATTTAAACAACTCGTAAAGCAAATAAAACAACGACATTCAGGTAAATTATTCCCGTTGAAGCAACCGTTTGAAGCAAGAAAAAAGTAAATGACATGCGACGGAAAGGAACTCTTTGATTTCGCCGACCTAACGTGTGCGCAAACATCAAAGCAATGTTTACTTAGTAACGAATAAAGGTCTTGATATTTTGTGATAATTTATGGTGTAATATATACCGGGTATATCAAGACCGCGACCGAAAACGAAGCCAGGTGGTAGTTTTAGCGGCTACAGACACAATGTAACTAAACATTTTGCAAAATAAGCGACGGATTTTTTTTTAATTTTTTTTAAAAATCATCGTTTTTGAGGTGTAAATACCTAGTTTTTGCAAAAATAGTAATTTAAACCCTTACGTACCATTGCGTGTTTAATAATTAAGCGATGTACGTCATTATTTTAGAAAAACTATGTTTAATCACTCAAATACGACGATATGTAAAAAATAACAAAAAAAAAATTGACGATTTTTTTTGTAAAATTTTTACTTGCATTGTTTTTGATATCACTAATACTACCTCCTGGCTTCGTTTTCGGTCGCGGTCTTGATATACCCTGTATATTGTGTAGGAGATATTCGTGCCATTGTTATTTGTCTCTTAGAAAGGGTAGTCTCAGTGGTAGAACCTTTTTGTAGCTCGTTAAAGATACAGTATGAATGCCCGCCAGCTTGACTGGTGTGCTACCATTGTATAAAAGAAAACAGACGTGAATGAATGGGTTTGCTTTCGCGCTTCGGTCGAGAAATGGCATTGCCGGAGACTATAAATAATAAATACACCCAACCGTCACATACATAGTCCTGGCCCCACAATAAGATCGAGTCCTGTGTCGTAAGTATCAGAAACTACGAGAGACTATCCGGTCTCACAAACATCCAGACCCGAAACTATTACCTGTGGTTCACACAAATATTTGTCTCGGTACGAGAATCGAATCTGCGACCTCTCGTTTCACAGCCGGTGTCTAACCAACTGCGCCACGGAGGCTGTCTATAACTTTTTAGTATGGCTAAGGGCCAGGGGGCAGGGTTCAGAACCGCTCGCATAGTGATCTGTACAATTTAACATGTTTAACAGAATCAAAAATATTCAGCAGCATATTTTCACAACCAATCCCTTATACTCAGCCTTTTACATTCCCATTGTTGCAGTAGGTACCCGTTACGCCGTGGCTCAATGTCTAACCCTTATGACGGAAACGCAAAAACGGCACAAACATGTTCAGCATCTTAAATTGTCAATTGAGCGTTTGTTTCCCCGCTTCCTTGTAGGATTTTCTAACCAATAAAAAGTGTTCGTCGCGAAATCCGAAACTCTTCAGAACGAACGTCTCATCGAATACAAAAATAAAACTGTCGCGCCTAACTTTCGCGGAATGTTCATATTTTGTTTGTGTTTCTTTCCAACATATTCTTTAGAAGTGTACTCTTTTAGCTGTTCCGAAGTAGTTTATTCGAACACAAATGCGACTACGCGAAAACCGTTAAAGTATTTTGCATATCCACAGTTAAAATTGTATGATGTAATGCTTCCAAATTACAGTATCTGATTTCGCATTAAATCTCACGTAATATTTTTGGGCTGATTTGCATTCATAACACCATTGGAATCACATGCTGCATATGTATAGTCATTGATTTCAATGGGTTCAGCTGTATAATGGTTCTTTAATAGCCTTGTTTGATGTATGAAATATTCAGTTATTATTCCTACACCATTAAATATTTAATCTGCCAATATACATGCGTCATAGGTACAAACAATCCTTCTCTATAATTGAGAGGGTTTTCGACCTTATTCTCCTCTAGCTGTTGGTTTACCATTTGATTTACAACTTCTATTATTAAGACTTTAAAATTCTGAATAATCCATGTAATATATTTAAATTATAATATTATCTTACTATGCTTATTCATTGATTTAAATTAAATAGTTCAAACACAAAACTAAACTACGAGTAATTATCCTATTTTATGCAAAAGTACCCTTAGTGTAAGTTAATTCTTTTACTTCGATAGCCTCTTCCGATACTTTCACGGAAAAGACATCCCAGTTTAATGCTTTACAGAAATGTATCCTGAATGACAAAAATTCAATGTGATATTAATATTTCGATATAAATTCCAGTAACGTATAACGTTAGATGAACTTTTTCAATTCCAAAAACATGTTGTTTTAGCAATTCAAATGTTTGTATACATACGTCCAAAAACATTCCGGTCCAACAACAGTCATACGCGGTGCGAAATCAATCATTTCACCCAATTTGCGTCGCGAATAAACCGAGCAAAATAATATTTCATAAATCAATCAATTAATATGCAAAAAGCCGCATACAAATATCGGTATAACCGGTGTTTGTAATCGGTTATTTAATACTTTAAATAGCAGCACTCTGAATAAAATAAATAGCTTTCAATACTCTTTCTCCCACTGGGGTTGAGGCCACTTATTCCAGAAATTAATCAGTTTATGTTATTTTTATTATTTTTTTTGTTGAATTATGTCATTATGGTTGGCCTCCTACTATTTTCAGGAAGAACCGAAATTGATATCTATTGAATTAATATATTATTACCAATGTTGCAATAACCGGAAACATTTACTAATCAACTACTTAAATTTTTTCATGTTTCCCTCTTTTGCGTTTTTTTAAGAGCTGTCACTGAAATCACGACTCGTCGATATTGCAAGTGCAATATTACGAAAAACACGTCACGCAGACAGTATGGATCCAGTTCTTTTTGTGGGAGATTTTGAAGCGATAATTCTAAGAATACTTCTGCCTTGGTATTTGCTCTGTGAAATGGATTTCTAGTTCGTATACGCACAGGTATGTACTTCAATTACCTAAAATTCTGCATCTGTAGTGTTAAAAAAAATATTTGTCTTAACCAATGCCGCCAGAACAATATAGGTATATAAAAATGTATTTTCCTTATTGGCCCAAACATTATCCGTGTATTTATCGCTAATATTATATTCATTTAACAGACATAATGTTTTCTTTTTATCCCCTATAATGTTAATTGTTGCGTAATTGATAATGTTTATTTCAAACATCAATAGAACATAATAATGAATGGCGACACGAGCATGCCATTCGACTGTTGGTAAGCTATACGGTTGTATACACTGCTCACTGACAGTAACAAAACCAAACAACACCATGAACAACAACATCGCCATCCTGAGATATAAGATGAAAAGTCTTTATGTCCAGTAGTGAATCTGGCTACCATGTCTTTCAAACCACTGACGATAGTTCGAAAAGCCTTACGTCTAAAAAAGTAAACACTGTAAATTTTTAAAAACATGCCCAAAATTTATATTAAAACAAACGTGACATCAAAATAAAAAAATCTCTGTTTGCAGCGAGTATTTTAAAAACAATATTATATAAAATACCGGCAACTTTTCAATTTATGTTTTATTCTTACGATATATGTTAATTATTTTTAATTTTACGTCACTGTACGTGCCATTTCAATGTTTCGATTGCCGATGTGAAAATTGTACAAGTCTTTACACTCTCAATAATATATTAAATAAACTTTGGCGTCACCCAAAGCATTTTATTTAACTTATATTCAATATATTTGTTTTGTTAATGCACTTGCATATTATTCTGATCTAAATATTAATATAGTAATAATATTATGACGATCCTGTTATTATCTTTTATCTATTATACTTTTTGTTCTAATCCATAGTTTAACACCGGAGACTTTTGTTTGGTGTTCTGCTATTGGTCGTTTTATAAGTAAATACCTAAATAACGTTAAAACTAAAACTAAAACGTCGTTAAAACTAATGCGCAAAGCTAGTGTCGATTATGAAATAAAAATTTTGAAATACACGTCAGCGTCTAAAAACAAACGTCTAAATTGGAATATTTTTGCGGCACAGCAAGTTGTTCAATGCATTCCCAACTGACGCCGCCGAATTGACTTTGACAAGAATCCATGTAAAGTGTATTCGCGACAACATTTCAAATAGATCAAATTTTGACGCATCGTTTAACATTTGCAGCGCAGTATATTTTTGTCGCCTATTTGCAGACTTCAAAGTCGGAGCAATAATGCCATTGAGAAGAGATTGATACGTGCGCGAGTAGAAATGAAACTCGCGAAGTGATATTTTGAATCAGATGGAAATTTGTTTAGTTATATATGGGTTCATACTCCTGTGCGGGAAAGAGTATGCAGAGGTTTCCGAACTTTGGACAGTGCTATCCATAGATCGCGGGGCTTATTTTCGTCCCTATCATTATGTAATATTATTATTTACTTATTGCAGCCCTGACGGACTTATTGAATTTTCATACCTAAAAACTCACAAAACGCGAATTGCTCTATTTACAATTAATAGCTAACTTTTTTTTTATTTTTGTGTTTTGTTTATTCTTTATAACTAATAAGTAAAATTAAAAACACCTTTACACACCACACATTGTTGTGTTCCTGTTTGAAGGATATTGTAACCAGGGTAACTACTGGACATAACGAGACTTAACATCTTATGCCTGAGGATGCCGAGCGCAGTGGAATGCCAAGCATTGCTTTGTAATTCATGGTGTTGTTTAATTTTGCTACTGTCCATGAGCGGTCGTATCACTTACCATCAGGCAAACGTCATGTTAATCTCGCCATTCACCGCAACAAAAATATAGTTACGTTGAATTTTGGTATACAAAACTTTGTATGAAAAATAACATGTGTACAACTATCTAGTGTGGAGTGGAGTCAAAAATTATCTGCATCATGGCGAAGCTGGGCCGGGCCGCTAGCTGTTAATAAATATGCTATAATATTAGCCTGATTAAATCCATTTCGTTTGAGATAAATGTTGTAACCAGAGGCCGTTTTTGTGTCTTGAAAACTTTTTGACCCAAATGTATTTACAAACATGAAAAAACAATTAAACATCAAACGGAACAGTTATGAAAAGGTTTGTAAAGGTCGCGTCTCATTGGAACGAGCGCCTCGGAACTTTTGTATAAAAGATCAAAAAAATCTCCAACATTTTTGTATTTGTACAATTGAACGATATTAAAATCTCTTTAACTACAAATCACGTCACTATTTCATAATGGAGCCGGCTTTTTAATCCATTTATCACTAAAATTAAATTTCAGATTTGTACGGAGCAATGTGCCCCTGGTCACGGCGTAAACGGCTGGAAGTCTGCCAAACACCCTCGCCCATGGAAATAGATGCAACGTGTAACAAATATGCCGGCCGGGTTCATATTACTTGTCCATGAAGTTATAGGAAATTATCGGAATTGCTCGTTACTCATTTTGGGAAGTTGAAACTGCTGTAGAACTGCTTGGGTATTAATTTTAGGTCAAAAATATTTAAACATTTCCAAAATTTGAGATAGGGCCTACGCTTCCAATAGTGCTTAGCATAGTCTATTAAAATTTGATGAATGATTAGAAAAAGGAAAGAAGAGAACGTAACAGACATAATTAAAAGACTAAAGTTCTTTTTTTATGTTCCAAATATTTTTAACATTTTAACATTTATAAATTACTCGTATACATAATTGAGTCTTTCGAATCTTAGCATGTAGTAAGCGGGGTAATACAAATAGCAAAAATATATCTATAAAAAGAGGTTACATAAATTTATTACTTTCATATATACCCTAGTTCTTCAAATCAAGCAGCTTAAAATGAATATCAGGTCACATTGAGTCACATATTAACGCATTGATAAATACCAAGGTTGCAAATACTTTTGGCTAGGTTCGGTTCGTTGATGTCCTTTATATCCAAGAATCCATTTAAACAACAAAATAGCAATTTATGTCTCAAGTGCGTTGTTGAGTCGAAGTTTGTCCTTTTCATGTCTTATGTCTTTCAGTCGTTCTGACATTAATATAACCTGAACATCACATTTCTGTCTCATTATTATTTTATTAAACGGTGAAACATTTGTTTCAGGTGCCGTTCTTATGAGGCATAGGAAAATTGCTGCTGAATTCAAACGTATTCTTGTTTTTTTTTTTCAATACTCATAAAATAATACTTAAGACTATTTTTAATATATGAGAAAGAATAAACCATATACTCATACATAAAAGAAGAGTGCGTTGCAGACCTTATAAAAATTCACTATCTTAGATAACCATATCATACCACTAATACATGCAACTTAATATCTCGCGTCTCTTGAAACCAAGCTAGCTAATTTCAAGTCTTTATGCCCTTCTTACAAATAGGGATCGTTATTTCTATAAAATTTCAATCATTTAATTATTTCTTACGTTCAGAACGATGAGAATCTCCGCTAGCCACAAATTACGTGCATCATTATCCACTCACGTAATATCCGGGGAATAAATCCCAATTCGCCGCCATAGCAGTACTAAACTCGGTAAATTGTGAGGGAAAATTTTGGCACGTGTGTACATTATGCATGATGAAGGCATCCCGTCTCATATCAAAGGGATTTGTTGGAGCTCCCGGCTTTGCCGTATCTGATCTTTAGTACTTTCGTTGTTCGATGCTTCCAACTATTTGCTGTAGCTCTGACATATTTAGGACTTATCACGGCGCAATACGATTCAAGTACCCGTTTTAGTATGCAAGGGAAATGCGGGGCAACGGACGCGAGTAAATAGTTTGTAATTAAATTAATAGTTTATATTACAACTGACCCTCCGGCTCGCCTTTAACAGAATAAAATGATATCTTCACAGCCACCCGCACTCATTAACACTAACATTTATTTACATATTACCTGACTAGATTTATACAATATTAAAAATAACCTTTTTTTTTTTTTGGATAGATAACAGGTCCAACAAACGAGCACACAGGTCACCTGTAACTGCTCACTACAGCCCATTAACGTCCACTACACTAGGTCATGGATATGTTAAAAGTCTATCAAATTGGGAGGAGAGCGGGAAAGTAAAACGTGGGAAGAGGAAAAAGGCATCGGGCAGCCGGCAATCTTATTCACCGAACGAAACGCAAAGCTGTTATGTTCGGCAAACTTATATTTGGAATTCAAATTAGAAATATAAAGTAGTCTGTCTTTTCCAAATCCTCGGCTACCGTTTTGGCAAAAATCACTACGAACGGTAAAACATTTTCCTGAGTTAGTAACCAACACAGTGAGTCACTTACAGACTTGCAGTATTAGTGTGGATTATCGCTTCGAATACCGTGGAAACTGTATTTAAAATTGTAAGTCGTTTCTTTTTGTTGTACTACAAATATAATCGAGTTGCAGAGTTAAAGTGTCATCTTGGCGACTTCACAAGATGGAACGATAAACTACGGGGTCTAGTTATAACTCGATAAACTCTTCTGGCATCAAAGAAAAAACTCTTAAAAAATGTAGAAATTATATGGCTGGGAATTTTGCGAATTTACATCTAAAAAGACTTAATTTATCATGCTAAAATTAACTTAATTACCTTATAAGCAGGCTGTGGCTAGCTAAACAAACATGGTTTTCAGATCTTCAGATGTACCTGCTACTGAAGCTAGGGCGGAGATACCTGCCAATATAGAAGAGGCTAGAATAGTCACAGATACGCCTGCCGGTTGATACCTGCTTGATGTTTGCTGCCCGTACTAAAACCAAAGAATTGTAATAAAATCAGTGGCAAAACTATTCGTTTGTCTGAGATATGTGGTGTAATCAGATCTGAGATGCGTATTTTACTAAAACCTTTAATCACCGTCGTGCATATTACCTTGTAAACGCTTTTATTTGGCAACTTTATGACTCAATTTTTGCGCAATTGTTTTTTAATTCCATTAAAAATGCCAGCAATAAAACACTAATCAACTTTTCCATAAACTCGATGCTAAATGAGAACACAAAACAGAATGCAAATAAAATAATTGAATAAAAATTCAGTGTTGCGACGCAATCCGAACAATACACATTACCCACTTTTGAATACAAAGTTTTCGACAGCCTCTGTGACGCAGATGGTTACACGCTGGCTGTGAAACGAGAGGCCGCGGGTTCGATCACCGCACTGAGGTAAATGTTTGTGTGAACCACAAGTATTTGTTTCGGGTCTGGGTGTTTGTAAGATTGTAAATTCTCTCGTAGTTCCTGATACCCACGACACAAGACGCAGTCTTATTTATTTAAATCTTTATAAACTCAGTGGCGCAATTGTACTATGGTTTGATTGCAAAGGTGAGGTCTTGGGTTCGAATCCCGGGCCGGGCAAAGTGATATTGGATTTTACTATTCATTATCAGCTCGGAATCAGAAATTAGTGCCCGATATGGCGATAGGCTAGCCTCTACCACATCGTGGGACGGAAAAGACAAGGCGGAAAGTGGGTGTCCTGGATGCATATTTGCCTACTCTTCTGGGAAAAAGGCGTGAGTTTATGTATGTATGTATTACACATAACTTTATTGTACACATGTGACATACAAAAATAACAAAATAGAAAGAAAGACGTACAGAAGGAGGTCTTATCGCTCGAGGTGATCTCTTACAGACAACCAACTTCTGATCTTAAGATATTAGTATGGTGGTGTATACTGTATACATAGTCCTGACCCCACACAACTGTGACTGTTGGGTAATTTATTATTATTTAATATTACCCACTTATGAGTACAAAGCTTCAATATGTTAATATGACGCAAACTCCAATTATTCGAATCAGCACATTCGATCCGGGAAGATCTGGTAACACTTGGCATTCTTTCCGTCTACTTTGCTTACTAAAGCTTAGTCAATTGAATAACTTTGAAAACCGGAGGCGGTGGGAGTGTATCGTTATTACCACATTAAACAATACGAAATTTATGGGGGCTTCTTAGAATTGAAGTTTAATCACGGTTTGAGAACGTCTCCCAAATTTCTTGATATAGTTTTGATAGGATCGCCCCACACAACTTTCAATAATACGAACACACTCCGACATTATATAAGGAGTTTAAAGGTCAATTTCAATTTTAACCTTGTAAGAAAATTTTCCAGTCCGACAAAGATACTACAATTATATAATAAATAAATAAATATCTAAAAGATGTGTCTATCTAGTTAAACTCAAAACGCGAGATACTTGCGTGGTCACTACAGGTTTTCCACAATTGTGTACGATATTCATTATCCGCCCCTACATTTTTTGCCACCAACTTTTGGTTTCTGGAAACTTCATTTAACAATACGAAAAGTAACAGCAAATAAGTGACTTCGCTTCGGTTTCAACATGGCCTTGGGTTTAAGGTGCATCCATCCTTCCTTTTTGTGCTGTTAAGTATGTTGCATAACATGTGGCAATCGATAATATTGCTATAGTCTATATTATTCTTTGCTATATTTTGTTATTTCTGTTATTGGCGGTATGAACGCAATGAGTAACATTTAAGAAATAGTAATAGTGTTAGTTAACAATAGTAGTAATTACCTACAGCCTTAGTCATTGACAGTTTTAAATCCTTAGTAATCCAATGTTTTGTCTTCTTCGCTCAAACTGAATTCAAAAGTCGTTCGAAAGGGACAAAGCATTCGATAGCTATAATAGGTTTTAAAACTGTCTAATACTAAGGACAACAATATTACCGTGTTGCATAATATTTGTCCATAAAACGCAACTGCGGTGTGAATGCACCAAGAGAGACAGTGGCGAGACATTCCATTTTGATTTAGAAATGGGATGCATGGAAATGAATAGATTAGGTGCCTTCAAGTGAGCTGAAGTTTAAAGTTATCAGCATTCGCTCGTAAAGTTGCAAGTCTTCTGCGACACGCATACTAAACATCGATTTATAAATGACATTGAGATAACGTAGAAATCAAAAGTTTTAAAGTTTGGAGATTCTTATATAATTATAAATGGTGATGGTCATTCCACACATGAGCCTAAAACGTCGAAAAAACCCCCTAACTTTATCTACATAGATAAAGAAGCTTTTAAAGAAATTTGGAATTCAAAATAGAAAATAAGTAGTCTTACGCCCGAATACTGGAACGACATTCAAATAATAAGTTGCTCTTAACAGCGCACGGCTCACTTAGCCAGTACATTTAATCGGGATTAACGTAGTTAAGCGCAAGTTATATTTAAGTTGCGTTCCAGTATTTGGGCGTTAAAGTATGGAAGCACAATATTAAATCTACGAGTATAAAAGAGGATCCAATAATGCTCATTATATTGTTGCGGTTGCTTCATCATCATCATCATCATCCACAGCCTGTAGGGTCCACAGCTGGGTATATTGGCCTCCCTCATACTATGCCACTTTGACTTGTCTTTTGTCAGTCGCATCCAGGTTCGGCCTGCGACTTTGACAATGTCGTCGACCCATCTTGCCGCCGGACGGCCAACGCTGCGCTTACCCAGTTTTGGCCACCATTCTGTAAGCGCCTTACTCCACCTGCCATCAGTGCGTCTAGCCACTTTGCGGTTGCTTAACTTTTCCATAAATAGAATCTTTTCAAAGTTTTATAGACATTGCTATTCTTTTGCAAGTAAATAAGCTTATTAGTCATGTTCTTAAACTTTCTGTTTGTAGTAAAATGTATTGTTACTAAAATATTACGCAGAACTAAACTCTATTCAATAATAAATAAAAAATGTATTGAAACATGGCTCCAAACAACAGCCTTATTCATAGACAGATTCAAAACCTATTTTAGTTATCGGATGTTTTGTTTTCTTCGCTCAAAGTGAATTCTAAAGTCGTTTGTTTGGGACAAAACATTCTATAACTTAAATAGGTTTTAAAACTATCTATAAATATGGCCGTAATTATACCGGGTATATCAAGACTGCGACCGAAAACAAAGCCAGGTGGTAGTTTTAGTGGTTACAGACACGATGCAAATAAAAATTTCACCAAAGCAGCGACAGATATTTTTAGAATTTTTTTAAAAATCATCTTGTTTGGTTGGTAAATAACTAGTTATAGCGAAAATAATAAATTAAAGTCTTACGTACCATTGCGTGTTTAAAAATAAAGAGGTCTACATCATTATTTTCGGAAAACTATGTATTTATCACCCAAATACGACGATAAGTAAAAAGTTGCAAAAAATAGTTTTTTTGCGAAATTTTTACTTGCATTGTGTCTGAAATCACTAATACTACCGCCTGGCTTCGTTTTCGGTCGCGGTCTTGATATACCCTGTATAGTTCGCTAAACAGTCTTATCGCTATTGGATACGATTAGGAAACTATTTTTAGATACATTAATCATCCGTGGCGCATTTGGTTAGCCGCCGACTGTGAAACGAAAAGCCGCGGGATTGACCCCCGCACTGAGACAAATGTTTGTGCGGTCCACAGATATTTGTGTCGGGTCTAGGTGTTTGTGAGACCGAAAAGCCTCTAGTAGTCCCTAATACCCATGACACAAGACTTAATTGATCCTTACGTGGGGTCAGTACTATGTATGTGACTGTTGGGTGTATTTATTTATTTATTAATAATTGCATTGTACTAATATTATTATGTATTGCCACTTGTGATATTATTATTGTGTATTTTTTATTGCTTCTCTGTGCAGTTCAAAAAGGATTAAATAAATAAAAAATACTTTTAAAATGAACAGGAGGGACGCATCAATATAGAATTGAACTTCATCAACAACCTCCGACACGGTTATAGGTTACCAGATTTTGGTCATTGGCCTTTTCATTTACATGTGAACACGCACACGAAAACAGTATTATTAATAAATAATTCAAAGCAGAAATACACAAAGTAACCTAGATAATATTATCAAAAGAAAAAGTATTAATATGGAATGCAAAACTCGATATGCGGAAATAGCTGGTTTAAGCCACCGAACGCGACGAAATCGGCTCACGTGAAACTTAATCAAAGCAAAAGGAGATCACACGTATCCAGAGGCTTATTTGAAAACTACTTCGAATGAATAACCACACTGCCTTTATCGCTAATCTCTGTTGGAAATGTAACTTGCCGAACTGAATACGTATCGAGAAGTCTAACAATACAATTGTTTGAAGTTTCGGCGATAGATGTTTGCCAATGACGCTTGTAAGCCTCTATGTTGTGCGTATCTGGGATGACACGTATCCTGAAAAAATAGGCAATTTCAATTATAGCAATATAAGTTTTTTTTTAATCCTTACTAATATTATAAGTGAAAATGTGAGCTTGTTGGTTCGTTAAGCTTTCGTACTGTAACTATTTATGCAATCATCATGAAATGGCATATACGTTGCTAGGATACCGAGAAAGTGATAATGTACATTTCAAAAAAGTACCTTTATAAAAAATGAAAAAGTAATTCAATTTTATTTTATTTTAACGCTTCCTACGTTGAGCGACAGCATAAATTGATTAACAGGACCGGAAGCGCGACAAAACCCTTTTTTGCTTCAAATACATTAAGTACTGAATCAGCATTACAATTTAAAAACATAATTCTGGCTTTAATATTTTACATTGCAATATCGAAAACTACATGCTACAAAATACGGATAATAAACAGAATATAAATTCATTGGAATGCAATTTTAATGCAGCAACATTTAAGCTACTTTACAGCACAGGACAGCCTCCGTGGCGCAGTTGGTTAGACGCCGCCTGTGAAACGTGAGGCCGCGGGTTCGATCCCCGCACCAAAACAAATATTTGTGTGATCCACAGGTATTTGTTTCGGGTCTGGGTGTTTGTGAGACCGAAAAGTCTCTCGTAGTTTCTGATACCCACGACACAAGACTCGATCTTAGTGTGGGGTCAGGACTATGTATGTGACTGTTGGGTGTATTTGTTATTTGTTATTATTTGTTATTTGTTATTATTACTTTTAGCGCTGTACGAAACTTGGCCAATGAAGGATTACCGACTATAATGCAAAGCCCGTGGGAAACTAATTACCTATAATACGTATTACATTTTGAATGCGATGTGCTTTTATTTCAACAGCCCTCACAACGGTAGATGAATATATAAGTTTCTCTCCATTTGGGGTTTAACTGTAGATCAGCATGGCAAACCTAATTGTCTTGGGAAGTAACCGTAGATTAATGATAAGTTTAAGGTCCGAATATAAGGCCATATAACATTTTGCTAGCGTAGTTTTGTAACTGCAATAACTATTGTCAAACGTAGTGAAAGTCGTGAACGGTGATGCATCATACCCATAAAGGTTATTTTAATATTTAAATATATTGTCAATATTAACATCACAGGTACAAGTAAAACTGCTTTAAATACAATATAAAATATTTCTTGATAAATTTGTCTGAATAGAAAAAAAACGCATTAGTCGAAATACTAATTCAAATTTAAGAGGCTACTTTTGACAGTCTTTAGTACATTTGGGATGTTCGAGTAAAGTAAAGGAGAGCAGACGTGACCAACACACAAAGCCCCTGTTTGGGTGACATACAACGTACAATCGTTGATTTACGGTGTCGTTTCTTTGGATATAAAAGATTTTATTCACATTGGGACACGAGGTGGACCTGACAAAAGTCGTTGTAGGTAGCTGATTCAGCGTAGATTCTACGGATTGCTGTGAAAATTCCTAGATCAACCTTATCTTTATTCTTTAATAATGGACAGCCTTATGCTGACGGTGAAAACGCTGATGAATATTTATTTATTTATTGATTCTCTTTATTGTACATATCAAAAGGCAATAGACAGGAATTAAACAAGAAATACAAATGAAAATGGTACAATGGGTAACCATATCGCATTTAGCTATTTCTTCCTGGCAACCTTTGGATGACCAGGAATTTTTGGATACATGAAAAGGTAGCCATAAATAGCAAGAATACAGAGCGATTCATTCAATCAAGTCAATTTTGACTATATATTTTGCCTAAGACTTAGATGATGACTATTTCAGCTGGAAACTATTAACTTTCCAAAAATACATATTATTTTATAATAAGAAAGAAAGGAATAAAACCATTTAAAGAAGGGATATTGTGCCTCTGACAATCACACTCACCGGACGAAACAATTCAATGAAATCGTCGCTCTGTGGCGGATTTCCGTGACACCCACCCTCATCTATCACATGTCAGTCATCTATACACATAATAAAAATGTAAATGGTCGATGTCTGTACATGGAAGATATTTAAGAAATTTCAACGCGGGGGGTCTTTATAACAGTAACAGAATCCAAAACAATTTTTTTTAGAATTTTTGTCTGTCTGTCTGTCTGTCTGTCTGTATGTTTGCTTGCGCATCACGCAAAAACTACTGCACCAAATGAGATGACGTTTTCACAGTTGTATTGCTGTAGGTTCAACTTAAAAACTGGTATATGTTGCATTTGCATACAGGGTGTTTCTTTTTGTTTGCTTGCACATTACTCATAAACTAACGCACCAAATGAGATGCGGTTTTCACAGTTATATTGCTGCAGGTTCAACTTAAAAACTGGTATATGTTGCATTGACATACAGGGTGTTTCTTTTTGTTTGCTTGCACATTACTCATAAACTACCGCACCAAATGAGATGCAGTTTTCACAGTAATATTGGTGCACGTCCAATTTGAAAACTGGTATATATTTTATTTATAGACAGGGTGTTTCTTTTTATTTACTTGCGCATAACGCAAAAACTACAAGACGAAATGAGATGCGGTTTTACAGTTATATAGGTACAAGTCCAACTTAAAAACTGGTAAATGTCTTATTTACATACAGGATGTTTCTTTGTATTATAGGAAGATAAATGAGAAAAACTAATATTACCCATATTAACACTGGATTAACACTTAGGTTACATTTTATCCAGGTAAATTAAGTGTTCCCGTGGGATGAGGACGAAAATCCGATATATTTGTTACTTTTTATACTAAAAGGGATGCGATGGGCGTGGATTACATACCTTGACAGGCGGGATATAACAGGACGGGACGGGACGGGATGAGAAATACCAAATAATGTATATATGTATATTTTTTTTAAACAAAGTTAATCACGCAGACGAAGTTAGCGGGCAGAAGCTAGTTTGTCATAAATACTTAAAATTAACCCCATTGTGTCTCTTTAACTATAATAGTCCAATAAATGTAATGTATGCAAGGTAATGTTTCATTTTAGAATAAAACTTCTTAAAAATAGACTAGGTGGAACCCATAAAACTGGCTTGACGCCTCTCGTATTATTTATTTCCGGCAGAATGTTTGCGCAATTCCAGAGATTAATGCACTAGCAGTTGCACGTTCATTTTTCTGATTTATACCGCGTTTATGACTACAGAAGTAAACTGAAATTAGCCTGCCTAAATTTAATTGAATAAGTACGGGCATGCCGCAATTTTATGCTTTGGGCATTTTTCAGTACCCATTCTCTGCTAGTAGAGTGCTTTTTATTTTCTATTTTAGCGGGAAGTTTTTAAATATTTTTGTTGCTTTTTATTACATTATTAACCTTCGTTTCTTCTTTCTGTGAATCAAAACGTGGGTAATTAAATATATAATTTCACGGGTTTTTGAGCATCTCGACAAATATATTAATTAGGTCAAAAAAAGATGCATAGCCAGACCAGTTTGCATGAGAACATTAGTGATTATGAAAAAAGCCAATTTTGTTTTTTTTTAATTTAATTCACAAAATTGATATACAATTCTTTGTGTTAAAAAAAGAGCAAAAAAAACGATATAGTATGTGATTGACTCCGATATGCATTTTGTAGACGACACCTTAAATTATTAAGTATATACTTATTAAGTATGACTATTATCTTATGTTAAGCAAATAATATAATAAAAAATAACACGATAAAATAAGCAAAAGAAAGACAACAAAGTCAAAATCCGTAATTAAGTATTTTTTCTGTTCGTAATATAGCGTTTGCCGTTCTTTATTAGTCTATAGTTTCAGCTCATTATTCTGCCTATATGCGTATTTAATACGTGTACAATTTATATTTTACTAAGCAATACCACGGATAAATACTATAGGCATCCGGATAACATCCGCGGCCAGGTCACTTCCGCATTCTGGTTCATAGGATATCCGTATTAGCCCAGATATCGGCTACATACAAGTAGGTATGCACAAATTGTAAGCGGATTTAAGACAAGTCAGTTATTCCCGTAGATTCAATGCTTGGTGTGATTAAAATGCGTGCCACTGTTGATCCTGGCTTACAGGAGTTGCAGGGCGTTGAGTGGCGGGTGTGAGGACGAAATAGTCGTCTACACAAATTGTAAATAATTAGCCTTAGTGAGTCACGAAATTGTGAGCTTACGTCATTAGAGTGTGCTCATCGAGTTTCGTGCCAGTTCATGTAGCTGTAGCGAACGGCACGAAATACTCATATATCGCCTCTAATCGTTGTCATAAGTAGATCTAAACTTCATCTTTACAGTAGATATGTAGGTAATTATATACTATATCGTAAACTGGTTTTGATAAGAGCATCCTACAGTTTCTTGCCCTTTCTTCTCTAGTGAAAACGCTTTCCGAACCGGGTGATAAATCAAAAAAATTACTGAATCTAAACAATATTGAACATTTTAATGAATTCAATAGTCTATTGAATCCATTTTCATCACATTTTCAAAGAAAACATGAATTGGGTCGCCCTCTGGCCAGATGGCGGGACGACTTTCACAAGAGGGCCGGCAGCGACTGGATGCATAAAGCAGCAGACGAGGCTAAGTGGCGTGCCTTGTTAAAGGCCTATGACCAGCAGTGGACTCAGGACTGCAACGGGCTGATTATGATGATAAACTGGTTCCTCGTTTACAAAGTAGCTGTTTCTTCGAATCTGTCCTTTTTTTTACCTAAAATCCTTTTTTTACCATGCAATTTAATGTGCGTTTAGACGGTAACAATGTCAATGAAACCATTGCTCTGGGGAAACCCTTGCAAATTCCCATTAATTTGATTTTGCGAGTTGTAAAGTTATACGAAAATTAAATAACACCAATCAAAGCGATCGAGTTTATAAATTGTGTTATAAATCAAGGAATTAATACTTCGGTGTTGAGGAAATGTTTACAACTTCGGACAAATTAATGGGGTTTTGAAATTTGTATAAAGATTTTTAAGTGTAATTATGATTTCGAATTGAAAAATGTAAGCATGTAAGCAAATATTCACTATTGCTTTTTTATATTATATTATTTTCTACTAACAGTTCAGTTATAACTACGATAGTTTTCAAGGGGCATAGTAATGTATTTAAGTTAATAAAATTCGATGAAAGGTGACAAACTAATTAAGAATACATTGTCATTACATTATTTGTGCTTGTTGTCAAGGCTTACACTTCGTAGCACCTTATTGGATCGGAAACCTATATTTAGATGGAATATTCTTTTAATACGATCAACTAAGTCATTGATAAAGGAAAGGAAGGTGCCGTAGGATATTAATAAACATGGTATCGCAAAACTTGTACGGCGTATAAGATGTCAGAATATGGCTCCGATGAAATAGTTTCGCTGCCAAGTTCTAAGCATAATGAGCTAGTAATAGCAACTCGGCGCAAAATCGCTCGAGGAAAATTTGATTTAGCAATGATGCATCTTTCTTAGCGATTAGTTGTATATTCCCCTCCCTAATGCATACTTGAATGCTTCGATAATTATCTGCTAATCAAAGATACATACATACATAATCTCACGGACTTTTTTTTTGAGAAAGCAGTTCATGTTTTGTTCCATAATATGTCTTGTGTGTTTCGTCCCACGATGTGATAGGGAGCAAGCATATCTCCATATTGGTCACAAATTTCTGTCTCCAGGATGATAATTATTAGAAAAATCTAATATCACTTTGTCCGACCCAGAATTCGAACCTGAGGCATCAGCATTGTAATCGTACTTAGTAAAACTACGCCACCGATGCAGCTAATCAAAGATATACCACTATTCCCTGCCGTGTATCGATAATAGTAGTTTTCAATGCAACTATCCATATAATAATCTCGCACTTTCTGCCGGATCCAACTGCAATAAAACTACTATAAACCCAAATACAGGGTTATTTCCCATTAAATATTCTTATTAGTAATTTTATTTTCAAAATGTTTCATCACTTTACGGCCTTATTCATAGACTGATTTAGACCCTATTTTAATTTTTCAATATTTTGTCTTCGCTTAAATTGAAATTGAATTGAATGATTGGGATATTTTGAAATAGAAAAATATGACTTATTATATATGAATTAAATTATTTTACACCATGCGTCAATGACTACTATTCTCTTGAGTTCAATAAAAAAATGAGCAGCCAATTAAAAATAGTTTTTGAAATGAAGTCATATCTATTCTGCCTATACTCGTACCATTTTAATGAAACTTAAAAATGACTTTAAAAACGAGAATTCTGCGGTTTTCACTCGGTACCTGCTAAATAAAAAGTGACAACGAAACGAAAACAACACCACACCTACACACAGAAAAGTTTGGAAAAACAACGTGTGTGAAGTTCCAAACGGTAATCCGCAAACGATTTATGCCCCTAAAACTTCCACTGGCCAAATGTTTCTATAAATAAAGAAACATAAAATGATATTTTATACAGCTCCACTGACTCGGCTCAAGAGATAAAGAGCTAAGAAATAATATCGCCCCGACAAAACGTTTAAGATTGGCTGTAAGGCCGCTTGTGCACTGTGTCCGATCGGAATAGAGTAAACAAAGATTTTGAATTGGAAAAAAACAAAAATAAATTTATGAAAATAAATAAAATGTCTACAATTTCTTATCACTAATTAATTTTAGAACTTCAGTCTTGAAAGTACCCATTGAGTCATTAAACACATCAACGCTTTGGCCGAGAGAGTTGTAGGACCTGGATAACCTGGCTATTGTAGAATTTTGCTTAAGATTAGTTCTTGATGGTGGTGGACATAATAACCCCATGGGTTTTCTTGGTAAACGACTAGGGACACGTATTTTTATTAAGTCTAGCAACGGTGGACAATCTACTTGATTTCTTAAAGTTTTGTATAGAAAGTTCATATCCAGGAGTTTCCTTCTGTCACTCAGACTATTCATTTTAAAGCGTTTTAAGCATTCAATATTAACATCTTACAATTTATTCCCATACAAACTTAAACTTAGCCTTGGCTGATTTCTAAAAGCTCTTGCGATTTGCATTGAATTTGTGCCTAGCGTGGTGATAGACTCAATCTCTATTACATAAGCTCGGAGTCCTTTAGGCTTAATAATGCGAATTGCTTTAAATAAAAAAGGAGTAATTTGAATTCCTAAATTTCGATATACTATGGCATAAAAACACGACTGCGGTAGACATTCAAAACGATACTAATCTTTTAGATTTCTTTAGGCTTCACTTTATTGTCTTTCTACCTGCCGCAGTGCATAACCAGCCTTAGAGTAAAAGAAAGAATTCCTTACATCTCGGTGGGTCGACGAGCTCTGAGCGACTCACACTTGCCGATGTAAAGACGTGCCGTGAATTTCGGCGCGATGTCGCCTGCGGGCTCCATGTTGGGCTCTAGGCGCAACACGCTCGCAAGAAAGCAGAGTGGATGCCTTCTTCTAAATAATATAATACTGTCGGATCAAAGGTGCCAACTCCTCGTTTTCACGTTTCTTTTTATACGAAAGAATGTATGAACTATACATGTTGGTGAGAAAAAAAAAAGAAAGTTTTTGTCGCTGGAGTCTAGCGCAGTTATGAACCTTGAAAATAAATATAAGTATAGTGAAACTATGAAGCGTTATTCCACTTACAAACTTTAGATGTTACACAACATGCTACATAATAAAAGTAGGGCAATATCATATTTAATTTATAGATAAATACTGTGAGTGAGAATTTTGCACGAGGTTAAATGGTTCAATTAAGTGAGTGAAGTGATAAATAAAAAAAGGTGGATTAAATGATGTAACTGATAGAAAAGGGACTATTTAGAAGGTTTGAACATAGTGGCAAAAAGTTTATTTTAATTGCGATGAATGGCGAGACGAGCATTCCATTCGCCTAATGGTAAGCGATTCGGCCGCTCATGCAAAGCAGAAAACCAAACAAAACCATGAATTACAAAGCATTGCTTGGCATTCCACTGCGCTCGCCATCCTGAGACATAAGATTTAAGTCTCAATATTTCCAATAGTTACTCTGGCTACAATGTCCTTCGGATCGGTACACAACAGTGCATTTGTCGGGCAAGGACGTCCCACGGAATTGGCACTACATTGTTAAAAAGCTAAATAAGTATCAAATAGCCATCGTAACCGACAACTTACATGAAAAATAATAACATATCTAGACTGTTAGGTTCCAGATTTTTCCTAACGGCTGATTCAGTTGATTTTTTTATCAATTGAATTATAAATAAATAAATACACCCAACTATCACATACATAGTCCAGACCCCACACTAGGATCGAGTCTTGTGTCGTGGTTATCAAGAACTACGAGAGACTTTTCGGTCTCACAAACACCCTGACCCGAAACAAATATTTGTGGTTCACACAAAGATTTGTCTCGGTGCAGGGATCGAACCCGCGGCCTCTCGTTTCACAGCCGGCGTCTAACCAACTGCGCCACGGAGACCGTCGGTATTGTATTTGCAATTCTTATATACTTCAGTCTATCCAAGGAATACAATTTATCGGAATTTCTCCAAAACATGTACCTATATCAAATCTCGATAGGTTCTTACTTCATTGTAGAGTATATAAATACGAAAAAATATCTGTACACTTTTGCAAAGCTTTTTTTTTGGAAGGTTATTATATTATAAAAACAAGAACAATATTAATGCAGAGATCCAGAAATCAAATCCCGCGGATTTGCAGTGTTTGGGGAATTTATGAAACTCTTGATAACATTTGAAAATAGCTGAATTTAACTCTCTCGGCACGTAGCAAACATAGCTTCCACTTGTAATGCAGTGTCAGTTTGTTCAAAGAGCGCTATTGATTTGTATTACCTTTGGGAGCTTTAACATGCATTTTGTTTATATTGCGGACGTAAATATGACGTCGGTTTGTATTTATCAATGGCATTTAGCCTTTGTACAATCATCGTGGTGTGAAGATTCGTTTCGCTCGCTAAATGTTATCACTATTCAGGATTTTTTGGTTTAAATTGAGTACGATGAGTAAATGTTTGATGACGAATATAAAAGCAATAAAGGATGGTTTTAATTGTGGGTGAATGTAATCCATCAAATGAAATATTACCTTACCGAGTACAAAAAGGATACGATTGGACAATTCATCGATATACTGCCATTGTTAATTTGCTTGTTTCGTATAACAAATTTGTTCAATTTGACGTTGGAAAATACACCCTGAGCAATTGCTAATCGCCTTATACTTTAACTAGTAAAAACATGTATTTGGTCTCATTAAGATTTAAGATAACGCTTGTACCCAATTTCTGCTTCCAAATACAAGCTTTTTTGTTACCTCAGTTTTTAGTAAGTTTATATAAGGAATTAGTATTGCAAGTTGCTATCAATTTGTGTAATACTTTTTGTTTCTTCTTGTTAGCTTAAGATATTTTATCTCTGTTCTGACTTTATGTATGCTTTTTCTCCTTTTTTCTTATTAATGTGTTGTGTAGCGTCAGCATTAAAATATAATATTTGGATTTTGGACTTTTAAAATATATCATGAGTTCTTTTTCAACCTTAACCATTCGACACAACCAACAACTTTAATTCTTACGAGTATTATCAACCATATCGGATGGTGTAATACTACAGCATGAGTTTTTTTAATCAAAATCAGGCTCATGAATCCTAACAGCATTTTTCGTTATACCTCATAGTTTCGGATTTGGCCATCTACTACTCGACAAATTCAGTCTGTATTTTTATTTATTTATTTAAAATTTTTATATATGTTGTATAAAGGCGGACTTAATGCCTCATTAAGTATATCGTAAAGCATGACATACATCTCTGAATCATAGAACTAAGCCTTTTGTTATTTATGTATTATTATCTCAACAGCGGTATGCACATACATATTATATTGTTAATATCACTATTTTATACTTGTGTTGAGTTAATCTTTTATTTAATGGTTTCTTAGATTTACGCGAATGTTACATATTAAAATAAAACTATTTTTACGAATTTTATCGCGATAATCTTTTATTTAACAAAATAATTTCGAAATTCGGAAAATATTTCATGTCGAAACATCGGGTGTTAAAAAAGTTAAAAGAAATCCCTAAGTCCCTAAAAATATTTATATTTCAATGTGTAACATACGCGTAAGTACGAGTATAAGAGACCATTACCAAAAATATCTATATTTGTATCAGCCCAAATACGCCCTACTGCAGGTCACGGGCCTTCTCTACAATCGAGAGTACGATTGGGAGGGGTTAGGCCATATAATCTGCCACGCTGGCTTAGTGCAGGTTGGCACCAAAAAAATTTGTATCAACCAAAAATATACATACATAAACTCACGCCTTTATACCCGAAAGGGTAGGCAGAGGCGCCACTAGGACACCCACATTTCGCCTTGCATGTTCCGTCCCATGATGTTATAGGGGGCGAGCCTATCGCCATATCGGGTACAAATTCCTGACTCCGGGGCCGGGCTGATAATTAATAGAAAAATCCAATATCACTTTGCCCGACCCGGGACTCGAACCCGAGACCTCAGCTTTGTAACCGTACCGTAATATAACTACGCCACCGAGGCAGTCAAAATATATTACAATTTAATTATACTCAAGTCAGTCTTGCTCAGCCACTATAACCATAAATACATATAATTACTATTCAGTTAGAGGAGCCAGGAAATTGGTTTTCAGTATGTACATCCGTTGTATTCTCTTGACTAAAAGCGGTTGTTAACTACATCGATCCTAATCTATTGACGAACACCCTATAGTCTAACCGATGGGCTTAGCAGCATGAAATGGCTTACACTAATATTATACAACGTACACGAGTATTAAGAAATGTAAAGATTGTTAACGTTTTTTTTTTTCTAAAGGAAATTAATAGGAAATTAATTAAAAGGGGTTATTTGCTCGTCGGAACATAATATGGAAAGTTCCTTTTGACCTTATGAACTGTTGCTGATAAGAAATTAATTTGAATGCTAATTTATCTTAACTATTGAAATACATACATGCATACATAAACACACGCCTTTTTCCCAGAAGGGTTAGGCATAGGTGCTACCAGGACACCCACGTTTCGCCTTGTCTGTTCCGTCCCACGATGTGATAGGACGCAAGCATATCGCCACATCGGGCAGAAACTTCTGACTCCGGGCTGATAATGAATAGAAAAAAATACATTAAAACCCGGGATTCAAACGCGTTGTAATCATGCCGTAGCACAACTGCGCCACCGAGTCAGTCACTTACCTTCACGTACATATGTCCAACATGTCTACCTTCATGTACCTATGTAGATACGTCTTTTACAAAGTGCAAAATCGCTATAATGAAAAGCATACCCTAGGATCGCAACGGACATTTACAGTCCATAGTCCCTTTACTTTTTACATTACTAAGTATAAATGCCAAGAAAAACCAATGTGGATGCACCCGAACTGTTGGTAGTTGAGTGCCAACATTTATTTAGGTAATAATTTCACATGAAAGTTCGCGGCGTGACGTCACGATGGATACACGTGATTAACGAGTGAACTTCCACCACTCGCCAACTTCTGATGGAGAACAATAAATCCTTGTTGAACCAGCTACTTATTTTTATACTAGATTAAATGTCACCAGTGTTACAAGAAACGGGGAGAAAGGGTATTATTAAGCTTTAGTCTTTTGATTAAGATGCTCAATGCGGTATTCGATATGGTTTGGACTCAGCTTTGTATGAAAGACGTCAATCGTCTTTTGTTTTGCTGCAGTATGCGCCTCCGTTGAGAGGCGTTTTCGAAATTGCATGGTGAGTTTCGATCACGATACTATACATCGTGGGACGGAACATACAAAGCGAAATGTGGGTGTCTTGGTAGCACCTCTGCCTACCCCTTCTGGGAAAAAGGCGTGAGTTCATGTATGTATGTACTAAAGGCTTAGACTGCCCTTTCACTGTCGTTTTCTTATATCGAACGTAGTATTCCTTACGAAATATGGAACACTACGTGCAATGTGCTAATGTGCACATGGTAACTACTGTGCACCCAGCGTCCTAGATATAAGCTGTATTGTTTATTTGATTTATATCTCATTATAAGTGAACTGTATATTTTTATGAGAATAAATACTTTAAACCTAAATACCTAGTGCTATAAGACCATTTCATGTATATTGTTTGTTATGACGTTATCAGTACACCAAAAAGTGGAGTTTTTTTTGTAAGTCCCACGTATAACGGAAAGCCTTTTAGCCGACAAAGAAGCACGTAAGAATTAAAAGTTGCAACGTGATTTCAGCGCATTAGTATGGATCCCCAGTCCTCTGCCTGTAACATACAGCTTAAGAAATTCAATTTGGACGTAAAAAGAGATGTCGCTGTGACGTCACACGTTTGTGCAACTTCATCGCCTTATAACATATGTTGGGAATCCGAGCGACGTCGCGAATGCTTCGGAATATTAGAAGCATTATTATTTGAGAAATGAGAAAGTTCGCTCGTGCGGAATTTTCGATAATAAAGCTGTATTTTCTGCTATACTTTATTGGGCATTTTATTTATTATGCACGTAATATTATGTTGTCGTATATTGAAATTATTGCGATAAGTCGATGTTTATGAAATAACAAGTAACTTTTATAGTTTGGTAATCTCAGATGAGAAAAATATTTTTTCTTTTAACGTTTGTTTTATGATACGAGATGGAGATTTGTTACAAAATTTTCTATTTGTATTCTATATTGTTTAAAGGTAAATTAACCCGAATTGTAATGACGTATATACTCGCATTGTATAATAGACAAGTATTCTAATTATTAGGCCTCATAGCAAACATTGGCATTAAAATATCAGGCCCCGAATTCTTGAACGTGTAAAAATATTCTTATATAAACGAGGGCAATTGCAAAATACACTTAGACTTAAAATATAAAACCAGACTCAAAATACAATTTTATTAAGACAAAAAAAAAATAACTTCCAACGAAAATGTGTATTACAATCTAGGGCTGTGTTCCATAGTGTGAGCTGAAAGATTATAAAATAATCCTCCCGAGGATCTTACTTCAACTTGTTTAAACTGTTCTAAAAAATTACATCATTTATTACAAGTTCTTTTCTCGCTTTCATGTAGGCTCAATAAAGATTACCCATTTTTAGCCTCCGTATTTTTCAGATAATAATAATAATGTTCGTATTATCAATACTCGCGAAATTGTCGAATACTGATCTGGTTTCAGATTGTGACTTTAAATATTAAGTTGCACTTAATTACCCACGTCCTACTCAATCAGTGCATTTAAGCGGGACTTTCGTAGCTAAGTGCAACATAATATTTAAGCGGCATTTAAGTATTCGGGCGTAAATGTGGAAATTGATCTATTATACGTTAGTAGAGTTCACACATCTCCACAAAATTATTGTGTAGAACTTTTAACATGTGCATAAGGTTTCCTTACAATTTTCCCGGTGTTATCAAAATCTAAATATGCCGCAATTTACATATGTAGGTATTTATCTCACTTAAGAAATTCAATAATATGTGAACGAAGATAAATGGATGTGAAAACAAATACAATACAACTAATCAAATTAATTCTTAAGATTACAGAATCAAGTTCATAAAACTAATTGGTACATCTATATCTATACATATAATCAATTTATAACCGATCGATGTCTACATATGGAGATTAATGAGAAAAACTAATATGTATTAACGTAATCGAACCCAAAATATTGATTTTAAGAATTTTTGACTGTTTGTCTGTGCGGCTGTCCGCGATGAACTCAGAAACGGCTTAACGGATTTCGATGAAATTTGGAGATAGCTGACATCCTGGATTAAAACTAAGGCTACTTTTTATCCCGACAAAATAGTGTTCCCGTGGGGTGAGGAAGGAGTTCCGATAGATTTGTTACTTTTTTATACTCAAAATTATAGGATGGGACTGGATTACATTCAATTAGTGAGAGTGAGAAATTCCAAATGTAGTTAATCACGCAGGCGAAGCTTGCGGGCAAAAGCTATAAACAATATGTTTGTGGAAACTTTTTATTGGCCTTTCTTTAGTTATATTATTTAGTTGTTTTTATGCTAGATGTAAGTTTTGCTAAAATAAATTCTCTGGTGCAAAGTTATATCTAGTCAATTAGCTATATCAGAAAAGTTCCCGGCTTCTGCAGTTGAAGTTTCAGCAAACATTGTCTTGTGAGGCTTGTGTGGGCAGATCTAATTATCCCTAAGTGAAAATAATGTTGATTAAAGCCACGTTCAAATAAAACCAACGAAAAGAATGTTGTGATGAACGACGGCGAAAGAAGATGAATGTTTGTGGTGTAATAGGTAATTTTCTTAGAACCTTGACGTCAAATCGCTTTGATAAATTACGCTCTGACCTGAAGTATTGAGAATTGTTTAGGCCGATTATTTACACAAGATGTTTTAGTACAAAACGCGATTACGCTATCGCTTGTATCGCTCACCTGATTAGAGTGGATATGTTAATGACTGTATTTTAGAACTTGATGGAAATGCAAATCAAGCAAATTGATGTTTTGTTAACGACATGAATGTTGAATGGAATAAGGCCGAATGCTTAGGCCGACTGGTTGACATATTTTTTAGTTTTTGCATTTATTGATTGTGTTATTCTTATGTGCCTGGTGGCCTCTTGGTAAAAGACCAGACGTGGCTGCCGACATGTTCACGGTGGTCGCGTGTTCAAATTCCAGAGTAAACCTCTGACTTTTCGAGTCATGTGTGTATAGCGGTGAAGGAAAACATCGTGAGGAAACCTGAATACCATAGCGATTTGCAAGAATTTCTATGGTATGTAAAGTGAGCCAACCCTCACTAGGCCAACGTGGTGGACCAAATGGCCTAACCCCCCTCTCAATTGTACTGTCAACTGTAGAGGAGGCCCGTGCCCTGCAGTGGGACGTACATGGGCTGATATAGATTGTGTTATTATTGCCTATATTGTCATAATGTTGTTGCAGGGCATTACGAAAAATTATGTACTCCGAGGGTAATGAATGAAATTATGTTCTATAATGAAATCGTGATGACAATCAACACAAGCCATACAACATACTTGAAGTTATAATTTCGGGGTCTAAAATTATTATCTATTAATATTTTATGCAGATGTAACACCAAAGTATTTGACTTCACTACACATTATGAGTCGTATTGTGTTGACTGCCGTCCAAGTATAATAAATAAAAAATCGATTACACAAACGAGGATGGTCTCGAGCAATTTAATTCCAAGCGGTTTTCTCAGCATGACGCGGACGAACTCCATACAACCCTTTGCTATAAAGCTTAGTTATAATTAGTCTACAGCTAACTTGTCTTAAACCCGCAACGAAATGAATCAAAAAAGTTAAACATTCCCGGAGACGCGCTGAGCTTCAATGTTCAGTGTCATTAAGATGCGTGCCACTGTTGATCCTGGCTTATAGGAGTTGCAGTGGCGGGTGTGAGGGCGGGACAGTCTCCTAGTCTACAGCTACCCTATTTTCTGACGATCGATTGGGAAAGCTATCTAGGCTAACGGTTGTGGGTTTGATCACGTGAATAAATATTATTGTTACATACATACAGATAATTGAATCTATTCTGGGTGTTTGTGAATGTGAAATAATGTTTAGGTGCTACGCTAGTGAGAGCAATAAATATTTTAACCTACTTTAGATTCATTGTTTTCTTTCGGCTTTAGTCCGAAACCAATATACATATACGATATACGAGTAGATTTTTTAGTTTAAGAAACTATCCCAATATGAATTATAGGGAAACTTACACTATTAAAAATTTCATTTGGGATACTCTGTTTTGTATTTTAGAAAATGTTAGTATTCTGAAAAACTGATTTACCTTTCGTCATGACAAAATATTCTTCTTCTTTTTGGTTCTTATATTTCCTATTTATTATACCATAATTTATTTATTATAGTTTACATTTAAGTACGAGTGTATGGGATATTTAACTAGTCTATCAGCGAGTGTATAGTGCAGGATAGTTATTTATTATTAATGTGCGAGTCCTGTGTACCTGTGCCAAGTCCGGATCGGTGTGACTGCGTCCTGAAACTAAGAGTCCTCTCTTGAATAATGAATGAGTTAATCCTTCGCAACTTTAGCCGGAATAAGTCGACGCGTTAAAGACTGCTTTTAATTTACAGTCAGGCGATTATGTTATTTATTATTTACGGGTGTATTATTCAGGTTTACCCTATATTATGTTTTACACATTAGGCATGCCTCGGTGGCGGAGTTGTACAACATTACGGTTAAAATGCTGAGGTCTCGTGTTCGAAAAGTAATATTAAGTTTTTCTGTTCTTTTTCCGCTCGGAGTCAGGAATTTGTGCCCGATATAGCGATAGGCTCGCCGCCTATCACATCGTGGGGCGGAACACACAAGGCGAAACGTGAGCGTCTTGGTAACACCTCTGCCTACGCCTTCTGGGAAAAAAGCGTGAGTTTATGCATGTATGTACATTAGGCGTAAAAGAATATAAATTCAGACATAATATGTTAAAATTATAAAATAAGGTGTTTATTCCTATTACGTAGACTATAAGAAACATTGTAGTACCTATTTTGTTTTGACGGCCATTATAACCAGTGAATACTGGACATTAGGAGACTGGGCACCTAATGTCTTGAAATGATTAACACAATGCTTCAGTATAAAAACGATGTTTTTACAATCCCTGGAAAGTACAAAAACCGTGGAAATATCCATTCATAAATTAGTTTCAGCGTGCGCTACGACTAATCTTTCACTGCTGCGACCATAAATTACTCTGGTGACATGCGGCTTTACTCAAATGTTCTTCATTTACACTCAACCAAGAGATTAAGAGGAGGCCATGAATAAAACCGATCAACTGGAAATAAATAATACGATCAGTAATAACCATTCAGCGCAGAATGAAATACATACGTATATTATATACCATCACAGTTCAAAGAATGGACCGCTGTTTGTGAACTTAAAAAAACAAATAATAAGGAAGATGAATTACGAATGCAGCTATAGGTCCCGTTTAATAAATCACTTTTCCAAATGACATCTGATGCTGTTGTGGTTTTATTCGTATTTTTACAGTTCTTTTATGAAATAACAACTCTAATTAGCGTTTATTGTTTTATCCAGTGGAATAATTAAATTCTGACGACGATGGGCTGAAGATCGAAGCCCAGTGGCGTGCTATGGGAGAGGCCTGTGTCCAGCAGTGGACGCAGAAGGGCTGATGATGATGATGATGATGATAAATTAAATTCAATAAGTATTTTTCCCTGATAACATTTTCTTTCCTTTGTAGAAACAAACTGTAATACTTAGAACCTATAAGAATATTATACGGAAACTGATCATCAACATTTCTACAACTGAAACGGGCCCTTAAAATTATACATCGTATTTGTTACACGATACGAAAGACTAAAAATGACACCAAATACAAAAAACAACAAATAGGTAATTGTCATCATTAAAAAAAAGAGACAACTATTACTTTCATACGTAAGTCACAACCTTTGTTTTCAGCGTTTCCAGGCTCAAATGTTTCCGCTTTTGAGACACACCCCTCGTTTACGCAAAAAATGCTATCCTTTAAAATCTTTCCGAGTCACAGAAAGAGTGTTTGCCGCAACCTCGCTCATTAGTTAGAAGGATGCGACGCGACTGGAAAAATTACGTCATCCAAAGATTTTAAAGAAACGCTCACTCATTACAGTGACGTGTTATGTTTCTACTAAATTGTGAAAGGCATGTCGTTCTAAGTAACTTTATATAAAGAAAAATTGAGAGTATTTATGACGTAAAATTGTATTAAGTTGTACTGACTCCTTTAAAGACTTAGAGCCTGTGGCCAGTAGACCTTCGTCATTTTATTAAAGCTGAAAGTTTGTAACGCAAAATAGGAATGAACATACATTACATAGATAAATAAGGTCAAGATGATATCTCCAAATGGTGCCATTGGTACAGAGTCCTTATATAGGTGCCATTAGTTCCTACAAATCGCTAAATATATTGCCATTCCAAGATACAATAGGAGCCGAATGTTCAGCTAATCCAAAATAGACATTCAAGTGGTGCAAATTGTGTCCATGTGAAGCCAGTCTACTGCTAATTTTATTACGTGTAAAATCCGAATGCCTTTAATGAATTACTTATTGACTCGTTAACTGCAGATGGTGTAGGACACTCAGCACCATAATATTACAGCGTCGTGCTGTGGTTAAACTGTCATTGATATTAAAATATATTGAAGTGAGTAATATAGACAACGTGGGCGACAGGTTTCTAGATCGCTATGGATAATCGCTAAGATTGTAGCTTTAAAATCTTTAAAATTACCAATAAACCAATAATAAGTTCTTACTTTTTTGTAAGTGTTTAAAAGTACATTACAGTAAATACAAAAAATAAAAGTACATGTGCCAATGGAGTCTAATACTACCGAAACCCGGGATTGAACCGGGGACCTCTAGATCTTCAACTGAGCCATTTTGGCTCCATTGAGTCTTTCAAAATAGCTTATCACACACTGGTTTACTTTATAGACAAAACGATCTACGGCTCCTCTCGTTCTTTCAATGGCTTAAAGGAAAGTTCTATACTGGAAAAAGTAAAGTATATTACCAGAGAGCATTTTCAATGTCGAGAGACTTTTCGTTCGTTAGAAAAGACAAAAAGTATCAGAGCGGTTCGCATCTATTTTGTAAATGTGCTACCGTTCGTCCAACTTTTAGCTAACACAGCATACTTTATTGCCGCGATTAGGTTTGGGCTGGGATTGAAAGCGATTCGTCTTGTGAATTTTAAAGTAGAAGAATTGAAAATTATAAATTTGTTTGTAATGCAAAGTTTTTTTGTATAGTGAAATAAAACCATGTCCGTCCGTATTTGTTAATTAATTAATTGTTGCTATCATGGCACGTTTTCATTCACGGATAAACGACTCGTCTCGTCTCTTCGACAACTTGTCACTTTAATAGGAAACACGCGAATGCCAACACTTTACTGCCGAGTACTGAATGTTGAATGCTCCGTCTCGGTCCGGAGGCGGTTTACATTGCAAACTGTCATGCTCCCACCCTTTTCGACACTTCCTCAAACTGTGGTGTATAGCGCCACAATCGCTTTGAGATAATAACTTTATTAAACTAGACTCGGTTGTGGGTCTAGTTTAATAAACTTACTTCTACTATTACTCGTAGATCGCTTAGGGGCTATTTACAAATTTTTAAGTAATAATTTTTATTTAACATTTTGACTTTACATAAGATTGACCCGATTTATAGTAAATGGTAATAACACAATGGCTACTATTTATATATGTACTATGTATTTAATTGTATGTACTTCAGTCGAATCAACCCCTTGGTATTTTTTTTTTTTTTGTTTCGAGAGGAAAAGCTATTAAGCTCCCCTTTCGGTACCCCGGGGGAGGTCGAAAGGGGTATGGCAGTGTCACTGGCCTTCCAGCTCGGAACAATGCGGATGTTGTGACCGAGCTGGGTCTCTAACAATAACTACGCCAGCATACTGACTAAAAACCCCTCGTTAATCGTCACACGCATTGTGGGCGGTACCGGACATCCCAGGGCGAAAAGCGCCCCGATTTACGTCCGCATTACCGCCCCGCGCAAAACCATCGCTGGTCCTTCAGTGTAGGAGGCGTGGATGACACCCACATACGCCAATTTTTTGGACGCCCGTTTAAGGTGTTGTGGGCGTCCCTGACAGAGACGAGGCTCCATCATACATCTCGGAGTCGTTTTACGTGAGGGCACATCGCCCCCGCAATGTGCCCAGCGACTCCGATGACCCCTTTAGGTCGCCTCTTACGACGGGCAGGGAATACCGTGGCGGAATTCTTGCACCCCCGGACCACAGGGCAACGGCGCCAGTTCAGCCGTTTATCAACTGGCGCCTCCTTCTTTGCGGGCGGCGGCGAGCGGGATCGTTCCGCTCACGATCCCGGTCCGCGCTCTCCTTCCGCGAGATCACGATCTCGCAGAACGAGAGCATCGCCTGCCACGACCTCCGACTCTCGACCATGGAGGGAATCACGGCCTAGAGCGAGAGGTCTACTCCGACGGCTGCACGGAGTATTCTGCGCTCATTGTATTATAACATTGACAATCTACAAGACTCTGCTAACATTATAATCGATAAATAGGTATCATGCAAATTAAAGCTGTTACAAAAAAAGAAAAATATTATTGAATAATATTCCATCTCCATAAATTTTGAAAATGAGGGCTTATTATTAATTATCCACAAATAAAATTAATATTTTCTTCAATAATGAACAAACGGTGGTTTATTGGCTAAAAGGGAAACCACAGCAATACGTCAGTAACAAGCCAAAATATGCGGGACGGGATTGTCAAGTGGTCGAAGTTAATAAAACCATCAGATCAGCTTTACCATACTAGTTATTATATCCAATTAATTATTATCGCAATTATAAAAATCAGGAGAAACAAAAGATATTAATTAACCAAGCAGACCATAGTATACTGACAAAGACACGGTTTAAGTATTGCAAAAATATAATTAAACATCCTTAATTAAGCAGTAATAAACTCCAGTACTAGTTGAAACTACAAACCAAAGGCAAGCTGACAAACAAGTACTCAACATTACACAACTGCGCGCAGTAATAAAACCCGTATTAACACTAAAGTCAACAGAAACTTTGAGCTTAACTCGTGTCGCGCCAGTGTCAACAGCTCGTATAAAAGGAACAAACATAATACGGATGCCCACCATCGTTCTCAATAAAATTGTAAAGGCGACCATTTCCCGGTGATCCCGCTTCCAAAGATATTTGTGTGGCGAACTTTTAAAAAATGTTGCGTTCCAGATTTTCACCGCTTTGTCCGAGTCACGATCAAGTCCTTGGGGAGCGATCTCGAACCGCTTTCGGCCAGTGTTTGCGACCAATGGGTCTTGCAAAATATTTTGTGTTACATAACTTTGAAGTTTTGATTATAAAATACGTGAAGCAAGTTTTTAATGTTATTTTACAAGGCAACCAGAATAGATTTCATGCATTATTATCATTCATGAATTTTTCTTTCTTTATAGGTCCATGACAAAGTGACTACACTACACCTGCTGAAAAATACAGGTTAGTGAAGAACAGTAGAGACCATATTAACGAATTTAATTTGAGTTAAATACTATTCATTATATTTGCCTCGCTGACAACGTTATTACCAATAACCCAAAAAAGGAATAAAACTCTAGTTTTTAATGTCGTTTGGAACGCATGATCAACATAAAGAATTCTTTGACATGCGGCGATGTATGGAAAGTAGTCTCCGACAAGGCACCGTCCTAACTTTTTCATTACACTTTCAAAACTTTTATAATATGCCTTTTCAAGTTTCTGATGTCATACTTCGCCTGAAGTCGTGCCTAGCGAGACATATTACTGCACTTTATTATTCAACTATGTATATTTATGATCACAACTCTAATATGATCGAAAGAGTAGGTAGTGGGGACATCCACGTCTCTTATTTTAAAGGAGTTATCACTGGGATTTAGTTGGTGGAACGTTCTAATTGTTTTCTCATAGAGCGGCGAGTCATACATACCTATGTGGATCCGTAAAAGGATTTACTGGTGTAAGAAAAAAAAGGTAGTTGAGAAATTTGTAATCATTGAGACATTTGATCGACCTTGGAAACGATCGCTGAAGCTCAGACACACACACACACAGCTTATACACCACTAGACTATGAAAAGGTAGGTCTGCAATAAAACCAGATAACAGATCTCGAAGTTACAGCATTCCATCCTATATAACGAAACCGCGGTCATATCGCATATTTAGCAGCACTTATTATCAACAGAATATTCAATTAATATTACAGATAATAGAAGGATTTCGGTCCCGTTTAACAATCTTTGTCAAACCGCAGTAAGACCGTCGCGCCGCGCCGCTGCGTTCAATTACGACCCCTTTGACATACCATTTGACGTAGGTGTAGGACTGAAAGCACTCTGCGCGCTTCCGACTTCTCCCACAGACATCGCACATTCGACTTCCATAAATAAGAATTTGCATGCATTTTTATTTATAAAATCTTGAATTTCGTCACCGCGTTCTACGTTCTATGTTCGAATTGCTAATCTCCGCAAAAAACGCCAAGCTTTCACATTTACTGTTAATGTATAACTTCATTGTTTTGGTTGTATCTATTCTTAATCTAAATATTTAAATACATTTTTATCCTTTATAAATGTTTAGTCTCATAGTTTATTTTATTATTATTATTTTTTTTTTTTCAATGTTCGCCTTTATAAATCTTTTAAGCAAATAATCGGTTTTATACTTAGACTTGTAATGCTGAATAGACCGACTGCCTCGGTGGCGTACTTGTACTACGGTACGGTTACAAAGCTGAGGCCTCGGGTTTGAATCCCGGGTCGGGCAAAGTGATATTGGATTTTTCTATTCATTATCAGCCCGGAGTCTGGATTTGTGGCCGATATGGCGATAGGCTCGCCCCCTATCACATCGTGGGACGTGTCCTGGTGGCGCCTCTGCCTACCCCTTCTGGGATAAAGGTGTCAGTTTATGAGAGAGAGTTTATGTAATGCTGAATAGAGCAAAAAATGGATTACGCTAGTATTCTTGTATTTGTGAGACCGAAAAGTCTCTCGTAGCTTCTGATACCCACGACACAAGACTCGATCTTAGTGTGGGGTCAGGACTATGTATGTGACTGTTGGGTGTATTTATTTATTTATTTCCATTTCGCGATCTGATATATACCAAATACACCCAACAGTCACATAAGTCCTGACCCCCACACTCAG
The DNA here is from genome assembly GCA_949752805.1 of Deilephila elpenor. Classification (NCBI taxonomy): domain Eukaryota; kingdom Metazoa; phylum Arthropoda; class Insecta; order Lepidoptera; family Sphingidae; genus Deilephila; species Deilephila elpenor. The sequence continues at coordinate 8,490,877 of OX457105.1, read as the reverse complement.
AACGAGTCTTGTGTCGTGAGTATCAGAAACTACGAGAGACTTTTCGGTCTCACAAATACAAAGACCCGAAACAAATACTTATGGTTCACACAAACATTAGTCCCGTTGCGGGAATCGAACGCGCAGCCTCTTGTATTACAGCGGACCTCTAACCAACTGCGCCACGGAGAATAAATATATAGTCTGAGGGTACATACCCAAATATAAAGTCTATCAAATATTATTTCTTCAAAATCTCACATGAAGTTTGATAGCCTACATGGAATTTAAATACAGTTTTTCTAAATTCCGACTAAAATATTTAGCATAAAAATGCACCTGTGAAGTCTGTTCGTTATCACAACCCTAATTATAAGTCAATATCACCACTTCTCAACCGCTGATGCAATATTTCGCAAATTAATAATCGGATAAAATAATATTTTAATTCCAGCGACATGACAACATGAAAAAGAGGCGGGCTTGAAATGAAAACTACGAAAACTGTTAAGTTAATTAGTGTCAGCGGAGCATTCCAAATATTATACCAATTTGTTAAAACAAATTAAAAATATTTTTCACTTGAAATTCAGCCGGAATTTTAACAGATTTTTATTTTTTATTCAATCATCATATTGAATTGTACGTGGTTGACTAAAATCTACCGAATATATGAAGTTAGGTTTTTTATATCTTATAAAGTCTTAAGTCTTCTATAACATATTGACCTACGAGTATTAGCTAATAAGAGTTGAACAGCGTCTGCATTTTATTATATCACAAGTTTTGTTACTACTACGGTCATTTTCCAAATGACTAAATCCTGTCTCGACATCTTCATCTGTTTTATGAAGCACAAATAAATAACAAACAGGTCACTGTTGAAATTTTATTTAGCAGTAAACTTACTGCAGCTGATGACGATGAAGATGACATAATAAACAAAAAACGTAAGTTGATTTAAAAACGTGCTATCACGTTAACAGTTCAGTCCTGAACACTGTAAAACTTTAAACTCACTCTCCACAGCGCTATCCTTAAAGAGTTGGATCCAGTGATTAGCTTCTCGTTAAGTTTTTATCGTCTTGGTGCACCGCCAGACTATAAAACTATCCGCGGTCACACAAACGCTTAGGAATCATTTACAGGCGATCTCAGTCTTAAAGTAAACATCTTTAATGCCCTCGTAAAGTTCAACGACAAGTTTAAAGTTGAAAATCGACTGTTTACGACCATGCATATTTTTCTTTATACTTTGACTTTATTGACAATTGGATAACTTGGTATTGATTTATGATTTTCAGATTCAAGTTAAAGTACCCTTTTGAAGGGAACTTTTTGTTGCTAATTATGATATAAGATTTTGTCGTTTCGAGATAGTTTCACCAAATATTTCAACCGGCATTCCTGGAGTTTATCCTCAATATCGCGGACGCCAATGCTGAAAATCAAGATATGGTCACTATATATGAAAAAAAAGATTGCCAGTGATTTAACAGTCAACCCTCTCCAATATGTATACATAAATTAAGGCACCATAATTAGTATAACAGGAAAACTTGTACAGCAAACGGAACGGTAATGAAATTTGCATTAACGTCTGTTTGCTTGCTGAATTCGAAGCTGCCACTGTTTACTTATTTTGTTGTCATCGTAATTGAATTAAGAAAACTCAAATGTCCCGCAAGCATTAAAGTGATTAAGCCAATACAACCGTGCTAACGACCTGTTTACACCCAAAGGGTATTGAATATATTTAGAGTTAGAGAACATTACTTTGGAATATTATGGAAACTAAACATGACCTTGTTGCAGCTTACGTGGGCCGTAACATATGATTCTTTATGTGCTGTACTGTAACAGCCCATATACGTCCCACTGCAGAGCACGGGCCTCTTAAACAATCGATAGTACGATTGAGAAGGGTTAGGCCATATAGTCCGCCTACTGCGGGTCGTCGGACTTTACATACCATAGAAAAAATTGCAAATCGCTATGGTATGCAGGTTTCCTTACGATGTTTTCCTTCGTCGTTATAGTGCGTGGTGATTGACTATCAATATACACATGACTCCGAAAAGTCAGAGGTGTGCCCTCGGATTTGATTTGATATGACTTACTTCACAGTATTTGATTTTTAGTTTAAAATGTTGTATTATGTTCCTGGACATTAAAAATCAGGAGGTTGTGTGGTGCCTAGCCATAGCTGATTTGTTCTAGGAAATTAGGATCTTAATACTTTTTTCATAATCTAATTAAGATTAAATACAAAAATCGTTTTACGTTGTTGTCCGATGATCGACCTTAACAGATTCCATTTATTTTCTAAAAAGCAGCAATTCTGTATAGAACATACATAAATATTTCAATTAAACTCGTTACTCAAATAGAAACAGATGATATCACTTTGAACATTTCCGAATTAGTATGCCATAAAAAATATTCTTATTCTTCAGAGAATCATAATTCTTTTTCGATTTTATTTCAATAACATCATTAGTAAACGGATACCCTTTAAGTCAAAGGTTTCGTCGAAGGATATTTGAAATTGGAATTTATTAACATTAAATTTCATTACAATGAAATATCGTTTTTAATTATACGGAATCGTTTGAAATGTGTAAAAAACCTTTTTAAACGATGAAAGTTATCACAAAAGTAATTCGGATATTCGTTTTTTTTTGCAACAATAATTAGGAAAACAATAGTTTAAGCTATGCGAATTGAATTTTTTTTCAACACGCTTATTTATTCGCATAGCTATATCTTACAACCAAACCATTGCTTTAAAAAAATGTAACACAAACAAAAAAATGTAAAAAAATACAAGCAAAAATTATAACATTAATTTCACTTTAGATCATTTATCTTTATTATTTTTATTTAAAGTCTGCTTAACCATTATAATATAAAACCTTTCTAGCCGTCCCAAAGAAACAGTTTCCAAATAATTAAAAGGTAAAATAGAAGTATTAAAATTAAGGGAGGGAATTATATCAAAAGCGAACATTCTACTGAAAACTCCATTAAATATGTTTTTGATTATTTTTTTAATATAACATTTTATTTTTGGCCCAACAACAGCATAAGATTTATCTCAATCTATATAGAAAAATATATTTACAAAAACTCACCATCTTTACTAGTAAAATAATAGTTTAAAAAAACTAAAAAACACGCTTTTTAAAGAAAACCGAACTAAAAAATAGAAAATAAATTTTAATGAATTTAAATTAAGAAAATAGTGTTAAAAATTTCAATGAATATAAATTAATAATAGTGTGAATAAAAAAAAATATTTTATTTAAAAAAAAGCGTGGGGTGCATGGTGTCAATAGTTATAAATATTTTATTGACAGATATGAGTAGAGTGATTATCATTTCGATAATATCTTAAAAAGCACCACACGCTTTTTTTTTAATAAAATATTTTTTTTTATTCACACTATTATTAATTTATATTCATTGAAATTTTTAACACTATTTTCTTAATTTAAATTCATTAAAATTTATTTTCTATTTTTTAGTTCGGTTTTCTATAAAAAGCGTGTTTTTTAGTTTTTTTTAACTATTATTTATTTTCTACTTTTTAGTTTGGATTATTTATAATAGCTTGTTTTTTTAATTTTATGAGACTACGACTACGCCATGACTACTACATAACATGACCATCATATTTTGCAAATTGAAAAATGGAATAATTTTATCAAATTAGTGTATTGTCATCGGTCCTCAATAAATCTACAAAGTTTGAACGAAATCTGGCCGTTTAAAGTGGGTCAAAATCGCGCCCAAAGAAGTCGGTTACAAACAAACATACAAACATACAGGTGAAGCTAATAAAAAGCGTGTAATATGATACCGAAACTTATTTATAACATGAAATTTATTTGAAAGAAACGAAACGAAAATATGTTCTTTTAATTACTTGGATATGTTTAAATTTCAAAGGGAATAATTAAAAATTCATTCAGCATACTGGTTTAATTAGGTTAATTCTTATGGCCTTATTCATAGACAGATTTAAAACCTATTTTAGTTGTCGAATGTTTTGTCCCTTTGAACGATTAAATAATTCAGTTTGAGCGAAGAAGAGGAATAACAAATAACTTTAATAACTAACATTTCATTGTATACATAAAATAGGTTTTTAATCTGTCCATGAACAAGGCCGTTAGTATTTAAATATTAAATAAATAAAGAAGTATATTCACCCCAACATCTGATTGAGTTAAAAACTGTACATTTTCGAGATTTTCAAAAGGAGAGTAAAAAATTGTTAATGTAAAAGTGATGAAGCGGTAAAACCACATGAGACGCATCAAATGAAAACAATCCCGAATCCGTACAGGCAAACATTTAGGTGCAAATTCAGTTTGAAAATGAAAATTGTTTGCATGCAGCCCGTTTTACGGAACTCGGTTTTATTATTTCATCAAACATTTCCGAGTTTTTAGTTAGGTATTCGGCATTTTACTTATCTTGATTCCTTATTACACGACGTGAAATTATTAAAGGACTAACGAAATGTTTTAAAACACCGGTATACGAATTCAATGTGTTTTAATCTCGTGTATGGGTTCTCGAAACAAGTATCTATGAAACATTATGTAGCATTATTTTTGTCTAAATTTTCTTTGAGAATAAAATTACATTAGGCACGGATACTGAACTCACAAGAAATCAAACACTTACAGTCCATAAAAAGATGATAAACACGTAGTATTTGCGAAAATGAATGGTAAAAAAACTGATCTTGGTAGTCACTGTGCAACATAGCCAAAAAGCGGTGTTGCACCGACCCAACCAATACATTAGCGACTGGTGGAAAAAGGTAATATGAATTGTGAATCATGAGGTCGTAATTTTGAAACACAGCTCCAATTATTCTACATCCTGCAGTAGCGGTGTTTCGATTAAATCGAGAAACATGATCCGTCCGATATTAGCTGATTTCCCGAAGGGTCAGTCCGAATCGTCAACAAGCTGACGGCCGATCATAAAATCATAATCTATTTTTTGCAATATGCATTAAAATGTTAGATCAACGCTGTATTGAAAACGTAAATAAATGGAAAAATATTTATTGGAGGCAGTTTGTAATCCATAAATTATCATTTTGTTCTCAAAAACTCATTTCGTCAAGATTTTTTCCGTCGCGATATAAATTAGGGAATTAAAAAAAAATCTATTATACGTATAGTCAATCAACTCACACTTGGCCAGCTTGGTGGACTGTAACCCAAGCCTTCTCAATCTAACTCTCGATTGAAAATAGCTCCCGAGCTTAGCAACGGGCGATAATGATACAGCTATTTACTGCTCCAAATGCCTGATCACCATAGAGAAAATCCCTGACGTTTTTATTCTAAATTCAAAACGCGTTGCTACCCGTCTCCATCCACATGTGAAGATCACAGATAGCGCTAAGGCCTGAAAGGCTCCTGCTAAAGAGGGCTTATTATCCTTTTTAGAGGTACTTACCCTGATGGGCTTTTATTTGAGAAAATTTAATATCTCAGCACATTATGGAGGCTACTTAGCTTCATTGCCGGAGGATTGTTCAAGTGGAAGCATCTAACGCATGTGTTGAGATGACGAGGAAACGAGAGCGAGAGCTTAGTTATGTACGCTCAGGTAATGGTGTCATATTCACTGTTATTTTTAGGAAGTAGCTTAAACTCAGATTTTAAGGTTTGAAATTTAAAAAAACAGTAAACAGTCAATTTGTTTATTTTATTTATATTTTATTTATATATATTTATTGTACACCAAGGGAAAAAACACAAAAATTATAACAAAGTTTAAAAATTTGTTATTGAATATGAGAATAAAGAATATTGAATAAAATATCATATTATATCGTAAGCTGAATAAGGAAATAATGCACAATTTTTGGCATGTTTTTTATTTACATATTTATTTTATTTTCATGGAATTTTATAGGTACAATATTTTGATATCTGAATTTCTCGTATTCCGAATTAATTATTAAATTTAATTCTAAACACAATTTACCAACTTTCTTTTTTACAGATTGTATAAATCAATATGAACATCTTTATATGAATATCATTAGGAGAGGCCTATGTTCAGCAGTGGACTTCCTTTGGCTAATGAATGGATATTAATATTAAAAAATACTCTTTTATTGCTCGTAAATTTTCAAACTCGATGATATAACTGTACATTCCATCGATAGTAGACGACAAGAGCCAATTTGGTGGAAAAATAGTGAATAAAAAATAATCCAAAGCAGACTCTGCTCCGATAACTGAATTAATTTTTAAATCCGACATCGTTATGGCCATGATCCATTCAAACACGAGAAAAATTGCGTCCAAAGCTTTCGTGAATTTTTAATTCAGCGAAAATCTCGTAGTGCTAGCAACGGAAAATTCTATCAGCGAAAATTTTGGAACTACACCATTCATTATACCAGAGTTATTAATCACTAGGCATCAACCTATTATTATTAGATTCTGTGATAACTTAACATATCGTGTAAAATAATGTGATAATGATAAATTTCCGATGATTAAATAAATCGCAGATTTCGCAATTTTTCTTGAATATATGTATGATATTGCAAATGATTGAAATCATCGTGAATGACGTCGCAGGATTTCACCAAATCATCACCCTCCATTGCAGTGGAACTCAAACATATGTTTTACTTTTCATTAAAGTAATTTACGAAGCTGCCTCGTGTGATTGGCTCACAACGGAACGAACTTGGGAGGCGACCCGCGTCAGTTACTGTACATACAAGTGTCAATAGTTTTTACGACTATACTTAAACATTTTCTCTTCCATATCTACAAATCCAACACTCGATCATCCAGAATCTTTTTAATGGTCAGTCATAACAAAATTCTGTTCAAAATAAGGACAAACCACTGCGGAAACTTAACTCGTTAAATATTTATCTCATGCGCGCCGAAGTAGTCCATCCAAATTACTTTCCTTGCAAGGGTTGTTTTTCTTTGAGACAACTCTTTTGCGTGTGCCCGAAGTTTTCCTACTCAATCCAGTTACAATAGCGAGCTGTTCGAAACTACAATTGTTTTTGTTGATCGCGTGAGCTTAATTTTATTGGCAGAGATTGTATGTGTAATAATTTCACGATGTTTTTAATAATTTAATATTTTTACGCAACGGATTAAGGTGCTGTACAAAGTCAAAATAGGCTTCTTAAAACAGTTTTTTAGCCAAATCTGTACAATTTAGGACCTCGAAAAAAAAAGTGGATCATTGTGTTCAAAACACGTTTTCGTTTTTTCTCGATAAAAAATCATAAAGTAATTATTAAAATTGTAATTCTAGCAATCGTAACTGTATTATTTATAAACAAATCGTGTAAAATTAATAACAGCGATGTAATATATAAGAAGAAGGGGAACTGTGGTTCCCTACGACGAGATTTCCTCAACTGGGAAATTATGGGGTGGGGAATATGTATAATTAGTACTATGCATACGGACATGCATGTGCTGATCCATCCACACCGCGCCTACTAAGTACTCAGAAAACGAAGTACTTGATTGACCTTGAGATATTTGACCGCGAGCTGGCCTATTCATTCTGTATTCATTAGAGCTTTCCTGATGAAAGGGGAAAGTATTGATTAATTGGTCCTTTTACAAAGGTCGTTGACACTGCTCATTGAAAGACGAAGCCTATCAATGGCAATAATTATCTAGCGACAAAGTCACTAAAATTGTACAATTATTGATACTTACTTGATATTTTTTTTTTTATTTATATACACAGAGTATAAAGACGGAATTATTGCCTCATGCATTCTCTGCTAGTCGACCTTTAGATGGTGCAGAGAAAAAATTAGTAAGCGCATAGTGATAAATTCATGAAACAAATCTATGTGTACACAATATTATACGATAAATATATACACGATAACATAAACTAGCGCATTTTTCTCTGAAGGAATAGGCAGAGTTGCAACCAGAACACCTACGTAAATTCTGCCTACCCGCACTAGGCCAGCGTGGTGGACTATATGGCTTAACCCCTCCCAATCGTACTTTCGATTGTGGAGGCGGCTCGTCGGCTTCTTTAATCCGTGTTTAGGCGACTACTCAAAGATCTGTGCTCTATCTATTTTATTTATTTAATCTTAATTGTTCAGAAAGATAAAAAATAACATTATAAAGGCATAACATATTATAAAAAAGTACAAATGGCGGTCTTACTGCTTATAAGCGATCTCTACCAGACAACCTTTAGACAACCTTTATCTATAAGTAGATATACTACATTCATCGTGTCCCTTTGCGTTTCAAAAAATATATTCCCTCAACTTAAGAGGGGAGCATCTCGTTTAAATGACTTGACGTCTAGAAGGCATTGGTATTTAATCATTGTATAAATATATGAATAATTGTATACCTACCATTATTAATTTTGTGATAACCTGTTCCTAAATGTTTCAGTACACATTCCCCAATACAATTCCAAGAAACAGCCTTACTCGAAAGTAAACTTCGCAAAGGTGTATTACATTTCCGATATCTTGAAGTATATGCCTCTGTCATCCATGTTAGAAGTGCTCTGAGCATTTGTCGTCATGACTAGGAAATAAAAGTGATCGGAAATTCGTGCATGTCGAGGTTAACACCTACCTGTCTACGATACGCGAAACATGACCGGATGTGACATATTATGTTAAAAAAATATTCGAAATGAGATCGTCGTACACGGAAACACATGCACGCTTGTTGAATATATCGTATTGGAATCGGATATAAGGAAATTGGTATGATACTTAAAAAAGAGGTCCTATTAAGTTGTATTTTTTAATGTGGTCTTGTTTGACATTAAAGCAATAAATTCATAATCGTTATAATATAATATTTAGCTTTGGGACGATAATTCTGAACCCATGTCTCCCAGATCTCCTCTTTAAGTATATTACATTTTTTAATAACTGCTTTCAGCAGTTTTTATTTCCTTTTTTTTGTCATCGCGTCGGTTCTATTTTTTGTTTGATTTTTATGACATTGAATTAGCAAACAAAAGAACAAAAAACTCAATTAAGGTCATCGTCCATGAATAAAATACATACATACATAAACTCACGCCTTTATCCCCGAAGGGGTAGGCAGAGGCGCCACCAGGACACCCACATTTCGCCTTGTATGTTTCGTCCCATGATGTGATAGGGGGCGAGCCTATCGCCATATCGGGCACAAATTCCTGACTCCGGGCTGATAGTGGATAGAAAAATCCAATATCACTTTGCCCGACCCGGGACTCGAACCCGAGACCTCAGCTTTGTAACCGTACCGTAATACAACTACGCCACCGAGGCAGTGAATAAAATGATTATTAATAATAACAGTTATGCTGAATTTTAAGGATTATAAAATCATCATCATCATCATCATCATTCACAGCCTGTAGCGTCCCACTGCTGGGTATAGGCCTCTCTCATACTATGCCACTTTAATTTGTCTTTTGTCAGTCGCATCCAAGTTCGGCCTGCGACTTTGACAATGTCGTCGACCCATCTTGCCGCCGGACTTCCAACGCTGCGCTTACCCAGTTTTGGCCACCATCCTGTAAGCGCCTTACTCCACCTGCCATCAGTGCGTCTAGTCACGTGCCCAGCCCAACTCCATTATAAAATACTATGTTGAAATTTATACGCATTGACTTTCTCCAATGGTATTAATTCTAATTGATTGTGTAAAATTGTATCAGATATCAGAGATCACTTAATCCTTACTTCAACTTGAGCCTTTAATTAAGTCTAAAATACGGATTAACTTTAAGTAAACAAACTTTATCGTTACGAAATGAGGCGTAAAAAGGTTCCTTAGTAAGAAAATAAACAACTTGTATTTGAAGTGCGAGTTTCTTAGGCTATTACGGCAGAGTCAACATTTAATTTGTTTTTGTAAAAATTTAAAAAAAATAGAACGTCATACGATTACTACAAAAATATATATTTGCAGTATTTGCGTTGGCAAGTCTTAGCGACCCAGTTGTGCCGTTTAATCCCCTTAATGTCAGGAAACGTACCGTGTAAATGTATAACGATATTTAAAGCCAAACAGCCTGATAGCTTAATGGCTACAATGATATAATCTACTGAGCTATCGTAAGAGCAATCGGCTATTACACTAAGCCCATTGTTCCAAACGTTCCAGCTCTGTGAAGATGTAGTGGCTTGTGAAATATTGCTAAATAGAGACAGTTGTCTTGTTTGAAAGGGACGTTAATTGTATGTAGTATATTCAACCCATTTTTGACAGTCGTAGGAAGTATATAACTAGCTTGTTTGATTACTTTATTTCTTAATTCGTAATTAAAGGGCTGTAAGATCGTAGATTCGATTTCTAGGAAAGGCAATCTATATATTTGATGTCAAATTGTTAAAGCAAAATGTTGACAGAGATTGGACGGGTTTAACGGCCATCGGCAAACATCAAATTTAACAATAAATACTATATAAATAAATAAACATCTTATGTAGGAACGGCCAGCGATGGTTATAGACGGCGGGCGCAATAGAATGCCAAGTATCGCTATGTTGTTTGGTTCCCTACCGTCCATTAGCGGTCATATCGCTTACCATCAGGCGAATGGCATAATCGTCTCGCCACCCATCGTAAAAAAAATCAGACACCACGTAGACCTACATAATATGTTGGGTGGGAACTGGTACATAAAATCACATGTTAAAATAAACGATTATTTTAGGTAAGCACCACTTGTGACAAATAGTTCTTTAATGTATGCCGTGGCCTCAGGGCAAATATTTATCACAGCGTCTGGGGTATAGCTTGTCTAGACACGACAGATTCTGAAGCAGTTATACGTTGAATTTTACAACGGATTTCGTACATTGGGCATGTTTGTCACTTATGTAAGACTCTGAAACACATTTTCTCTACAGTTTTTTCATATTACGACATCAAAGACATTATTTGCCTTACATTTTATGAAATATCCATATTTTAATTTAATTTGAACTATTTTAACAAACTAAACCCTCGACTTAAACCAAAGTTTAATAATCTATTGTCCCACTGTCTAATCCACATATCAAACAATAACACTCATACTAAATCTATTGTCTGAAACTTTCAGGACGACCCTAAAACTATGTTTTAATTAACTGTACAATAAAATAACAATGAAGGTCAATGTAGACAAAACAGTCTAGCAATAGCTACGCCTCTATTTGTAACAAGCACCGCAATGGTTTTCATGGTCCTGACTTCTACAAAGCTTGTGTATCCGGCCTTTAGCACTCGGTAAAGTCTGTTTAAATGTAATGGATGGACAAAGCATCAGTAGCTTTGACGTGTTCGTGCAATTTACCAGTAGTTTTCATAGTAACTGATGCGTTTAACCGAACATCGTTCAATTCGCGACAGCAAGTTGCGCATACTTTACATCGGCAATTATATTGTGTTTAGAATGTTCAAGTACTGTTACTATTCATTTCTATTATTCATTACTATTCATTTTGACAAACACGAAGAAATATATTGATGTTATTTCTTTACATCATACAGTTCGTAGTATGTATTATGTTAATGGTTTCTTCGATTTACGCAAATGTTACACATTGAAATAAAATTTTATACGGATTTTATCGCGATTTGGTTTAATTTTTACATTTTTTAACTTCCCGACGCGACGTTTCGATTACTTTACAGCTTTCGTGGTCACGGAGTGGTCAGTCCGCCCCGTATAAAATAGTTTTATTTTCAATGTGTATTATGTTCATTTAATCACATGTCATCTAACATCCTCATTTGACAACTCACATAGACTAAACCTGCATAATTATTACAAACAACAATACTGTAATTGGAATTTATTTTATAATAGCAAAGAGCTAGAAGTATTCTATTATGTTTTCATCATACTATATAGGTTAAAGACACGAACTCTTGTATACAGCGCTTCTGAACTTAATCTTCGAGTTGCCTCATCCAATTACTGTTGATATGCGCAGCCTGTCATTTAGGATCCTTATCCAGTAAGCTATGTCATGATGTCGCATACTTGTTATCTGTTGTTCCCCCTCCATTCAGACGAATAGAAAATTATACTCATTCTTGAAATATACCTCCATAAAACGTCACTAGAATTTAGATATAAATATGAGACAAAATAATAACAATAAACAAAAACATTTCACAGCAATATACACTGTTCCATTTCACCATGAAACACGTGTTTTGTACGACAGTAAGAAAATTAAGCGTTCACTAGCAATTAGAACCGAAACAAATATTGACTAAAAATGTTTCTGATTGCACAGTCAAGTAAGAATCAATTTAGGACATTTTTAACATGGCTTGTGAGAAAATGAAATAACATTTTAATATTAATTATCTGAATTAATTACTTATTAAAGTCTTTTGTAATTTTATAAAGAATTTTCCTTGTGAAATTTAAAACAAACAACGTATCCACCCGCTCAGAATGTTCAAAGCATAATTCCTGTGATAGCCATAGTTTAAACTTCACAAAAAGAAGCGCCCGAGATGTAGAGCCACAGCTGCTACGAGGAAACTGAAAAATAAAAAGTTCACGTTATAAAATTCCAAGTGTGCAATATAAGTACTTGTTATGAAACTCGCCGGATGGAACGTTGCTACGAAAACAACCTCTAAAGTACGAGTAGTGAACTGGGGAATAGTGACACATTTTTATCAGGTAGAAAGACAAATGGATTGAAAGTTATCACCGCCGTGGTATAGACGGCTATGACAGCTGTGAAACAATGGATTGTGGTTCGATCTCCGCATTGTCCGCAATGTCTACGACATTATGTGGTTCATGAAGACGAATGTTTATTTGTGTCTGTTGTGCAGTGGCGAAGGGTTCATACAAGCCGATTCCCAGTAGCACGCCTTATAATTTAAAGGAAATTATTAATTATTTACATTTTTTTAAACAAGTTATATGAAGAAAATAATCAAATAAAATAATAAACAATATTAAAATAAATATAAACAATAAACACATGTTATTCGATATTAATAAACAAAATATTATCGATCAATTAATAACACAACGACAAACGCATTGCGCGATGTTCAACGTAAGTACATGCATACGAAACACGCGGCCGCCTAGATCCCGATGACGTCACGTCAGGCTACAAGGACACAGCACGAGTTCCCGTTGCTCTCGCGCTCATTTCCAACGCATTATTTGCCATCTCTGTTACACGTTTGTTGCTCAGAACTGCATGCAAAATTGCACCTTAAAACCCTTAGCTTTTAAGGTCTAAATTTATTTGTAGAAATACGACGGTATTCGCTTGTGAATATGCCGGTGGGCCTACGGCTTATAAAGTAATTTGCCAGTTCGCGCCTCTTTTATTTCGTGTTTATAATAAGAAAATATTATTTACTACTGTGTTGTTTCAGTGTATATGTATAATGCGGTGTCTATTTTTAGGTTTGTATATAATTAGTGGGTAATTTATGAAATTTTACTGGTTTCGAAGTGCAAACAGATCTATCTATTTAGCAAAACTTTAATGATGAATGAAACTTGATAATGTCGTATGTATCGTTTTATCTCATGAATTGCAGTATTATGAGGTAATTTTAAAAATGCTGCATTTACGTAATTAAAAAACGCACTGGAAATTATATAAAATTTGATAATACATTTAAGTACCAGAGAAAGAACGGCAACTGACAAGTTTTAATTATTTAATAAATATTGTAATGCCGTATTTTTGTTAGCGTTGATTCAAAATAGGACATACAAACATAACCCACGCCTGCATCCCATGAGGGTTGGCAGATTCGATAGATCTCCAGTTAGCTCTATACTGGCATCGTTTTACTTTCGTCCACTTACATCAATCTCTTCATTTTTTTTTTATATATAAGGAACGTTTGACATTTTTTTGTCGATCAATTTCAAAACAGGCTAATGTTGTCTTTTGCATTGAATCGAAATTTACTTTAAAAACGTTAAAAAAAGCACCTAACGGGCACAGTGCTATTCCGTGCAAGTGTTGTATGAAAATATAGTAAGTATTACTAAGCAAATATGTCGCTCAATATCTTACGTACATAACGGAGTAAAAATATAAGTATGAGTACTTGTTAATTTAATAAAACTAGTCACCAGAAGTATCGGCTTCCCTTTTGAAAAAAGTCACCCTTCGCCACTGCTGTTGTGACAGCCTCCGCGGCGCATTTAATTAGACGCCGGCTGTGAAACGAGAGGCCGCGGGTTCGATCCCTGCACCGAGACAAATGTTAGTGTGAACCACAAACATTTGTTCCTGATGCCCACGACGCAAGACTATCTTTGTGTGGGGTCAGGACTATGTATGTCTGGGTATTGTGACCGCGAAAATTATCAAGGAACGAGCCTAACAATACGCCGTATATGGGTACAATATGCAGTTCTAGGCAACTCATAATGTGAAAATCCGGAAACCTCACACAAAAATTTCCCGATCCATTATCCGATCATATCGGTCCGATATTATCCGATCCCGATCCGAAATCCAGGAACTAATGGTTAACAGAACATACGCTTCACATGCTGCCACCCTTGACGCATGTTATATCAGAATAAACGCGTCACTTATGTCACATGAATTATTAAGTTATCTCACGCAAGGAAACATAATTCATAGTCTATTCATAATGTAACAGCTCTCACCACACGGGGACATCTTTGATTCAAATAGGGCGGAAGGTAAATTTGCATTTATCGTATTACCCTACTAACACTACGACACATATTCCCTTATTATTCTGGAAGGGTTACCACATCAGTAATCTGTCCGATATTTGATTTGCTATGGCAAGGACTCAAATACAGAAGTCATGGTGGTAGATCCTCTGACATTCAAATAGCACACAATATTATACTGTCATCTCAAAGTAGCTACAGTGTACATAACGTTAAATGTGGTGCAGCTTAGAAAGAGGCTGCACCGCCCAGAGATCATATTTATTTATTTATTTATTTACACTTCATATACATTGTGTATAAGGTGGACTTAATGCCAGAGGCATTATCTACCAGCCGACCCTCTTGGTAGTCAATAAAATTATACCGACCTTTACAAAGGTGATATAATTTCTTATACTACAATACAAATAAAACTCAGAAAACTAAATAAACTAAATATTCTACAAGCTAACTCACTTCAACATCTCACAACCCACAGACTAAATGATTTAAAACACGTTAAACAATACACCAGCTTAGCTAAATACAAGCGAAGACAATGTATTTCGCGGTCATTAAGTACGAACATGCACCGTAAATGCTTTAATGTACTGAACAATGTTGCGGCCACACTAACCTCATGTTTCGCTCTACTAGTCATATTTAATTAAATTTCGTCGTTAGCTATTTGCAAAGCTATCCTTTTACAGCGCGGCTAATCAACTCGCCACGAATATTGCACTTCTAGCTATGTGATTTTGTTGTTTTACAGTTCATTTAGAATGTTTGTTATGATATTCATATCTGCCGTATTCATATTCGTATAATGACGTACATGGTGGCTAAGAACCCGTATTGACCCAATTTCGTCGCGGTTTTGGCTCACCTTTGTTTATTCACTGGCATACGGCCGGACTCTATAATCCATCTTTAACAAGTTAAAGTGGCTACATTAGTAAATGCGCATGCATTTCTATGCTTCAATAAACGAAGATAATCGTTTCAATCTTTTATATCATTCAATCTATAAATAAATCTATCTTCGTTGAAACATAAAAGATAGACAGATTATCGACACCAGCCGATGATTGTAGATGAGATAAAGATAACCAACACAAGTCGGCGGATACCCACAGGACTCACCACCTGGTGAATTGTAGCTCCATCGCGCTGTATAAAAAAAGAAAAAAACTAAGTCGCAGGCCAATTGCACGTTTGCGGCGACGCGACGTATCCAATTTTCCGGTCTGCGCCGTACTTCACCGCACAATGGCTCAACGAGTATTGTCGCCTTGCAATATGGCACTTGGTTGTAAGTTGTCCGTACTGTATGGCGGCGGTATTGCTGCCTTCATTTTAGCAAACTGGACTGTAGTTGCCGGTTTGTTGCAGTTTTCATTTGAAAGTGGTACGGGCTTAGATAACAAGATAAACGCTGTTGTAATACGGAAAGTTATTAAAATTGCGCCGCAAATTTAGGATTGATGAAGATGAGATGAATATTCGTACGGGATACAAATATTTGTATCTGGGTGTTATGAGACGGAAAAGTCTCTGGTAGTTCCTTATACCCACGACACAAGACCTATAGTAGGGCCACAACTGTGTGTGGGATTGTTGGGTATATAACTTACCTTATTTAATGACAATTTGCTCAATGATAAAGTTTCGCCTTAAAAATACATATTTATTTATCTTCGATAGGTACCCAAACAACTTTAATTAACAATATATATTGCTAATTTTAAACGTAAATATTGTTACTGTAAACTTATCTAGAGAAAGTCTACAACAGTTTAAATTAATTAACTCTAATAATTTATTACTTTTAGTAAAAGATTCATGAGAAACAAAACAACGTATATAAAAACACACGAATATTTTCACTTCATAATAATGAAAATATATAAATCAATTGTTCAGCCGACTTTTTTTTATTTCGATACGTTTCCCGTGCGTTATAATATCGGATTAGAACGTTGCTGGCCCAAAAGATTGTCACATACTCGTAGACCACACTAAAATCATCCATCCATCCATCAGCCAAAGGACGTCCACTGCTGAACATAGGCCTCTCCCAATGATTTCCACAGTGACACATTAAAATAATAATAGTAAACTAAAAGCTAGCTACCAATTGCCCTCACAAATATCAACATCACAACAAAAAATAAGAAAAAACTTAACTTTGATAAAATTTACAATTCTACGGGTTGCCATCCATCCTTTAAAGAAGAAAAAGTAATATATGTCTTCCCAATTGTCAACAAATGAAAATAAATTAGTTGCAACTAAACAAACCCTAGCCATTCAGTAGTAGTTAAAGGACACATTAAATTGTCTTTGACACTGTTATTAACAATTTCCGTCCACGCTATAAATTCAGCAAGGAACAAATCAGGAAATAATCCTCTACAAAAACGAGTGTACGTGTCCCTTTCCTTTTCCCAAATAAAGACAAAGAGGCAAATATCAAGGTCCCAAGCGCCATCAGGCTTTTAGGGCTCCGAACAAATTCTGTTAGAAATTTTTAGTCTGCTTGTCTTAAGAGGTAATTTATAATTTACAACCCGATCATTAATTACAAAACAAGGCCCGGCCGAGTAAATTCATCAATTATTAGGTACTTTCAAGTAATGTTAAATATAGCTCATTTGATGTCGAAACCTTTAGGGAATGTAAGGTACCAAAGAGAGATTATATAATATTTACGTTCTCTTACTAACTTTATTTACAAACCAATCCAAATTCGATATTTTGTATTTTTATTATTTTACTTCGTATTACCGAACTGTATTACTATGAAATATAATATCAATAAAAACAAACTTTTGTCAATTAACAAAACACCCGACATTAATTACAAGAATTCATACAGGGTATATCAAGACCGCGACCGAAAACGAAGCCAGAAGTGATATCAAACACAATGCAAGTAAAAATTTTACAAAAAAATCGTCAATTTTTTTTTTGTAATTTTTTACATATCGTCGTATTTGAGTGATTAAACATAGTTTTTCTAAAATAATGACGTACATCGCTTAATTTTTAAACACGTAATGGTACGTAAGGGTTTAAATTACTATTTTTGCAAAAACTAGGTTTTTAACCCTCAAAAACGAAGATTTTTAAAAAATTGTAAAAAAAATCCGTCGCTTATTTTGTAAAAATTTTAGTTGCATTGTGTCTGTAGCCGCTAAAACTACCACCTGGCTTCGTTTTCGGTCGCGGTCTTGATATACCCTGTATAACATTGTTTATTTTAGAGTATACTTACTTAATATATTTGTATTTATGTTTGATAAAGGTATTGCATTTATCACACATATAAATGTCGAATAAAGGCAGACTCGTTTTTATGTATGTCTCTGCGAACGTGAACATTACAATCGTAGCAATAATGGCGGCTCACTTTCAGATATTATTGGTATTATTTTACACAATAATTTAAAAATAAATGTTGTAAAGTAAAATAAATTAACCAATAACCACTCTCAATCGTTTCTCTCGATTGTAGAGTAGGCCCGTGCCCAGCAGTGGGACGTATATGGGCTGATATAGATAGAAAATAAATGAACTGTTAAAACTCTAGCAGTACAAAGTGGCAGTGACATGACCTTAAAGGCATACAACACGACCGCTACGATTCAATAAATTTGTATCTTGTATTTGTACCAGCCCATAATTACGTCCCAGTACAGGGCCCGGGTCTCCTCTACGATCGAGAGTACGGTCAATAAAAATACCTGCCTAAAAAACTAATCGATGCGGAAACTGTTAGTAAATAATATTATTTTAACGCATTGTTTGAATATAAATACAATAAATACACCCAACAGTCACATACATAGTCCTGACCCCACACTAAGATCGAGTCTTGTGTCGTGGGTATCAGAAACTACGAGAGACTTTTCGGTCTCACAAACACCCAGACCCGAAACAAATACCTGTGGATCACACAAATATTTGTTTCGGTGCGGGGATCGAACCCGCGGCCTCTCGTTTCACAGGCCGGCGTCTAACCAACTGCGCCACGGAGGCTGTCAATATCAAAGCGAAATTTATGTGTTTGTTACTTCTTCACGATCAAACGGCTTCACCAATTTCGTTTAAATTAGGTATGAAGGTAGCTGATATCTTAGATTACCATATAGGCTACTTTTGTCCTCAAAAAATCTTGTTTTCCCATGAAATGCTCAAGGAGTCTTCCCACTCAAGCGGGCCAAATTTCATGGTCTTTAGGGTACAAACTGCTGACGATACCCTCTACGTGATTTCGGTAAATATCATTTCTCCTCAAAATTTAAATAGCTTATTTCCATACAAAGGTTCAAGCACAGTAAAAATTTATATAGTAGGTAAGCTTTCAAGTTAAGTAATAATACGTCTGACATAATATCGTAGTAAAGTTACTTTTCCTCATACCAACAAGTAAAGCGGCCGTCTTGCTAAAACATGATTCTATTATGTATACGCGAAATTGTGGACATTTTTTTAAGATTTCCGGGCGTATAGTAAAGGAAAATGTATTATTTTAATATTATTTATTTTTTGCGGCCGAATCATTATTAATTCTGGAAGTGCATACCCATAAACCAGCGAATGTCATCTTTTACTGCCTAAAAGTCCTGCCTCGTTTCAACTCTGAACTTCTAATTGTTATACCCGTATAATTAATGAATTAATTTCTAATCAATCTAACAAATACATTTAAAGTATTATAGAAATTAACAAAACTATCTTCAGCGATAAATTTAGACATAAATGAAACGTCTCCCTAATAGAATTTCACTAAACGAATGGTCCTAGTTAAAAGGGTAAAAATAATTTCCAATTAAACTTGGGCTATCTGTTATCCAGTCGTTTAAGTTCAAAGAATAATTTAAGGAGACAATGCTGAGTTCGGCCAGATCGCATGCCAGCAGATGTCGAGTCGACTTGGATAACCTGATAAGGCTATTTTAATGCTCCAGGGGCAAATTAGTATTGGAAATCTATGTTCTTGAATATATTTTTAAGAGAACAAAGTAACCATAACCACAGCACGTTCCGTCAAATGTGTTTGACGGAACGTGCTGTGAAATCCATAAAGAGTATCCATTTATATGTACCTATATATTGGCGGTGGATAAAGTCATGTCGGCCCGTGATAGATGATTTTGTCTCGCCGGTTGACGTAATGATGCCAGCTTGTAATGACTTTAAAGTATATGACTATATAAAAATAATAGAGAATTCTCTGTCCGAATATTTTGATATTATAAAATCTTGGGTACTGATTCTGAAATATTAGCCTCAGAATCGTAAAAAATAATAATAAAAACATCACAGTTAAATTACTTTAAAAGCCCCAGAATGCTTACAAAGTGATTGATGATGTAACACTAAATTAATATAATAGAATTACTGTAATAAGACCATTACAGTACTTTAAAAAAATCTTAAGATATTTTGTAAATTTATTATTTCAGTGTAATTTAATTATGTAACTAAATTATTTTTTATTTGTTCAACTAAGATTAATTGTTGTTAACCATATAGCAACAATGGAGCAAATAATAAACATATACAAAAACCTTAATTATCAGTTTAATATTACCTTTTAGCCTTTTGAAAACGGATGGAGACAAAGATGGGTAAAGATGAGAGAGTTAAGGAGTTTTATGACCGTAGAGGTCAAATCACTAAAATAATATAAAATATACATACATACATAAACTCACGCCTTTATCCCCGAAGGGGTAGGCAGAGGCGCCACCAGGACACCCACATTTCGCCTTGTATGTTCCGTCCATGATGTGATAGGGGGCGAGCCTATCGCCATCAAATATAAAATATACATATCAATATATCTTTCCTACACATCAATGTTGACGGCATGTATTTATCGATTGCCGAAAATTAATCATGTCTGTCCAGTCGATACTCTATACCAATGCCACTGCACTAACAGGCTCTTTGCAGTCATATTCTCCTGCATAAAATATCAATACAGTGCGTCAAATAAAATAAATAAAATATCCAATAAGATTCATTGTGGCGCCCCACAAGTGTCACTGTACCTTGTTACGGCACTGTAGCCGAGTATCATACAACCGTATTACGATCCGCCGAGCGGAACCGTCCACTAGTTTCAACCACTTCGCAAACTTTCTAAGTTATAATCCTCTTTAGATAGAGCCGAGTCCGAGAATGCCCCGACCCACTACAAAATGTGATTTAATAGGGTTTGTGTTACTTTAATCGTCAGGTTAAGTAAGTTTAAATTAAATTACATTTTGTAGTACATAGCCCTTAAGTGTCTGGTTTAACAAAGCGTGTATGGGGTAATAAATTGAAGACATTACATTAATACATAGTTTAGTTGTTATATCGGACACAAATTACTGACTCCGGGCTGATAATGAATAGAAAAATCCAATATCACTTTGCCTGTCCCAGGATTCGAAGCTGAGACCTCAGCAGCTATCACACTATAATAGTGGTTGCCAATAAATTCTGCTGCAAAATTCCGTTCAATAATATTTGTGGTTCACCAAATAATTAATTACTAAAATGATAATTATAACACAAATTATTATTGTTTCACGTTTATGTTATAGTAACACATATGTACATTTCGTTGTGAACATTCCTTAACACCTTAAATAAATGTATTTAAACACAATATATCAAACGACAAACAAAGGTGAGGTAGAAAAGCGTAGTTCAATCCTCTGATCCTGCAAGATTAACTTCCTGGGAGCGGAATCAAAATAGTTTTTTTTTCCTGTTTTGTACATCCCTATTTTATTGATTCTATAAATTGTTAATATCCTTTTAAGACATTGATACACGTTCGATCTCCGCCGTGAGAGCAAACATCGTTATGATATTTGTTTGGTGGATTTATTACTTTATTGTTTACTTCTTCGTGACCTATACATTATGCGGTCCCTTTATGGTATTCATAATAATTCGCGAAATTTTTCGCGGCATAAGGTAACAGATCATGTATGGCGGCAGGTTATGTATTTCAGCTCGAATAAGAAATAATGTGCACGATATGTAAAACCCATTACTAAAATCTTACATAATCAGTTTTAAAACCAAATTTAGTTACTTTCGAACGACTTTTGAATACAGTTTGAGCCAAGAAGACAAAACGTTCGATAGCTAAAATAGGTTTTAAAACTGTATGTATAAGGCCGTCAGACCAAAGTGGGATTTTTTTAGTCCTACCAGTGGTACTGTCTGACCATCTACAAGTAGGCTGGCATAACTTTGGCAAGCAGTGAGATACAATAATTATATATATTTATTTATTTATTCTTTATAGTAAAAAAGAAAGAAACACTATACAGATATAATAAACAATCAATAGTACAAGTGGCGGTTTTATCGTTCTCGCCGATTTCTACCAGACAGCCATGGGCTGAATTACGCCTATTAGTAATTACTATAAAATTATTCTTTGTGAAAATACCCAGAAACCTTTCGCAAGGATCGCTAAGCATATTTTAATACCCATACAAATTGTCGTAATTAACATTTAGGCAACGACGCCCACGCTTTATTTGTGCTTCAGGCCCTAAACAAAATACTTCAATTGGTAATATAAGTTTATTGTACGAGGAATGTAAATACATTTTGGTCTGGGTGTGTGACCGAAAAGTCCCTCACAGTACTTGATACCAACGACACAAGACTCGATCTTGGTGTGGAATCAGGACAATGTATGTGACTGTTGAGCGTATTTATTATTGATTTATTTATTTTACTTATTAATTTATTCATTGAATTAAAGTTACTTACAAACGACTTGTAGAACTTATGAAAGTTGGGAGTAACGATGTAATGTTCAAAATTTTTGTTAAACGAATTTGTCAGCTTGAAAACAGCCTGCCCGTAAACAATGTCAGTTGCCAACAGTCACTTTAATCTGGCAATATTTTATGACTTAGGTTTGCTAGAAAAGTGACCTAATTTATAGCGGCTGACAGCGTCTACAATCTTGTTTGGGGACTACTTTTAAATAGTTATGTAATTCATCAAAATTATGTTGGCGTGTGGTGTAATTTGGAAATACAAATATAATTTAAAACATATTTATTTGACTTAATGTTTGCAATATGTTTTTTTTATTTAACCAATAAGCATTTATACTCGTAATCTTTTAATATTAACATGTCACATGTAATAAAATGTGAGGAAAGACAAACTATTCTAATTTTTTTGACAACGTAGACGATCTGTAAGTATACATTGTTTCATTGTGACTACGCAAGTGGATCTTGTTTCGGTTTTGTCCTGTATAAGTGTTGGCAGACCACTATTATTCGATCGATGATATAATATGTATGTATATGGATATATCTCTTGCCGGTGGATTCTGTATTTGGTTGCACCGCGAGTAACATCTGGTAAAATTCAGTCACTTTGTGGTGTCACTATAAAAAATCTTACATTTTAGATGCCCGTGAAAGCTAAGCACCGACGTCTTCGATCTTCGTCTTCGAATTTTTGAACTTTATCAAGTACACTGACATCATATTCTTAGGAATAATTAATAGGAATGTAAAATCCAGTCGGGGCCATAATGTCATTTTTAACATTTTCTGAAAATCTTTACTTTGTGTTTGTAATCGTTACCAAGGTACTCTCTAGATTCTTATATTTTCAGTAGAATAAGTGTATATTGTTAAGACTGATGTTCACGCGAGCGAAAGCAGACTAATGCTGGTGTAATCACGAAGCATGAAATTTCAATTCCCTGCAACAAGCTATTATGAAAGAACTGCGAACTCAGAAATAACGGGCAAAAGGCCATCGCCCCCAACGCTTACATTACTTCGCTGTAAAAAAACACGAATTCCAGGAAACATTGCGTATATAAATTATAAATTTGCATAGAAAATGTACGGAAACTTTCATTTCACTGCAAACTAATTATAAACACTATATGTGCTGTTTCTATATTCGCAAAGTGTATGTAATTCTACAGCCCTTTTTCATTGTAATGGACCCTTTTATATCGCGCATAATAATTTTGATTCGGTAGCATAATCACTGCGCTTTTCATACTTACGTGGAAGCACGCTACGATGTTTAATGCAAGCACGCAAAACGCTGGAATTGCTTACATATTTGCAAAGAGTTTAACGTACACATAGTTGAGTAATTGAAATTTGCTTTAAACGTTTTTACAGTGTTTTTCATTGTAAAGATGCTCGCAGTTTGAATTTATTTTTGGAGTAAAGGCTTAAAGTAAACATTATGTGGATAACAACACCACTGGACGTTACTAAAGCGCCAATAAAGTTATTTTCAGATAAAGTAATGTTCATCATAATAGTTAACAATTCGAAACAAATTGTAGATGACATTGACGCTGGACTAGGTAAAGTGATACTATAAATGAGGCCTTTATAGTAGTTGATAAATTTGTATTAACATGACAATAACAATAATAATTGGTATATTTTTTATTGAAAGATTAGCCTCTATTTATAATCAGGTTATAAAAAATAAGGTACTAAAGTCAATATAACATGCACAATATAAGTAAGCCTGCGTGTAAGTTTAATGTTACGCAAAGAGACGGAAATCAAAGGCAGCCGGAAAAATGGCTCGAACACGGAAGTATTCAATTACGCGTATTACAATATTTTTTATAAAACGACAAAATTCGCGATAACTGATGCAGAATTTCAATTTATATACTTTAAGTGGTAGTTTTCCGGTTTGAAGGACATTGCTTACCATCAGGCGAAAAGAATGCTCATCACGCCATTCATTAAAATAAAAAAAGCAGCAGAAGACTATGAACAACACTCAAGTCATTGTTGACCTTCCGCCTGTATTATCTTATACATAAATTCGTCTCAATATGGCTTTTCAGCCGCGTCGCAGAATTATTTTTGGCTTATAAATATAACCTGAAGCTAGCTTGACATCTAACACTTTTGGGAATGATATTTTTAGTCTACCGTTATAACCTAAATTGATTGATAGATTTCGCCTCTCTAGTGTGTAGGTTTCCTCGAGATATTTAAGTGTTAAGCCTAGAAACTAAGAATAGAATTGTAGCTGCGAAAAGGCCATGGTTTGTGCCCAAGGTTGTAACCCTCGAGCTTACATTTGGCGGTCTTCTCTAAAATAAGCCATAGTTAATTTCAACATCTACAACACTAATATTTTAATATACAGGGTATATCAAGACCGCGACCGAAAACGAAGCCAGGAGGTAGTATTAGTGATATCAAACACAATGCAAGTAAAAATTTTACAAAAAAATCGTTAATTCTTTTTTTGTTATTTTTTACATATCGTCGTAATTGAGTGATTAAACATAGATTTTCCAAAATAATGACGTACATCGCTTAATTTTTAAACATGCAATGGTACGTAAGGGTTAAAATTACTATTTTTGCAAAAACTAGGAATTTACCCCTCAAAAACGATGATTTTTAAAAAATTGTAAAAAAAACCGTCGCTTATTTTGCAAAATTTTTAGTTGCATTGTGTCTTTAGCCGCTAAAACTACCACCTGGCTTCGTTTTCGGTCGCGGTCTTGATATACCCTGTATATCTGTTGATATAAAACTACTTTATTTACGAATTTTATCGCGGATTTGTTTAATTTTTAATTTCCCGACGTTTCCATTACCTTATAGCTTTTGCGGTCACGGGGCGGACTGAGGTGCTAATCATTCACTCAGTGAATGTTACAAAATCTACATTTGTTTTACAATTATTACATACATAAACTCATGCCTTTTTCCCATATTGGGCACAAATTTGACAGCCTCCGTGGCGCAGTTGGTTAGACGCCGGCTGTGAAACGAGATGCCGCGGGTTCGATCCCCGCACCACAACAAATGTTTGTGTGATCCACAGGTATTTGTTTCGGGTCTGGGTGTTTGTGAGACCGAAAAGTCTCTCGTAGTTTCTGATACCCACGACACAAGACTCGATCTTAGTGTGGGGTCAGGACTATGTATGTGACTGTTGGGTGTATTTATATTTATATTTATTTATAATTTCCTGACTACGGGCTGACAATGAACAGAGAAATGCAATATCCCGGGATTCAAACCCGCGACCTCAGCTTTGTAATCGTACCGCAGTACAACTGCGCCACCTAGGCCGTTTTACAATTATTACCTTCGTTTTATTGTATGTGTAATATTCACGTAAATATAAGAAGTCAATATACTGTTTTTTCGATATTTCCAATAGTAACAAAATGTTAATATTTATATTCTTTTAAAAACTGTCTGATAAAATAGCGGGTAATCACGAAACCTTATAATTTCCGATCGGCATCATCGCTCAGATCCCTTGTAATTTATTACTCGTAATTACAGGAAGGAATGAAATATTGACTAAATATGATTATTATTTACTACTCTATCATTAATTTCACATTGCTGTTTCTCAATTCATACCTGGCAGTATATATAGAAATAATTTATTAATTTAACATAGTTAAACAATTTGTAGCGCTGGTATAAATTTTCGATTAAATGAAACAATCAAGCAATATAGACCGCATGCTACTTCGATCAAATACTCGTATATACTAGATACAGTGTCTAGAACAAAATCACATGCCAAAAGTGGCCGAGGTTGCTTTTATTTATATATTTGTATTTCGAACTACGAGATGTAGAAAAATAGTCTTAAAATATAAATAACTTCAGGTAGAATAAGTTTAAAATAAGTTTGAAATAAGATTTGTTATATCTTACAATATACTTGCATTCAAGACGTTATGTCATTGAAGAAAAAAATAATCCATATAATAAAAATGTAACTTAACAATAAAGTTTTTAATAGATGCGCACAGATATTCTAAAATAAAGCGACACAAAGAAACAATAAGGCTGAAAATAATATGTTGACATTTAGCGTTCACGGTATTTTGAAATTCTTCTCTTCTTTCTTTCCCAATAATTGACATCTACACTGCACAGTAAAATTGACCTAAGATTTAAATGAAGAAGGTGTATTTTCCTCCTTTCTCATTCTAAAATAGCCAACTTTTGACAGGTTGGCGCGCAGTCACAAACGTTGGAAACAATTTAAATATTATTTATGAATTAATTCATATTTCACGCCCGTTTAAACTTTTTAAAAATGCTTCATGGAATGATTTTTGTGTGAAACAATTCTAGGATAGTTTCGCAACTGTAGGAACCTGGTGTAAAGTAGAGTCAAAAATATCTGCACCCAGGCGAAGCTGGGACTAGCCACTAGTTTTCCTAATAAGCCCAAACGCTTATAAATGATCGCCGGTCGTCGGTTTCCCACTTTAATTAAACACCTTTCGTGTCCCAAATTAATTTGTAATGTCGGTAAGAATGGTAATAACATTAGAAACTTCACAAAGGCGAACTCTTCAACTAAATTCACGCAATTAGGCTGGACAGCGTGAATTCTGAAAGGTTATCTAGATCAAGACTTAGTAGCCCTATCTTCAACTTGCGTCCGTTGTTCGTAAGCTTCAATTTAACTTCGCTAAATTCGCGCCAATTATGTTGTTTAAAGCACGAGCTGTGTTGCAAATTTCCAAGAAATGTTTCAGTACACTTAAACTTGTACGACGTTTACCTAGCCTCGAAAGTGATTGGTCGAGCGCTGCGATAAGTGAGATGATTTTTAATGAAATTATTGGCTCACACGGGATTTATTAATGTTTTTTGTTCAGCATTCTTTATTGTTTTGTGCCTCAGCTACTAGCACAGTTGAACGTAGAACTCGACTATAGATCCCATAGCGACTTGCAAGAAAGGGCCTGCACCCAGTGACCTAATGCAACTTCTTATACTTCGTCTATCTCCGTTCCGTAGGTAGTCAGACACTGCGCTTGACAGTACGTGATCTCCACTCATGACGTTTTTAACCCCATCGTCCAGTAGTTGTCCGAGTTATAAACACTGCTCGCTAATTCCTTCCTCACTGTTTCCTTACTTTTGGAAGATAATTATGTTATAATTGCAATTTAGAAGGGAAAAAACCTCTAATATACGTATTGGCTATTGCAGTACATTGTCATGTACTTTGCTTTGTTTAATAAGCCTTGACTGATAGTCGAAATGTTCAATGATTGCCTTATAAAAATTTCTTTTATCACGATATGCGCTGAGCGTGGTGAAATGTTTTTATATAGAAATAGCTGTTGATTCCGATCCCAATTCCGATAAACAAAGCGTGCGGTTAACATTTCGTTTGCGCATGATATCTCCTACGGCTTTGTCCAAATATATATTTTTTATTGACGACCACTATATATTGAAGATACAAAAAATGAAACGTGAACAAAGAATATTTTCATTGGAATAAATCTTTTGTTCTGTCTGTCAATTACACTGACTACAGTAGAAACAATACAAATGCGGACGGATATTTGTTTACATTTAATTTTCGTTTCATAGAATTATGTATTTATTCTACCTGGCATTATATTAGCTGGAAGCTGCTATTCTCCGACAGAATTTCTTCTAATTGGTCTGTTTTTTAGCTGCCTCATTGTCAATGTTCCAATTTACACCTTCCGAGGCCCAGAACAACTTATGCATGTTTTGCACCTTGTTGGTCAACTGGCAAACCTATAGTGACAGGCAATTAATGAAAGGTTGATGATAGGCAACAGCGTCACCAATGTGAGAATCATCGTCATTTCTTCTGTGGCGGATGTAGGATAATTCCATCCATGTACTTGCACAATGCCTCAGTCCGAACATTAAGTCGCGTGGCAGATTTTTTTTGAATTAATGGTGAGATAT
This sequence comes from Deilephila elpenor, assembly GCA_949752805.1. Lineage (NCBI taxonomy): Eukaryota > Metazoa > Arthropoda > Insecta > Lepidoptera > Sphingidae > Deilephila > Deilephila elpenor. Next base: position 8,462,435 of record OX457105.1, on the reverse strand, counting down.
GCCGATAATAATGATGCGAGATCTGAGAAATATAAAGAAAACGTCAACCATTTATAAAAATTCCGGTCACATCGTCAAAGCTATGTTGAACGCGGTGTACATTACGGGCAGCCGACAAACATTGAGTGCAGTGATGGAGCGGGCCGCTCTATTGCCCGAGTAAAGCTATTTGTAAAGCGATTTACAAACTGCCAAGTGCCAAAGCCAAAGTTGGTATGAAGCACATTCTTACCGCGGCTAGTTGGCAACTAATTGTCTATCGAATACTACAGCATAACTAGTACTCTTAAATATTTGATCGGCCCGAGTTCCTGCCTCCTTGTAACCGGGATTTATAGGGGTTCTGTATATTTCTTAAGTTACATAGTGGTTTGGTTTGCAAACTAAAGGCTTACTCCTCTACAGTTTCAGCTTGGGTAGTTTTAGGAGTTGATGAAAATTAAACGGTTCATACTGCCTGAAAATTACACCAAACATGTTTGATTATTTGTTCAAACACGAAGCTATCTATACGCTATCCCCCGTCGTGATTTAATAATAAGTAAACATAAACTGTTTTCCATAAACCCTTCCACATCACGAAAATGTCGTACGCAATACGGAGGAATTCCGAGATATTGAACGCGTCAAGTACAAACATAATGTTTGAAATGTCAATCACCTGCATTTTTCTGCGTATCAATACCGCCACTGATTTTGGGAAATGGGAAACTTCTAGGAAAATCTGTTTAACTTCTCTATGATATACCTACGTACGTATATTATGTTGCAGTAAACATTCTTGCAAGCACTGCTTCACAGGAGATCGATTTCAATTTCCAGGAAAATTGTTACGCTTCGGAGAACGTAGGTATATTATTTCGCTGGTTTAATTGAAAAAATATATATACACTATAAATAAACGGCTTTATTGACAGCCCAAACAAGGAAAAGAAAAAAAATAAGACTCGTATTCCTAGAGGAGTTTCTTACTCAGGATCGATATCAATGTTAATATGAGTCAATGTTGCTCAGTCTTTTGTTTACACCTACTACACGTTTTGACACAGTGTTAGTGCAATTTAACGTTTTAAAAGGAAAAAAAATTAAAACGAATTTAAATAGAGAAATTATTGATTTTATTTAATTTGATATAAATTTTGTTCAAGTCCTAAAAAAATTTAATGTAACTATGATAAATAGATCTGCTGTAATAGTACAATGACGCCTCAAGATGAATCGAAAAGAGCATGCTGTACATACCTATAAAAGGAATATACATTAGTTCTTATTAACTATCAATAAATCCACTGATATAACCTTGCATATGATGTTGGTAAGTCTTACTAATAGAATAAATAAATATAAAATAATAACGTTAACATCGTTTCTTTGAAATTTTACTAACAATTAAAATGTTAGATTGCTCTGTAAAACAATTAATTTGTTTCGAGACGCTAAAAGCCAACAGATTTGTTCGATATAAATGAGGTTATTAAATGTTGAAAGTTTAAGACGTCACGGCAAAAATTAGGCCAAGGACTGAAGATTAACGCTTAGAGCCTCATTCCAGGACAGTTACTAAGCCAATTTTAGCTATCGAATGTTTTGTCCCTTTCAAATGACTTTTGCATTCAGTTCCAGCGAAGAAGGCAAAACATTTAATAACTTAAATAGGTTTATACACTGTCTATGGATAAGGCTGTTAAAACTATGAACAGATACTAATCATAATTCTGACTATTCATTACGAATAAAATATATTAAATAAAAAAGTCGTAAACAATCAAATGGATGTTTAGCAAAAACTGACACATTTCTTTTATACATATTATGGGCAATGTGGTTATTTCAATTTATTTTATTTTTATCTCTATTGAATTTTATGATTTGAAACGACTCTATTGTTATTGCAGCAATAGGTCTTAATATACTACTTTTTACTTATACTCACGGTTGCATATCACCGAAAGTAGGTACGATATAATGTAAAAAAAATTAAAGATATCCACCTAGAAGGCCGGCAACGCATCTGTATTTTTTTTTTTTGTGTCCGAGAGGAAAAGCTATTAAGCTCCCCTTTCGGTACCCCGGGGGAGGCCAAAAGGGGTATGTCAGTGTCTCTGGCCTTCCAACCCGTCACATAACGCATCGGTATGCCCTATGTTGTTGCAGATGTGCATGGGCGGCGGTGATCCCTTACCATCAGGATTCAGGTGAATCGTATGCTCGTTTCCCCCTATAATATATTCTTAAAACATGTCCCTGAAAAATTCTCAGTTTGAGTAGAAAAATGTTAAATTTATTATGAAGAACTTAGAACGCAACTAAAAACTTAATAAAAAGAAAATTGATGGATAAAATACCAAGTGTAGCATTAGTAAAATTTTAGAATCTTGTTAAAATACGCCATTTTTGATAATAATGTGTGTGTGTATAGTGTACACACGTAAGAAGTGAAACTTCTTTATGACATCATTTTTCGAAAAATGATCTACTATTTACAAATTTACAGAATTGGTAAAATAAAGCTAAATTAAATAAAGTTTAAGTTTAGGAGGGGGGAAATTTTTGAGGGAATTTGGGATTTCTATCGGGGCCAATTTGTAGCCCTCACCGAGACGGTTCCGAGGATACCAAGCTCGGTGGGTCCACGACCTTTATTGGCCGAGATAGGAATAGGGGGGGTGAGGTAAAAATTTTAGGTGGGGGTAGGGGCGGGGGGGGGGGGGGGTAGGTTTCGTGGGGAGGCTATTGGGCACCTTAAAATATTTTTGGGTGTGGAAAGTTGTGGAGGGGGAATTCGGGAATTCTGTTGGGGCAGGATTGTAGGCCTCACCGAGCCGGTTCTAATGAACCCAGGGTCGATGGGTCTACGATGGATATTGGCGGAGATAGGAATAGGGGGGGTGAGGTAAAAATTTTAGGTGGGGGTAGGGGCGGGGGGGGGGGTTAGGTTTCGTGGGGAGGCTATTGGGCACCTTAAAATATTTTTGGGTGTGGAAAGTTGTGGAGGGGGAATTCGGGAATTCTGTTGGGGCAGGATTGTAGCCCTCACCGAGCCGGTTCCAATGAACCCAAGGTCGGTGGGTCTACGATGGATAATGCCGGAGATATGAGTAGGGGGGGGTGAGGTAAAATTTTTAGGGTGGGGGTAAGCGGAGGGGGGAGGTTTCGTGGGGAGGCTATTGGGCACTGTTTTGGATTTAGGGTGGGGGAAGGCCAGAGGGGGGTAAGGATCAAATTACAAAAAAGTGGGTGGGACTTAAAATTTTGGGTGGGGCTTGGGCACGGTTGGGGGTGTGGCTTACTGAAGTGGGTACAGAATGTGTTCTAATGGTATACACTGTATTATGTCCAAATGTGGGATGATACACTAGTGTGGGATTCGTACTAAATACAGTTACAACACACAGGATTACTACTAAGTATTACTAATTTACTAAATAAATAAAGATGGCGCGTAACGCAAAAATGTGACTTAGAAATAAAGATGGCGCGTAACGCAAAAAATTTTCTAACCCCGATAAAGAAGTTTCACTTCAAAAACTTTTTTGCTCAAACTATGGTAAGTACATAATCAATTTTTATATTTTTAGATACGACGCGACGTGCCAAAGTTGATCACCAAATAATTAAAAATTCATATTTGTATTACTTGAAATTTATTTATTCTTTTAATATTTATAGCTTTTTACCATAAATGTTTATTTTACTATTTTTATTTAGTTTATGGGCCTACTTCAATTTCTCTGCACGACCCAAAGGTTGACTGGGAGAGAATGCCTCAGGGATTAAGTCCGCCGTTATACGTTGTATAATAAGCATAATTAAATACATAAATTACAGGAACTTTATTATATTGCTTGTGAAATTGACTAGTTTTGATTTAATTTGTTATGTAGTACTTAAGCTTAACATAATATGTTCCGGTTACCGTCTAGTTAAGCCACATCCTGTATTTATGAGTCGTAATTATTAAAAAACATGTTTATACTACTAGTGCTACTAGGACCAACAAGGACTTCAAAATCCCACAAAACTCACGCTAAAATAAATAAAAAATACCAACGATGAAACCATAATTTTCCATAGCATGTGTTAACAGTGCTCGGTTTGTACCGCCCTATTGTAATGCGAGTAATCCACACGCCGTATCCCGGAGGACTATTATTAAAACCGTAAGGGCAAAGCTTTCGAGACCCTGCACCACTCTTCACGTGATAAAAACCCTATAACCCGGGGATTATTGCTATTTCAATATAATTATGTATGGATTATTGGTGCGCTCAACCGGGGAGAGTTGACGGTGTCAATGGTTTTAAAATATATCTAGGATACAATACGCTTAAATTTTAATGACTTCTATTCGAATTTTCTTTCAGAAATACATGTACAAATCTGTACTAACATTTAACACTAACATCAATAGAAGGTTTATTGAATATCATATTATACCAATGTACAACCTATTCAATAACTATTTCAAACTATTAAATAACGATATCAATATATTGTTTTAATATTTCGTAAATTCAGACACTCCCTTAATAATGAGAATGGGTAATACAACATCGACCTACGCCAGTGCAACTGTCTAAATCAAACAGGATAAATGGAAGGACCCACGCCGTATAAATCGGTAAGAAGCCGCTTTCTGATAAAAATATGTTTTATAGCGTTTTATCTCCACTACGAAAAGGAGTGAACGCTGATATTTAGGTATACGTTTTCACTTAAGATAAGCCCCCTCCTCAAGCCCGTATTTCACAAGATTAAGTCTTCCTAACACCCCACCCTTTGTTTTAATCCGCAACGAATCCGGAGATAAAACGGCCACCGCTCCGGATATTTTGGCCGATTCACGAAAGGATAATAAATATCTAAACACTCTTTGGTGTGGAAAAAAATGATTTATACGTCCGCTGTAAAATTAAAGCGGAAGACAAAAACATAACGGACCCAGATGGAATTACAATCCCGAAAGGAGATTATTCTGTGGCGAGGTAAAAACTGCTCGTTGTCAACGGTGACGTAAAAAAATAAAATTAATGATGTTTGCTGAATTAAGACCTAGTTAATGACCGCTACGTGAGAATATATGGACAGAATTTTTATTTAATTATTTAATTCAATAATTATGTTCAGTTTGATATCTTCCTCAGTAACGTGAGATTATGATATATATATTATTTAGAACTTGTGATCGTTTCTAAATAGAAATAGTCGAGTGCGGGTTCGTATAGTAGCTTATTTAACAACCATACCTCAACACGAAGTCTTATAATTACATCAATCTTCATTACACTAAACTATATTAACACCGACTTAATTACCTTCGCGAAAAGAGCCTAACTGTCAAAGGTTACGGTTCTACGATTTCTTTGAACTTATATGTGTTTAGAGGCTGTAATTACTTACAATCAAGTGACGCTTTTGATCCTACTCGTTCTTAGAACATAAAAAAAATAACCTTAAAACACCCATTGAAATAAAACTATTTTATACGGATTTTATCGCGATTTGGTTTAATTTTTACATTTTTTAACTTCCTGACGTTTCGATTACTTTACAGCTTTCGTGGTCACGGGGCGGACTACGGACTACGGACCAGTCCGCCCCGTGACCACGAAAGCTGTAAAGTAATCGAAACGTCGGGAAGTTAAAAAATGTAAAAATTAAACCAAATCGCGATAAAATCCGTATAAAATAGTCTTAAAACACCCGCTATTCAGACCCACGACATAAAAAAGATAGTTGTTAGAGGCCCATATTAACTTGCGGACTTGATCATACAACCCAAAAAAATTAATAATGCTAATCAATTTACGCATTATTCTATAGTTAATAAACAATTATTATTATTCGCGTTACTTCCAGCGGGTCGGTATGGAAATCTTTGGAGAAAGCCTTTCCTCAGCAGTAGATTAGCTGCGGCTGAAAAAAGAGAGAGAGCGCATAATTATATAAAGACACTAAACATAAAACTCCGCAACCGAATTTAAAAGGTCACTGTCAGTAGGAAGTAGTGGGTACTGATTTGTGACGAGAACAGTTCTAATTATTATACTACCAACACTAATTTGCCGCGTAGAGCTATCATCAGAATTACAGTTTTCAATATTGCGCACAATGTGTTTCGTGTGGCAGGTGACACGGCCTATCACGCCCGGGAATTACAACGGAAGGCTGACCTCGCTGAGTTCCTGTAACACATTAATATTTATGGGCAAAATGAACAGCATTTTGCGCTTATAATAAACTAGGGATCGGGCTCGGCTTCGTCTGGGTTTCATATATAAATTTTCGCTTAACTTAATATTAGGTTTCTTAATTATAATAAACGTATAACTACGATATTACAGATGTTCAATGATTCCTTTTTATTAGTACTCAGTATACAAATACAGGTTAGAAAATTAGGTTATTGAGGCTGACAGGCTGTGGAGACTCAATAATTTTAATCCTTATCATCTCTCAAATGTTATCTTCAGAAGTTTACCCATGACGTGGACAACTTAATAAGTTAAAGGCAGCTTTCAATATGTTACAATGAAATCGTTGGGAAACCCCTATGATGAGCAATAAGACCGTTGATACAAATAAAGAAAAAATCTTTTACCGTTGCTTGGGTTCTTTGCCAATCGAGATCAGACATGTTTGCCCTTGAAACAAGTTTTTATAGTTTGTCCCACCCTCACACCCGCCACTGCAACTCCTATAAGCCAGGATCAACAGTGGCACGCATTTTTATGACACCAAGCATGGAATTTCAGCGAGTCACCGAGAATGTCTAGCTTGTCTTTAACCCGCAACGAAGTTAATCATAAAGTTAAATTTATAGGAGGAGTTGGAAATATTTTTGTAGTTGTCGGAGATCTATAAGCTGGTATGATATTCGTATTCATCCGGATACTGACCTCTGTAAACGATAATGGAAAACACATCAGTACCCTGCATGTGTCTTATATTTTGCGGCAGTACTGTGCATCTGATTTCGATCAGGCCACTGTAACCATTTCTCACATGTGACTTATGGTACTTTAGTTACACTACGTTTATCACCAAGTTTATCTGCCGTATGTCCAATACCGCTTTCCTCTTCCCGTCCTTTTTCTTCCCTGCTCCCTTCCCGATGTCATGGGCCGGCAACGAATCTATGATCCAAGCTTTGTGGCTGTTCGTGGGCAACACAGATCACTTGCCATCAGGTCGACTTGTTTGCTCGTTTGCCGGACCTATAGTAAAAAAACAAGTCATTTTATTGTGCTGTACCAGTAAACACAGATTTGTCAGATATTGTTCCGTTTAATAATTTACACTTTTAATACGTCTGTACGTCGTTCGCCACCCACGTCTTCCATGGTATTCCAAACTGTTCCCTCTTATTCCGTCCTTTCACATTTGACATCATAATCATTCATCTTCTAACTCTTTTACTCCTTACTCATCATCTCTTTCACATAACACGTTCCATAACCATCATTCGTCTAACTTTTCAAATTTTCAAATGAGAAACTCATCCTTTATGACATACAAATCCTACAAAAATATAAAAACTGTTTATTTTGATTTCACCACCAAAACCTATATACTTTGCCACGCGCCGAATAACATCCCTTTCAGAATTGATCGATAAAAATAAGTCAACATCAGTAAAAGATTAATAATTATTTAAATGAAAATATTATTAGACTGCCTCGGTGGCGTAGTTGTATTACGGTACGACTACAAAGCTAAGGTCTCGGGTTCGAGTCCCGGGTCGGGCAAAGTGATATTGGATTTTTCTAATCATTATCAGCCCGGAGTCAGGAATTTGTGCCCGATATGGCGATAGGCTCGCCCCCTATCACATCATGGGACGAAACACACAAGGCGAAATGTGGGTGTCCTGGCGGCGCCTCTGCCTACCCCCTTCGGGGATAAAGGCGTGAGTTTATGTATGTATGTATGTAAAATATTATACCAGTCTACTTGCCGAATACGAATTTAAATTGATATGGAATTAATGTTTAAACAATTTGTAATTTACAATATTAATTCTACCCATTACATTCGCAAATGTATTACTTTTAAATCCTTATTAAAATTACAGACAAAATAAATATATCATTTGGCTGTCTCGGTGGCGTAGTTGTACTATGATACAATTGCAAAGCTGAGGTCTCGGGTTCGAATCCAAGGTCGGGCAAGGGGATATTGGATTTTTCTAGTCATTTTCAGGCCGCAGTCAGGAATTTGTGCCTGATACATAATGAAACAGAAAATATAAGGCGAAATTTGGGTGTCCTGGTGGCGTCTCTGCCAACCCCTTCTGGGAAAAAGGCGTGAGTTTGTGTGTTTATATGTGTAAATGTTTAATTTAAATAAATAACGTTGTTTATTTTTAATTCACTTCACATATACATAATCACATGCTCCAAGCAGTAAACAAGTAAAACAAAGGCAACAAATAAGAAAAAAAGTTCTTACCTAGTAGAAAAATACGTTTATTCTTAGATTCGTTGGAACTAACCTTATTATTCATAATATTTTTACATACTATAAATATTATTAGGTTTCCCAACACTGTAACCTATAACAAATTTGAATTAGTTCCTTCGAATCAACTTTTTCGTACCGACGGAACGCGCCAAAACCACTAAAATACTGATGGAAAGAGCCATGGACATTGTATGAAATTAGCTATGTATAATATCATATCTGACCACTCTCTGGGAAGGCGAAACACTTGTTTTGTAAATACCTTGTGGTTATGACTACACCTTTACACCTTTAGATCCTGAGGCCGACTCTCATGCCCAATAATTCCAGTCATTTGCAAAAAAAATCGCATCTAAAATAATACGAGAGTTAAGAAATCGGAGGCTATTTGTCAAAGCGAGTAATAATATGGCAAAGCCAAATTTTCCGGCTATCCTCAATATCTACATTATTCCAGTAATTGTTAATATAAATTATTAAAGTTATTGTAAAAAATATAATATATTTACCGTCACTTACCGGCCTTGCGGAAGACCAGCGTTGGTTTCATTACCAGCACAATATGCTGAGCTTGAGCCGTTTTGTGACAAACAATACTATTATACACCTAAGTTAATAATGATAAAAAATAAAATAAAATTTATTTAGGAACCAAAGAAATAATGTAACAATAACAATTAGTTATTACTGTGTCGCATTTATTAGGCCCTCCTTAACAGTTTCATTAGGTTTCTTATAATAATAGGACGTTTAAATTATAGTGATAATATAATGCAAAGAATACTAAAATTTGAAAGACGAATAAGAAAATAACAAAGAATACTAATTTTTTTATTTTATATATAAGTATAATTGTGAACATTGATTATCACGAATAAATGCTTTCTTTCTTTCTTTCAAATTAAATAAAACAACCACTTATCCATAAGTCTACTAAAAATATATTGTAGCTTTAACTAGTTACTTAAACGTAAGCCGACGTAAAACCAGAATGAACACGCTTAATTCTTACCGCTCTATATCACGGAATCTTAGACAGAGCTATTGTAAGCTTCCTGGCAATTATCTAGGCAATTTAATCTGAATGCAAGTCAATGGTGCGATGTGGGCGGTGACTAGAGGAAGCATTTTGACACTGGATTTATTACCGACTGACTCAGAACACGATATATAAGATTATTCATGCAGATTAATCCTAACCCTTTAGGAGTTGCCTGAATCTTCACATAGATTTCGCATGAATATTCAGCGCTTGGATAAGCCTCTGTTCGGTGACTTTAAACTTTCATAACCCTGCGCCGCGATCAAAGAATATCGTATCGTTTTATAGTGTCGTGTTTACGGAAGGTTTATATGGTCGTATGTATTTATTATTCCTCTGTACTGACATATAGGTAAGCACAACATTCCTGTAAATAAAACGTGATTATTTTGCCTAAACATAAATTGCATACAATATTCATTTGTTTTATGTTTGCTATTTGTAAGCCCGTAGTTTAAAATTTGCTTAACATTTTCATGATTTATTTATGTACATATATGTTTGGTATTTTAATAAATAATATTAATTTACCCAAATAGGATGTTGCGTAAAACCCGTAAAGGATTCTCTTTGAAAAATCAGAATGATTTTGGCACTAAATGTGACAATTCCCAACTAGAATTTCAATCCATATCATGTCGAACTACTATGCCAACTGCAAACTCTTTAGACCCCCTTTAACCCATAAAAGGAATCAAAGCAATACAACTTAAAACGGAAATCTTCAATACAAGGTCGAAACGTTCCTGCTATATCCGCAACATCTCATATATCCCACAATGGCCGTGAATTACTCCGAGGCACGTGTGCCTGACGTGAACGAGTTGCGATAACACAGATATACCGCGTGTACTATAATTGTTCGCGGTTACTGAAAAATAAAAAGGGTAAACCGTACCCACATCTCTTTGTCACGTCCTGAGACGTTCCAACACTTTTTACGTGCAAAGAATTTCTCCCTTGAGCTCGACCTTCCCCCAGCCTCAAGGGCCCGAAATGTACATTTGCGAAGATTTTCTCCCGGGCTGCCCAATTTTATTAGAGTAAAAAAAAATTAAGGCAAATATAAAAATATATGTATAGGAATATTCGGAAATTTCCGCCGTGGCATGTCAACAAGTCAATCTTAAGTATGTAGTATTAAGAACTGTGAGCTAGGAATTGTAGAGTCAGTTTCAATTTGTTTTCAATGGAAATTTACTTCTATTGATTACAGCTGCTGCGGGATATACGTATCCGCCTGCATAGTGACTATTGTGCAGAAGGGGCGAAATCCCATCTATAGTGACCCCCTCTCGAGATTCTCGATGTAGATTCCGCTACAAGCAGACCGACAAAGATAGTCGTCTGCCCACTGGAGGCAGATAGTCATCTATTGCCAATCGATAGCATACAGTAAGGCTTTGCAATTACCCTTAGGTATAACTACGTTCTGATGTGGCATCAAGGTCTTCTAAACTCATTCCAATAATTAAAAAAATCTACCAGTTTGTAAGGCAGTAAGGTTTCCAATCAATAGCACCACTTTAATTTTATCAGCCGCTTAATAAAATAAAGGAGAGATCTCTCCAAAGTTCTGAAATCTGTTCAATAAAATTACAAAGTGAAGTACGTGATAGCAAGGAGCACATTTCTGTGAGCACACAAAAAAAACATTCATTTTACATCTTCAATTATGCAAAAAATGAACCCGACCATACTAATGAGTAATGGATGTGTGAAATATAGAAATAAAAAGGTGAGAGCACCTCTCCGTCCCGTACAAGCACCGGCTCTTTCATCGAACAAATTGAAACTATTGAACTTTATTCGGAGCTACATTAATTGGCTGCAGTCCTACATTTCACACATTTGCATTTTTACATGTACGTTTACGTTCCGGCTTTTGTGTGCCGAAAATTAATTCCGAGCTACAATAATAGGAGATATTGTCGGCATTCGTTCGATTTTTTTTTTTCATACAGCATTTTTGATTACAAAATACTTTTTATTGCAGAAAATGTAAATCATGAGATCCCAGATAAATTCTTGGTTTTAGCTATTTTCTTGGATTAAATTGAGCTAGAATTAGAAAGGATGATACTTCTTAAGCACCTACTGGCAAAAATAATCACACTGCACTTAACGATAAACACAGCAGGCGCAGCGGCTTGTCTGTGTTCCAGGCAGAGTCCATGAGTAGCGGTAACCGCCTACCATCACGCGGGCCGGTAGCTCGTCTGTTTACGACGGCTATAAAAACACTGTACAGATGTTTTTTAAACTTTTATGGTTGATACCCTATCTACCTACCACCATTACCACATTTCTATCAATACGGTAACGTTATATGCAGAATGCAGATATAAACGTAATAAAGTCTAGAAATATAAATAACGCAAAATACCTTTCCTCAGTTGCAACATAATGCAGCTTTGTCAACAAAACAGACGGTTTTCGTAACAAAATAGTTAAGTTTGCTCACAGGGAAATCTGTATCTCGGCCAACTCACTTGGAATTTGGCCAAACATTATAACATCATTCATTCACTGTTTAAATTTTTTATGACAAATATTTAAACTCCTTCAATAGGGCATTTAGTAACGCTCCTTTTTACAAATAAAGTATAAATAATATATAGGTAAACTTAACATTACGGGCATTGTCTGCTAGTCTGTGTAGTTGTTAGGTAATACCAAAATCTGTATCAGCCCATATATGTCCCACTACAGGGCATGGGCCTCCTCTACCATCTAAAGTACGGTTGAGAGGGGCTAGGCCATATAGTCCATACAAAAATAGTAATCTGAAAACACAGGCTTAGCACGAAAAAAGTATTGCTTTACAAAAAAACTTCAATGTCTTACAAACGCAGCGCCTGTGCACCTTTACTTTAAACTGTTAGACAGATCCTCACTCTATTTGAACTGTTTATAGCTCCTGAATAATAGAGGCATAATATTATTAGTAAGCGGCTTGGGTTCACAGAATATTGTCCCACGAAATCAGTGGGTGTTTACTGCCTCTGTCAATTTAACCTTAATTACATTCAAAGAGATTTTATGTAATTTGGCTAGCGATTGTCGTAGCGGATAATGGAATTTGATTTCCACAAGAATAAGTACTAAGAATACTATAATACTTGTATGATCTACACATTTTTTGTTTGTTCCAGACATTTGTAGATATGAGATTCGTGATTATATATATCAAGAAAAAAAATTAACACTATAATATGGCAATTCCTAATTACATGGCGAAGTGCGTGGTGGCCTCCTGTTAAACATACCGGGCGCGACAGCCAACATGTCAATGGTAGTCGCAGGTTCAAATCCCTGGGCACACCTCTGACTTTTCGAAATCATGTGTGTATTGATAGTCAATCACCACGCACTATAACGGTGAAGGAAAACATCGTGAGGAAACCTGCGTACCATGGCGATTTCTAATAATTTCTATGGTATGTAAAGGCCGCGAACCCGCACTAGGCCAGCGTGTTGGCCTAAGCCCTTTCAATCTTACTCTCGATTGTAGAGGAGGCTCGTGCCCTGCAGTAGGACGTATATGGGCTGATACAGTACATGGCTATTGGCTCGCCTTGTATCACCTCTTGGGACGAGTGTAACTTTGGCGAATTGTGAATGGCACTAGTGGCACTTGTACGTACCTTCACGGGCATACAGATTACAGTCATAAGTTTAGATGGACCAAATTACACCCTTAAATGTCAAATCTACACCTCGATCAACCCTTATCTAAATTGTACCCAGAAAAAGCGAAGAAACGCACAACAAAAAATCCGGCATTCAACAAAGGGACAAAAGGCGAGCTTATCTTCGGCTTAGAAAGAAGTGGTTTATACTGGGAACTGCAAGAAAATCGAAAATGATGATTTACGTATGAGTTTTGTAAATCACGCACGTCCACTTGATATATGCGGAGCTGTTTAGATAAATATTGATATATGTTCTTACTGAGTTGTACAGATAGCGTACAACGTAAACAATGAATGTTTATGTTAAAGCACCCTTCAATACGTAACGTTTCAAATATATTGCAAAATGCTGGTTATTTGTGAGCTGTTTGTATTATTTAGGATTTTTAATTATGGATGAATTCAAAACAATACAACAGAAAACAAAAGCATTGATGAATGTAGGATTTGAATGTTATGATGAAAGATAAGTAGAATGAAACGTTAGTCGAATGACTGATATGGAACCTAGTTTATATGAAAGAGATAACGAATGGAAGTACTAAAGAGTAAAAGAGATAGAGGATGAATGATTAAGATGTTGAAATATGAAAGGACGGGATAAGAGATAACAGTTTGGAAAACGATAGAACGACATACGACGATTAAATTAAAGACGGATTAAAGAAAGCGATTACATACTGAAGAATATCTAAACAATCTTTGTTTGATTTTTGACCCAAACGGAACTACTCCTACATGAATATATGATTTTACGAAACTGCTAAATGGTGTATTGCCTTGTTGTTAATGTCAGCATGTTTAAGTTGTGAACCATGCATTTCTAGTTTTGATTTCCAAATCAATGACCGACATTGTGTGAATTTATAGATTTGAAAAATCTCTAATAGGATACCCAGTACTGGAATTTGTTAAGCAAGGCAATAGGTTCGTCTTCTATCATTTTGAGTCGGAAGTAAGCTTCGCAAAATGTGTCAAGTGAACAGGTCAGTGACAGGAAAGAAGTGAAACTCGAGGGTCCAGACAAAAACGAGCCAGACCACGAAATAATACCTAATAGAGAATTATTAGCACAAAGAATAAGTGATCCCTCAAACTCACCTCACCACACCCTTACTAATACAACTTGTAAGGTTTACACATTAATCCCAACGCATATAAGTAAATGAGCTTTTAAAAAAATCCGACCAAATGAAACGAAAAATGTCTGAATTCTGCAGCACTCTGCATTTAGCGTTCGAGGCTCGGTGATTTTATCTTTTAAAGGACCACTTGAGCTAATTTTCCAGACTAAAAAATTGCAAATTAGTTTAGCGGACTGTTTTCCTGGGTCTTTTTTTATTTTTCGGTGATACTCATTAGCTTTTTAAGACAAAGGGAGCAAGCAAACCCCCGCCTTAAATGGATGGACAGACACGTCATGTTAATTATAGTGCTTCCTTCGCTCCACTGGCTATAAGACCTCACTGCTCTCTTTTTAAACAAGTTGAATTGTGAAAATACTTTTTCCTTAGCAGTAAATCTCTTCGTTAATTTAGATCTAGGCGAGCGAGGCTGGACCGCTCGTTCTAGGCAGTAACGATCCCCCTTCGCCCCTTCAGGGTTCTTTGTGGCCATTGCGTAAACCGAAACACGTTTATACACAAACATAAACATTTACATAATATTCTCGATATTGCGGCCGTAATGTATTTACGTATGCCTACATTCTTGAGAAAATGCAATAATTTTTGGGAACACAAGGAGTTTTTTTAATAAAGCCTTTTCGCGTAACAATTTTATACCGCAAAAGGTCGTATAGTTTTTACAGATATAACAGGCGTCCCGGTAATAAATATTGCGATATAATTTACTGAATTGACCCAGAAAGGCAGAACTATCAGACTGTGACGTCATATATTCAGTATACAAACAATAATATTCTATTCTATAGTACAATACAAATACCTCAACAATTTTCAATTTATAAACATTAACTAATTTAATTGAATATTCATGTTAACTGATGCCACTCTCTGTCAGCCCTATAAAGCTCTCTATGACATGTTTAAGTGTTTATTTTTTTCAAATATTAAACCTACGCCTTGTATACCTGGTATCTGTCTCTAACCACTCATGTAATCTTTATGAAATAAAAGGCTTTATGTTATTTATTTATTTGATTTACACTTAATTTAATTATCTTTTAGGATACAATTATTATGTTGGTATAATATGCGGTTGAGCAAAATTCTTGGCTATAAAGAAGTATGAGTGTTGGTCAGAGTAGATAAAGATAGACTTTCCCTTTTATAATTTCAATATTGATAATTATGAAATAAATTGTAATTGGCCATACGGCGCACCCATTACAGTGGACTTCATTAGATGTATTATAATATTTAACATGACTTATTTCTTCTTATCAGAAGTCCTTAAACCGCAAGCGAAAACCAGTAAACGCCTAAACAATTTCGATACCTGTGAGGTTTTTGTTTATATAAATAAAGCTTGAATTAAAATTCTTGTGTATTTTTTATTTAATTGGCAAGCAGTACATTTGACATTATACATACTTTTTTAAGTAATCTTCTTATCCATAAGACATAAGTAATGCCATTGGGACCCATGTGATGAAGCAAAAGTAATACTAATCGGTTGTTTTTTCTTCATCCAAAACAGATGCCTGGAGAAATGTTAAAAAAATGTAGTTTCCATTTTTTCCATTCTTCATCTAAGTTATTTGATGAAAAGACTTTGACTAAAACTTTGGAGTGTTGACGCATAAATGGATTTATTTTTCTCCGACTTAGGTGTAAACAGTGTAATCGGTAATCTCAGTGTAATCTCTATTGTGAAAAGGCGTGAAAAAACGTACAATTTCCACCCATTTTCAAAATGTCTTTTAAGTTGTTCCCAAGATTAAGACAAACTATTTAAAAAAATATCAAATTTTGATTCGCTCGGCAAGTCCTATAAAAATCCATTTAAAATTTAAATTTTAAATTTATGCGCGTGTTAGCATACTGTCGCAAGATACCGAAAAAATATATATAAATTCCTTTTTTTTTAATGCCGGTGCATTAATACTACCCGTCGTATGATTTACAAAAGGTGGGGGATCAGTAATATAAAGCGTTGTCTCAGTGGTCTCGACTCACTTTCCGACCGATAAACACAGTGGACGGACCTAACTCTCACCAGGTACCAACATAAGTTTGAGATAAGTATTCCAATATATTATTAATTGAGTAATCGTGTAATGTGATATTATGTGTTGTAATGAAATCCCTTAGTGTATTACTGTAAATTAAAATTATTAAAACATGTTCCTGCCTTTTATTTTTATTCCACATATTTATACTTATAAATTTATAGATATTCGAATATAGATAGCTAGATGCGAATATAAATGTAAAATAAAACGAAATATCATAATTAATAAGATAATAATAATAGAAGAATAATAATTGTTGGAATTATACATATTTTTATAAAACTATTCTTACATACTATATTTTGTAAATAATAAATTTCTAACACGCGCAAATATGTGAAAACGCTAGGCGCCATGTTCCTTTAAAATGATACGTCACTCAACCTGTGATAACAACAACGCTGTACTGTGGTACTCAATGACGAGTAAATTAATGCGATATACATGAGTTCCTCTAATTATTATTGGTGTGTTGTTCCTGGATGTAGAAATACTAGTATAAAAACACCAAATAAGTTATGGATACAAAGTCTGGATTGAATACAAAGAACCTTGCGACCATTATTGTATTTATTCTGGGTAGATTCGTACCGTCTGCTTTAACGAAACCGTCGTTCATTATAATATTTTGGTAAAAAAATAATGCACGGGAAGAATAGTGTTAGAACTGTTTACATAAAAGTTTCAATGTGTGCAACTGTCGCTTATTATGTAATATGTATGTATTCTACTCGCGGAATAACGTAGAATCGTTATCCATCATGGCGGCAGCCGTTTTACATCTTTTTAGGACAGATAAAAAAATTGAAATTTTCAAAACGAATTATTAAATTTATTCCTTGGAAATATAAACTGAAATTAACATATACTTATTGCTTAATGCTCTACTATATACATTTATAGTTTTTAGATTTTTCTTTCTTATAGTAAAATACCACATTCTATATTGAAAACGTCACAACGCCAACTCCGAAGCAATTCTCTATACTAACCTACAATATTAATCTCAAACGCAATAAAAATCATAATTCCTATTTAAAGGCACGTTCTATTCTTGTCTTAATGTATTACCTAATTATTTTTCACTGAGTCTTGAGCATCAAAAGGACTAATTCCCCCCTAATACAATGACAGGTTCTGTCATACATACGCAAATCACGTCTGAGGTTGGCGTCCTTTATCAAGGATTGAACCTTTGAAGATATGCGTAATAAGGGTTAACGGTATTAGATGTTATGATCTGCGTCCGAGGGTTCTTAGAAGTTCGCTTTATACCGCTTTATACTTGCTTCATTAATGATTAAGTAAATCATAGTCAAAGGCGTAGTAACGGAGTGAATGACACATCTGAAGTTGGTAGTTTGAGCCTCAGGCTTTCGAAGGATTCGGTCTTATAGTTTTTCAACTTGGTTATCGCCTACAGTATAGTCTTAAAAGTGGCTCAGATTTAACCAACCATTTAGAAATAATCAACTCGCGGAATTTACTTCTGAAGAAATAAATATAGAACCCATTTTATTTTAAATAAGTTGCAATTACGCGAAACACGGTGCGAGAAGACAAAATTTTTACTAATTGTTGAAATCCAGAATTTCTTTTGAGGGGACTTTCCTTTTAACCGCCACTTTTAAAAGGAGTGAATGGAACGGAAAATTCATTGCTGCGTCATTTTTAACTAAATGAGAAGAAGGCATTTCTTTTTACTTATTTATTGTAAATACCCCTTTTGTTTGAATTGGTAAGTGCCATTTACACGGGGAGAGTTTCTCGCATCGAAAATATGCCATTATCGCATGACATGACCGCCATAAGATTATCATGTTCTGAAATTGTTTACACGATGCAGATTTTTTATATCCTTACTATAATCGTATTTTCGAGGCGAGAAACTATCACTGTGTAAATGGGTCTTTATAATTGCTGCTACACAATACATAGAAGATTACCTAACATAACTTAGCATTTAGCAGTATCATTGTACAATGAAATTATGGACCCATATCATGATAAAGCTGCGTAGGGTATGCAATGTTTAAATCTCTATCCGGGTAATAAAACAACAACACCTAACCTTTATTGTACCGTATTGTACCGTATTTCGTAAATTGCCTATACCAAGAATAACCCTGTAAATACAAGTGGTCTCACCGTTGAATACATATTTGTTCTTATCCCTAAATAAACTCCTTCCAGCCAAGTTAATTCTGGCAGTCTGGTTACATCCTATGCCTCAATTAATCTTAGCACCAGTGTTGCCAGCTGTTCCAAATATTTTTAAATAATATTTATTTAGGGCCTCCAATTTATGATTTAGGCATTGAGCTTAGTAATTTTAGCTCAATGGATTTAGGTCACTTATTATGGGAAGATTTGTCTAATACAATTTTAGCGTAGTTAACAGCGAGACTGATCTAGTTCACAATTTCTCATCATATTCAATTGCTAGTTAAAGTAACATATCCAAATCAATCAATCCAATGTTTGGCAGTGCTAGAAGATCAACTCCAAAGATTTCGTAACATAAATACATATTTACATACAGGCGAAGGTTATATAAGAAGCGTATTAATAACTTTACATACGAATCTAACAAAGGCAGTATTATAATTTCAACTTTCTAATATCTCAGAATCCCTAAATTTTAATTACTAGCAACTAAAACAAGCAACCCTGTGGCGTCGTCCTCTATCCCTAAGGGTAGCTATTTTAATGACCTCAGTACAAACTTCACAGAGATAATACTGCGTTAATCTTAAATCTAAATCAGTTAGAGACTATAATTATGTCATACTGTCGACTCAAACAATATCATGCTGAGTAATAATTCTTAACTAAATAATCCAGGGTTGAATAGTGTCTCCTTTAATTATGAACCTAGGTTCATAGGTGGTTCATATACACCTAAATGTATGACCGCTAAGGTCTTCTAGGATTAGATAGGTGTGTGTAGCAGATTATAAATTCAAGATTATTTATTGCCTTTAGTCAGCAATTAATCTAAAATATGTTATATTTCATAAGCTTGTGTTCTCTATTAAATTCACAAAACTGATGTACAATCCAACATGTTAAATAAAAAGTTACTATAACGATAGACATGATTAACACTTACTAGATGTGTATCCTACATGCAACTCCCATACTCTTTATGCGTATAGCAACTAAACAAAAGGATTTTTTTCCATAATTCAAACGAGATATATAAAACAAAATAAGTATTCCTTGTTTTTGCCTTGATCTTTAAAGGTCTGTTATGCAACTGCTATTCTCCTCCTGTTTCGATGATAAATTATAGGTTCCAATCAGGTGAAATTGTATGTTAAAGAATAATGCTCGGTGAGAACTTTCCCACTATAAGGTAAAATCTTCCTGTCTTCTTTCCCCACAAGCATGTCTAACCCTCTTTTCTTTCAATTTTTTAGCCAAATGTTCAATGTCGTCTTTCGATTGTCAGTGTGGCTGCAAACAACAAATTTATACAGTCTAAATATCCCAATTTGTACCCAATATGGCGATAGGCTCGCCCCCTATCGCATCGTGGGACGGATCATATAAGGCGAAATGCGGGTGTCCTGGTGGCGCCTCCGCCTACCCCTTCTGGGATAAAGGCGTGAGTTTATGTATGTGTGTAATATCCCAATAATCTTCAAATTATTTTTCATAGTGTACTGACAAGGGACGGCTTATAAGTCAGCCATTGACCCGAGAGTTACTTCGTCCCCAATAATCCTCTGATTACGAGTAAGTTTCAAACTGAGACTTTTCTAGATGATTTATTTAGTACTGGCACATTTTAAGTTAATTAATTTTACGGAGATACTGAGCTATAGTTAGCTCGTTAACTTGAAATACATGTATATTTATTTATACCTTTCATGAACCCTAAGTTTGAGTAAAAAATGTTAAATTATTTATTTATGTAACCAGTCCACCAACCATTTCTTTAAGTCAAAAATGTTCATTTATTTACCCACATTTTATAAATTATATAAGCGTGAATTACAGGAGAGATATAAGCTATAAAATACTACTACCACTAAAAATAATCGCTTATTTATCTCTAAAGGACTAAATTCACACTGCTTCTATTTGTGAAACATTTACAAAACGTCACGGTCATAACCATTATGATATGGGTATCTGCGAACAATACTAGATAATAGAAAGCTTCCTACACGGAGTGTTAAGCGGGTGACAGTTGTCAAAAGGCAATAGTTACGAAGCTACGGAACTATAACCCGCTTATATTCTGACTGCAAACTATTAGACTATTGTCTCAAACTTAAGGCAAGTTGAACGGACGTAATGTATTATAATCTGTGTAATATCTGCTTCTTGGTGCTTATCAACTCTGGATAAGCGCAAAAGACTATATTGTTTCCACATAGGAAGTAGGTCGGCGACCGAAACGCATGTGATATTTTGCGGGCTATGAATGAAAACAAAACTGAGGATTTTAGTGATTCAAAAGTAGAAATATTTTGCACAGAATAATATTTCGGGAGAAATGTTATAAATAAGAAGGTAAAAAAGACAGTATACCATTCATATCCTTGATTTGCAGTTTGATTAAGTTTTTGTTCATCCATCTCGCGTATCTCGACCACATCTACAACATTACTTTAGTTCGCCTTAGTTTAAGCTTTTATGATATTATATTTAAGGTAATAAATAAATTTAAAAAAGCTTGTATTATACTCGTTTCTCTCATTTATTTTCACCCTCTCTCTCTCTCTCTCTCTCTCTCTCTCTCTTCTATGGCAATCCATGGTTGAAGCCTATATTCACTACAATATAATAAACTACAATTACTCTCAAGGCGCAATTGTACAATACTGTCCGCAACATATCTCTCAGATTCTAGATTGTGTCTCACATCACATCAATCAGAAACAAACGGACTGAGCCGTGATGTATCACCGCGACCTGTATATAAATAGGAACCGAAACTAGGTACTGAGACGTCGTCAATCTTGCCAGACATTTAATCCTGCCCAACAACACTAGCCCCGTTGAAAATAGTCCTGAATAGTGCTACGCTTTTTTAAGTTTTATGCTTAACAAAATAAAGCAAAATATTGAACGACAATGGACCTCATTAGTAAATGATCGAAGTTCTTCAGTAACCTACTTATTTTCAGTTACTGCTTAAATTGGAGCTGCGTTGGTATGTTATTAAAATTATTTGTCGTTGAACAAATATTGTCTTATTGTAGAAAATATTAAATTATTTAACGACTTGTTTGAACTGTTATCGATTACAGATAGCTTCACCAATAACTTACTACTTTTGTGTATCAAAATATCTGTATTATATAATTCCATTATTAAATACCGAAATAAATAATACTTTAAGACATGTGGAAATAGAATGACTTTTAACAGTGTTTTTTTTTTTTCATTTTACATAGGTGCAAATTTACGTGAAATGATACGTGATGTGCGTTCACAATATAGAACATAAATAATATATGTCACAATAGAAACACTAAATTAAGTTCATCTCCAAAAAATAAATGTAAATTTTCACAAAATACGGCTATTTCGGCATACTTCTTTACAGTTGAACAGTGAAATCTCTGGCACAATATACAAAGCGTGACATTCAGTTTTTAATCAACCTCCAAAGCAAAGCCCGCAGTATACCAAAAGGCTTGAAATAAAAAGATCGGAGCAAACAAGACCGAAAATAATTCAAAGAATAGAGTGTGAGACGCAATGTTTCACCACATCCGGCATCGCCTCTCCGCATCGTTCCGACAAAATGAAACTGTGAACAATATGGAGGTTCCAAGGCCTTTATTTACATTTTCTATATTCCATTTCGAGTGTGAACCTTGCTTCATATCATCAAAGCGTATAATATGATCCACTCGCGCACTTTTTAGGTCAGAATTGAAATGTTTTTCGTTATTTCATGCTGTTTATCCAAACTGATGTACCGCTGTGGCAAATTTAAACGAATATATCCTAAAACACTAGCATAAATAAGTAACATTAATATTGTAGAACAATTTCACAGTATAAAAATATTGTTTATTAATAGTTTAGATAATATTCCTAAAAACTATAAACATTGTTTAGCTTTACAAAAAATTTGACATTATTATTAATAACATACTATGTGAAATTCACATTTAGGTAAAATTGGTACCCTAGGTAAAATTGTAAAGAATTTGAAAAAAAAAACTCCTTTTACTTTTGTCAAAATTCGCGATTTACATATAAAGATTTTTGATCGCTCCATATAGTATTTCTACTGCTCAACTAAGACCCCGGACCAAACTGAAATTTAGTAATCCTGTTATTAAGCTAAAAAAATCTACGTCCTTCCTATTATTTGTAGATATATGACCAGTCAAGTCCTCTCCGTCCGATCCAGCTTCCATTATCATAATACTTACGTGAAATTTCGTGCCGGCGTTCTTTGTGGCCAATACGTGACGAATGGCCTTGAGCACTTTGCCCTGATTTTGTTTTGTAATAGTTGGGTTTTTATCAAAAACTAAATTTATATAAATAGATATAAATATACACCACACCCCACAGTCACATACATAGTCCTGACCGCACACTAAGATCGAGTCTTGTGTCGAGGGTATCAGGAACTACGAGAGACTTGTCGTTCTCACAAACACCCAGACCTGAAACAAATACCTGTAGTTCACACAAATATTTGTTTCGATGCGAGGATCGAACCCGCGGCCGGTCGTTTCACTGCCGGCGTCTAACCAACTGCGACACGGAGGTTGTCGTATAGATTGTCATTTAGCCTCGGATCACTGAACGTTTCTTTCTAATTTCATTTTTCCCATTTTACCTTAAAATACTTTATTGCCAATAAACTGAGCCGATCTAGCTTCCATTATCATAACGCTTACGTGAAATTTCGTGTGGGTGTTCTTTGTGACCAATACGTGACGAATGGCCTTGAGTATTTTGCCCTGATTTTGTTTTGTAATAGTTGGGTTTTCATCAAAAACTCAATCTAGATATAGATTGTCTTTTAGCCTCGGATCACTGAACGGTTTCTTTCTAATTTCATTTTTCCCATTTTACCTTAAAATGCTTTATTGCCACTAAACTGAGCTCGCCATAAAAACTTTATTACCAATATTTTTTCCTTATTTACTGTAATCTCCAAAGTTATCCTTCTTGAACGAAGTACGTAGTTCTGTAATGATTTGGGAATTGGATAGCTGGATAGTGGAAATTACTTTATTTTGATAACGGGGACACTAATAATACTAAAATATAATATAAGTTCTATCATGCAAAAAATAAGTAAAGAAATCGAGACACAAAAGTTGTCCGGGCATCACAAGAACTAAATTAGTACTAACACTTAGATTAGTGATAAAGCTGTATTTTAATCTATATATCTATTCAGCCACAGAAAGTCCAATGCTGAACATAGGCCTCCACCAAGGATCTCGACATCGACCTGTTGGATGCGGCCTGCATCCAACGACTTCCTGCAACCTTAACCATGTCGTCCGTCCACCTTTAAGGCGGGCCTCCGACACTTAGTTCATCTGTCCGTGGCCTCCACTCCAGAACTTTTCGGCGAATCAATATAAACCTTAAAAATACACCAGATTGAAATAAATAAAACTAATTACTTCTTGTCAAAAAATGGTGTAAGTGTATTTTAATACTTAATTTCGATCTGGTGTGTTTTTAAGGTTTTTATTGATAGATGTGATTAGATAAGACCTACCGAATGTTATTATTGTCGAATGGCACCAATCTAGGCTGAAAACATAATCTATCCTCCAGGAAATTGAGGTTGTTCCTCCCGATTCTTGATTTGATACGCACTAGCGCAGTAGTGATGTAATGAAACGCGTCTATACTATAATCCCCTTGGAAAGTCAGTGGCAATAGTATATTATATTCACGGCAGTTAATGTATTATGAGACTCTCAACTCCTTAGTCTAGTCAGGGAGCACGATTGGACCTGGGTATAAATCCCAGGTCACTGTATATTGGTCACTATACTTTATATAATGATTTTTTTGGTGCGAAAATTCACATATGAAATGCCAACCAGGGATCCAGGGTTTTTGACCGACATCTCAATAAACTTGCCTCCTACCACATATAAGGAGGGTAATTAAACCTCCCTCCCGTTGGAGATACGCCGGTATCGCGCCTTTTATACCATAGTTTCCAACTCCCTATCTCATAAGTAAAAGCTTATCAACCCACCGCGTCTTAAAGTCTCTTGCCCCAAGCCGTATAAGACCGCCTAAAATCACCTTGAGGCAACATTAAGAGATACCACCTCCACAATTACAGCTGGAATGTATTCTTACTTTCACCCCGCCTATATTCTATTCGGTATGACGCGTTGTTTTGTGTTTAACCACTGTTCACGCATTGTACGGCTTAAGGCAAAGGTCGCTGTGGGCGGAATATTCTCGACATTTATTAAGCTGCAATTTTTTTGCTGTTAATGGCTCTGGGGAAAGGGATAGGAATGAAATGTACCTGAATTGCGCTGTATTGTTTTATATTAATAAAGCAATGTTACGCCATTGCACTTGATGCAAATACAATGGTTCCTGGAAGTAGAGTCTCACTAATTGATGCAATTATAGAAACCTCCGTCCGCAATTAATATTTATTTGTTTCTGATATGCTTATTGTTGCCAACCCGCACTAGGCCAGCGTGGTGGACTATATGGCCTAACGTCCTCTCAATCGTACTTTTGAGTGTAGAGGAGGCCCGTGCCTTGCAGTGGAGATAAAAAGCTCCAAAATATTATTATGTATCTACCAGTGTCTTGAAAATACCCCCAACTAGTAAAGCATAAAGCTTCCTAGTTATCCACGGATCTTTGGAAAGCTAAAATATTGGATTCAAGATATGCGTGTAAGTTCTTTAAATAACCCGTTTTTACTTACAACATTAATATTTTTATTTATGACATCAAATTTTAAATCCTACTGAGTCCAATCATTGATAATATTTACATAATCCCCGCTTCCACTGCAAAAGTAATATTTCTATCCTCAGAAAGTGCACACATTACATTACGAGCATAACTATATATTCAGCTAAATTCACGACCTGAGTCTTATAAAATTAAATTATTTGTCTGAATACAGCTTACAGGATGCGGCGCGCACAATAAGTGCGTCGCCTCGCCTTAATTAGAACCGACAAATGTTAAAAAAGGTCACACCATCCGTCCTTATTACCACGTGGCTTTTGGCCTGACAAAATATATTATTCGCTTTTCATGACTGCCCTCTGTTATTGCTGGAACATTAATACTGTTTTACTACCTTCACTTACTAATATTTTAATTAAAATGTAACACGTCCATCAATAAAATATTTTAGCAATACTCTGATTACTCGTTAATTAAAATTAATAATCCTGGATATTACTAATTGGCAAAAGTAGCGTGGGGCGCGCTCTGGCCAGGTGGCGGGACGACTTACACAAGAGGGTCGGCAGCGAGCGAGATGCGTAAAGCAGCAGACAGGGCTCTGTGGCATACCTTGGGAGAGGCCTATGTCCAGCAGTGGACTGCACGGGCTGATGATAATGAATACTAATTGTTTTTATATTACTTGTTTTGCTATGGACAAAAGAGTATATCCATAATTAATAATTATAAAGATGATGATAAATAAGTACTGAAAGTTACAAAAATATATTTAAAGGCAGCATAAATAGGTTGAAATTTACTACGTAGTATTAAGACTAAGCCATAAATAGCACATATTATTATCTGTAAATTAAGTCTTCGTGAAACATAAAATCAGTCGACCAACATAATTTTCAAAAAGATCCAACAATTAAATATACCCTTTGCTTAACTAAACGCTTGTACAAATGTTGACATACATATATCAATGTTGCACAATTTACTGAAACACTCTGTTCTATGCAAAGGTTTACCCCACAATGCGGGCTCAGTCTTTTGAGTCCTTTGAAGGCTCAACTGGATTTAGATGAAACTTTAATGCCGCTAGGTGTCACCATATTCAAAGGGAATTACAAAGAAAAAGAAACAAAGATATTTCGTTTCATAATATTTGGATTATTGGTGTTAATAAGTTTGTTATACATATACTTAGTTTGACTAATAAACTATTAAATAGACTATTTGTGTGTTTCTTAGGATACATTTATACTACGTAGGACTAGGTATACTCTTTTATAATGTGCTACGGACGTTCCGCTACGAGTCGTAGGCCTGTACTACGACTCAAGAACACGCACAACAAATTCCAGATAAAGATTACCTGACAATTTTATAACCGAACTAATTAACATGTTTTGTAATCTTCGTTTTGGTCACCGTTCGCCCACGGTCTTTTCCCACCAATTAGAATAAGATCGTGTTATCCTTCTTTGCTAATCGACACTCTACCTAAATACCCGTAGCGCTGTTCTTTCCACGAGTTTGTATTATCAATTTGCAGAACCAAAACGAAAAGTAAAAACAAAGTTTATCAACAACAAAATAAAATTGTTTTTTGTTTAGAGGTCGTTCTAATTCCTGCGTCCATTTGAAAGGGACCGAAGAAATTCAAAAGCAGATGTTGTCATCATAATTAACGTTTAATCCATCATTCCGTTTCATGCTCGTCAAGTGCCGTAAGGGAAGGTTTTAAACTGATGAATTTAATATTTTTGCTGTAAACTTGGAGACATAGATCCAACGGTTTGTGCAGAGGGAATTAATTTTTCTCTTTTTTTAATTATCTGAATGCTTTTTTTTATTAACAAGGGAAGACTAGCAGTTCCTTCGTCTGTAGTTCTCACACACGGTCCCTTGCATACGATAGACTTGCGTAACAACTTGGTTTAAGATTGTATTGGTGGGCCAAGTTATACCCCGTAGTTTTTGAAACTCAATAATTAACATTACCGTGAAATCGCAATTAAAAAAGAATAGAAAAAATCAAGGTGAAATTTAAAAGGACTTCCGCTACGTAAAATCTAAAAATATTTTTTTATGTAATCACAACCACTATCTTCCTGTCCGTCGACGTCTAAAATATGTTTTTAGATATCCATCTACGCAATAATCCCATACACGTCGGACCGTCGAGACCAGACTCGCTTTTATACTATAGAATTGGTTTTTAGCCCACTCGAAAAGGCACTCCAATATGAATTTTCCGGGTGGTTACTTGGCTTGCTAGAGATTTTAATAGGTATGTCTTCACTGGAATCTCTTAAAGACGTATTAAAACGTAAAATGTATGTAACTTATTTCTAAATATGGATGAATGAGATAAAATTGTAACAGTGGAAACTGATGGAAGTGGTTTGACAGCCTACGTAGCGTAGTTGGTTAATAGCCGGCTGTGAAACGTGTGGCCGCGGTTTCGATGCATGCACCGAGACAAATATTTGTGTGATCCACAGGTATTTGTTTCGAGTGTTTTTGAGACCGAAAAGTCTCTCGTAGTTCCTGATACCCACGACACAAGACTCGAGGGTTACCCGGTTTCCCCGTGACAACAAAACAAAACAAATGTATGTGCCTGTTGGGTGTGTATTTAACACTTAGATAAAACGATTATCATTCATACTCTAAATACTGTTAGTATTATCATTCCGGAATGTCATGAAATACACATAGGTGTAGACTGTCTATAATACAGTTGCTTTAGACAAATGAAGTGATTTGGTCGTGTATTAGAAAGAAGCAACAAATACAGTAACAGCTCAAGTTAAATAAATAAATAAATAAATACACCCAACAGTCACATACATAGTCCTGACCCCACACTAAGATCGAGTCTTGTGTCGTGGGTATCAGAAACTACGAGAGACTTTTCGGTCTCACAAACACCCAGACCCGATACAAATACCTGTGGATCACACAAACATTTGTTGCGGTGCGGGGATCGAACCCGCGGCCTCTCGTTAAATGTTTTTTTTTATTGCTGTGAAGGCGAGACGATCATGCTATTGGCCCGATGGTAATTGACACGACTGCTCATGGCCAGTAGCAAAACTACACAACACTTCATGGTGTTGTTTGGCTTGTAATTCATATTACAAAGCAATGCTCGACATTCCACTGCGCTCGCCATCCTGAGACATGAGATATTAAGTCTCATTATGTCCAGAAGTTACTCTGGCTACTATGTCCGGAACACATCAGTGCATATACACTGATGTTTGGCGGAAGAAATAGACATGATAGTAAATTTAGATGTAGGGAAAATTTTCCTAGATATCTAGTGGTCATTTACTTAGATTATTCTCACGTTTCTAAAAAAATTATAAAACAGAAACCCTTCAAGCAACTGCCATTTTTAAGCTCCATTCTCAAACATTAAAAATGTTTTTATGAATTTTGAATTTTGAACGTTTATATGATTTTTTTACCATATCAAATTAGTATCCAGTGAAATAAAGTCACTACGCCAGATAATATGAAAATTGGCAAAACGATTTTCTCAGTCTGAAACCAACCTTTACGTTTTTTCGATCGGGTCATTATAAAGTTTAATTCAGTTGACAAATTCTCCTGAGAATTTTTCTTTATCCAATCTTAAATGTTGGGACGAACGACAATCTCCGGATACTCAAAAGCTGTGCCATCTCACAAACTCAATATACTTCCTATATTATTACGAGTCGTATTACAACGAACTTTGTAGTGGATCCTTTGTAGTTGGCCGTGCTTCGTAAATTTCAAGTAGCATTGAAACTTTTCAAACCAGCGACCTTATTGTCATCAAACCATACATACACGCGGACTCTTCAAACAATAGCGTATATTTCATTGCATTTCATAATGTATGTTGTTAAATTATCAATACGGAAATGTATTTGATCGTTCGCATCGTAACAATCAATCGCAATGGGGCTGGGCATAAGGGTGCTACATATTCCGAACAATAAAATACCTACGTCATATCTCCCGCCCGTCCCCCTATAGGGGTGAGTCCAATGTGTTTACTCTGTTTATTACAACTCCAGGAAGATTTACGATTATAGACTGTTGTTTTTTTATTTATCTAATATTATAGATGTAGATAGATAGGTACAAATAGATAATTTTTTATAATATAATAATTTGGTTGTTGTATGAATTTTTACAGTATCCATACATATTCTCGCCTCTCTATGTTTGTGTCAGACTCTCATAAAACCACTCAATTGATTATATTGCGCATTCAGACCCAGATATCTGACTGTTGGGAGTTCTTATTATTAATTTACCTGTATTTGTACCCATTACTGAACTAAATGAAACTACATACATCAGCCTCCACTATCCAACTGAAGGGCAAAGCCAGTCTTTCTCCCACCTGTCCAACTCATCTCGCGATCTTTTTCTGGGAATAACAATTGTGAAACCGCCCTTACATTGTCTATCGAATCGTATGAACCACCCAAGCGTATTTTAATTAATTCGATTTCCTTCTTTGGCTACAATGTTATTCGTAGAAATTAATTAATCATTCACAATAGAACTTAAGCATTGAAACTCGTTAAAAGAGTTAATAATACTCTTTTTGAATTTTCTGATATAATGGTGGAATTTTAACGAAATAAATTGTTTTAATGTTTGTTTTAGGATGAAATGGTCGTTTAGGGATTGGTATCTCGTGTCCTTGTGGTAATTACTTTTTATAATGGAAGAGTTTATTGATTTTGTTTTTTTTTTTTCACGCTCGCCACGTGTGACGTCAATTAAAGACTTTACCAACAATGTGGAGACCGACTGTAACCGTCATTATCCAATCGTAAGTTATATTAATGAAGATATTTTATTCGTTTATTTTCTACTAATTATAATTGTAATGGTTTTTAAATTCACTATTCTTGAAGGAAACCTATATTTACTTTTTTGGTAGGTTACCGCCTTGATAAGTATAAAATTAACTGTTACATTTTTCCATACACATACACAAAAAAAAAACGTTTTTGCCGGTAAAGTCTATACCCACGATAACCGCACGTTTTGCAAAGCGCACTCACCCGTTCATTATTATAGACTATAATTTATGGTTGGATGAATACGTGATTTTATAATTGTATGCCCTTTTTGTAATAAAATAAACATATATATCACTCATTTTCTCTTTTACTTTTCTGATATTTAACATTAATGTTGCATATTTTACCAGTTTTCCGTGGTTTTCGTGCAAATTATACACATTTTTCATGCATACTTCGACCTTTTTGTATTGCATATAATCTGGTCCCTATTTATTAGTAATGTCACTGTAGTCACCAACACTACCTCTCTTCGTTGGTACCCGTTTCTCTACATCTCGTTATTAGATTTTAGAACATGCGTAAGCTAAAACTAATTTAACCGACTCAAAGAGTGAGTGACGGCGACTCTAAAGCCTCTAATTAAATGGCAAAGCTTTTCATTACACACGCTTTCAAACGTATTTTTATGAAGCAACGCTTCCGAACTGTGGGTTAAATGGAATTTTTGCCCACGTATTTAGCAAGCGGAGTTTTTTAAATAGAAAATGTTTAAATATGAGTTCGGGATTGCTTCAGTATCACTGTTTCATTTTTGGGATTTCTATGTAGGATTTTGTCAAAAATCTTGCTCTTTATCCTATCATAATTCCATATCGCAAAATTAATTTATAATAATTATGTACATCCTGGCTGCTCCAGCAATTCACTTTCGATTATTATATGCGATATATTTATAGGTTTGCAGTGGCTGCTTTATCAAGATTCAATTAGACACTATCTTGATTAACTTGAAGTATATAATCTGATTCTAACTTCCTGTGTATCATCGCCTTAATTGAAGGGGCTTATCAAAATAGCCCTTCAATTGTCTTAAGTACCAAGGTATGAAGTGGAGAGAGGTGTGCAGAGACAGCTGTCAATCAAAGACTAAGTGAAATAGAGAATTTACCATTATAAAGGAACACAACGCTTAGTATTGCAAAACTAAAACCATTACCCACTTTTAGAGGAGATGTCTAAGTAATACCATTCAAAAAATAGTTTATAGTGTACTTGGTAGATTTTGGTGACGGCTCCGCCCAAGTATTTAAGGTGACTCGGTGAAAGTGTTTTTATAGATATCATATTTTTGTCGAAGATACCTCAATCCTTTTTAATATTTGTATAATATTTATATAGTATTTTTGAAAAACGGTGTAAAGCTCTTTTTCTTTTAGAGGATTTTTGTATTCTCATTCATTGTGACCAGACGTAGTCATCCAATTCGTGAAATATATGCTTATGTTTACTTTTAAATACTAAAAAATGGGAAAATATCATACGGGTCATCTAGGATCTTCTGTCGACGAAAACGCTGTTGTGAAAATAATAATAGTTTCTTCTCTTCACATTTTTTTACATTGGACGTGTAATACTAATACATTACGAGTATAAATTCTTGTTCTTGATATAAAAACATACATATCTAACACAATGCATTAAAGATATTTATTTTATTTGTAGTTCCAAATTTGGCCTCATGCCAATAAATGATTAATGACCTATTATTAAGGCAAATCTGACGTTTGACACATCGAAATAATCAAATTACAGATAATCAAAAATCTATTGGCATGTGGCGTTATTTGGAACTACAAATAAAAATTAAAACAAAACTATTTAACGCATTGTTTTAGATATTATGTTTTCATAATATAAACAACAAGCATTTACACTCGTAATCGAATAGTATTAACATGTCCAATAAAACATGTGAAGCCAAAAAAAAACCTATTCTTATTATCTTGCTAACAGCGCTTTCGGCGACGGAAGGTTGAAGACGACTTATTTAATGTTTGCAATGACATGGCACTGACATCACACGAACTCGAAGAACGGAAATAGCGATATTTATTTCATAAGGAGATGCTCTATCTTTTGTACTACGTTAATATATAACTCGTGGATTAAACCCATAGTTGTAGTATACTCGTAGAACAAAAAGGGGCGATTTTCACTTACCCTGTACACTGCATACTTGGAATACATGGCTCTCTACATAGTTAGAAGGCTATAGAACTGTCCTTTTAATTAGCGCGTATACAAAGCTTGAATGCGTGTAATAATGTTATCCATTATCGGGTATAGATTAGAGGAGATTGGAATTTGATACCCTTCGTACCTATCGTCCGTTTCTACATTCAGATGCCTACTCCAGAAGGTTAGGTGATCAAGCCTAAATTCTTTGCACCTTGAGGGAATATTTCACTGGTACAATATATTTGAATTGTATTACTCATATCATAAAGTGAATTGTAAGCAATATCGTGCCATATGAAGGCGTTTTAAATAATCTGTACCCAATGATACAACATCACCCTTCCGGTGTCCATGACGCCCATATCGGGCTCCCTGTCAAGATTTATGTGACATTCGCCATTGTGCTCCCATTCTTCTCCATTGTGTAGATCTGTCAAAAGTCTATTGTCTATACATGGACACCTGAAGTGTTCCGACTTCCTTTCCAGCATTATTTTGTCAACCGAAAATCAAGAACTATCTTTCGTCGATAGACATTCTACTTGTACTACTGAGCTTGCCATCAGGTACATTTTTATTTCCAGTTATATACCACTGCAGGGCGAATGTTTCACTCCTCGCATCCCATTCTTCTAAGTTAAAAACATTATAGGCTATCTGTTAAGTCCATTAGAGTCTTGTAAAAGTGTTACGGAACCAACAGATTTCCCCTGAGTTTAAGAATACATTGAGGCAATAAAAATCGGTGTTTTAATTGGCAGGTGTGTGGCCCCACAGACGGTTTGAGTGAAGTTAATGAGCTACGTTTTAGACGAGTAGCCGGGTACAGTATACTCCGCAGCTTGCGTTGATTAATTACGTAAATTAGGAACTTGGAGTTGAAATCTGTGCGGGCTATTGTAATATTGACCTGAAAATGTTGTTTATTAGGCTTGCGAGTAATTTACATCCGAATTATGTTATTAATAGCTATTTATAACTGATTGTAACTCAGAATAGGATAACAATACATTAGAGGCACTTGTATATGAGTTCTTTACTAATTACTTTATTAGTGAAGAAAAATATCTTGGGAAAACTTTATACTGTCGAGGCCTCAAGAAGGATTTCCTTATGTATGAGAATACGTACTAGACTAGAGACGTAGTAGACTTTAGCCTAAACTTTCACAATCATAGAGGAGGCCCCTGTGCCCATCAAGAGGATATTAACTATTTTTTTTTTATTGATATTTGGAAAACATACAGAAAAATAAAGCATATAAACACAGTACAATTAATAACACACTA
Organism: Deilephila elpenor; assembly: GCA_949752805.1. NCBI lineage: Eukaryota > Metazoa > Arthropoda > Insecta > Lepidoptera > Sphingidae > Deilephila > Deilephila elpenor. The sequence continues at coordinate 8,428,800 of OX457105.1, read as the reverse complement.
TCCAGTGAAGCATCCACAATTAAATTATACATAAACAAAGCAAGTTTATATAATAACGTAAGCAGTCCAAAGGCTGTCGGACTAAAATGGGCTTTCTGTGGACATTTCCAGTTCACATTCTGAAAGATGGGCTCAAGTTGTCATACATAAAGTGCACAGTTGCAGTTCAACTATGGCAGTACGAAAAATGACGGAATAAAATAATCGTGCTTTAATTTTTTTATTAGCTGTCCTAACTACTACTGTGACACTAAGACCTCTTTTCAGAAGTGCATAATAACAACAACACATTCTAGTATATGTTGTAATATTAAAACTAACACATATTATTAATATAATATTTTCAGACATTAATGACGGAGAATCCGTATATTCGTATATTAAAAAGAAAAGATTACAACGCTTTGAGAACCTCCTCCTTTTTTTAAGAAGGTTAAAAAACGCCCATGTTCGAGGGTAGACAGCTGTAGCTTAAAACGATGACAATAATTACGATCTATTTATTTATTGCCAACCCGCACTAGGCCAGCGCGGTGGTCTATATGGCCTAACCCCTCTCAATCGTACTCTCGATTGTAAAGGAGATCCGTGCCTTGCAGTGGGAAGTACATACCTATATGGGTTGAACAAAAAAAAATTGATTGATTATATTTTAATATCATTAAACATTAACTGACTACGAGTACTAACTACTTAATATGGAAATAAATATATAGCCAAGACCATCCGAGCTACATTTCCATATAAATTATACATTCCGTCACAGCAACATCCTTTGATAACATCAAGCGATCCCAGATTTGGTTCCCACCAAAATAGCAATAAATAAAGCGAGACGTGAACGAACGTCGAAACAGTTCGATTAACAGCACATTACGAAATAACACAATTGTGCGAATTCGGAAAAGTTGTTACGTTCGTATCGTCCAATTTTATCACGTCAGGTTCTCGTACGATAAATCAGCATGAATGTTCCGTATTACACCGCATTACACGTCATTTCGTACGTGCTTTATATACATGTTTACAGCCTCGACTTCGCCCGGGAAATATGTTCCTATCGCGCTAAATTAATGTGTTTTGCAGCCAGTCTTTGTGAGTGCAAGAAAATTTAGCAAAATGAAGATGGTTGGATGTTTTGTTTTTCTTCTTCTTATAAACGAGTTTAACAAAGTAATGTCTTTGGTATGCATATTTTCTGCGAAAGTATACTTCGTAAATAAGATATTTTATTTTTATTATTAGCGCAGCATACGTATTGTTTAATTGTGATGGATTCAGAATACTCCGAAAAAATTAAAGTCAATTTAAGATGTAATTTTTTTACTTTCCTATATAAATGAATAAATAAAGGGAAGAACTTAAAGACGGCACTCCAATATTCTTGAACGCAAAATATTTTTCAAAGAAATCGGAGCACAAATGCTTTTAAGAATACTCAATATCTAATAGCGAATATTGGGTTCCTAATGCACTTTATGTTTCACGCAATACTTTCATAACACTAACCAAAGCCGGTAATATTCTAGGGACCAGGAAAATGAACGACAAAGTTACAAATATCAAGCGGAGGTGGACGAGTATTATGAACCAATTTCTTGGTAGAGCAGGAAAATTGATGCTGTATTGAACAAAAATTGGAAACCGGTCCCCAAGAGAGGGTTTCAATGATTTCCTGCACAAAATGCAACAATGGACGCTCCTTAAAGTTTGTAAACGGTTAACAGTAACCGGACAAACATTTGAGTATGATTTTTCTTTTCGGGGTTCGAATCCCTTAAGTTCTAGTCGTATTTAATTAGCATAACTTTAGCAACTGATAGGAATGTACAGCTTAAACAAGTGAGTTTAGAAGCATGAAATTTATCATAGGAATTCTTTAGTTTTACCTAGCTTTAAACTTGTCGGGGATTTTGAAAATTCACCCCAATAAGCGTTAATAACAAATGAATGCTGGTATGGTGCGAAAAATCCCCATTTTCGAAGTAAAAAATTATAGTGGGACTGCTACAAGGTGCTCGATTAGACTCAACTGGCCAGACAAAGTTCATAAAAAAACGTAATTCCATTACTTTCATCTACACTAGAAATGCAAATGCCAAAGAGAATGCTTTTAACTTTTAAACAACCTCCGTCACACGTTAAAGCCTTTGTACTGTACTAATGGATGAAAGTCTGTTAGAAATATATTCCCGGTTTACAAAGGTTGAGTGTTAACATCGTAGACACCACGTTGTAAAGGAAATAAACACTAACTTTAATAGTTACTGTTATCCCGGGAGAGGTTAGTCGGAAGGCCGTACCTAGAAGTTATTTTAGGATTGTATGTATGTATGTATTTATGTATCTTACATACATACATACATAAACTCACGCCTTTATCCCCGAAGGGGTAGGCAGAGGCGCCACCAGGACACCCACATTTCGCCTTGTATGTTCCGTCCCATGATGTGATAGGGGGCGAGCCTATCCCCATATCGGGCACAAATTCCTGACTCTGAGCTGATAATGAATAGAAAAATCCAATACCACTTTGCCCGACCCGGGACTCGAACCCAAGACCTCAGCTTTATTATCGTACCGCAGTACAACTGCGCCACCGAGGCAGGTAAAAATTTATATTATTCTTTAAAACCACCACAAATAGCCAACCGGGTGGTTCGTTTGCCTCAGCTTCTTGCTTTCATTCTCAGAATTAGTAGACCCTCATTAAAACCATCAATCAATTCATCAATTTCATTTTCAATTTTTAGCGACCACCGTTAACGCGGCGTAAAGACCGCCATAGTGATCCCCGCAAGGGGGTCGCGTTCCGGGATCAGCCCGTTTTCCCCCGGTTTCTCGAGGGGCCTGTATCTGGGTATGAGGTTGTGCCGTGTGGGTATTTGCGGTACGCTGTCGGTGGAAGGAGTGTTGACCCGCCGGCCAGGGAGACCCGTAGAAACGGTTGTCCGCTGGCCGCCCGCGGTACAGTACAGGGGCCCAATCGTAGCTAACCACTACGAGAGGCTGCCTCACCATGCCGCGCATAATCTTGGGTGGGTCCGTCGTGCCGGTTGGTGACCGGATGTGGGGTCCCGGCGGCCCATCCCGGGAGGGTACGGGGGCCCTTCCGTCCGGCGGATCAATTCTCCTCCTGCCAACTCCCTTGTCCCTGTACCCGTTCGGCCTTCTTAGTGCCCTGATACAGGCTCCTCGATGCCTCTTCACCGAACCCAACCCTTACCTTCATGACAGTGCACAAAAAGAAAGCAGGTCCTTCAGCGGTGTATAACCCCACCACCGCGTTCACTATGGAGTTCGCCAACATCCGCGGACTCCATACAAACATTAATGCCGTCCACCACCATCTTGAGACGGCCCGGCCTGCTTTGCTCTTCTTGACGGAGACGCAGATTCGTTGTCCGGCCGACAATTCTTACCTGATGTACCCCGGTTATTCGCTTGAAGGAAACTTCAAGCCAAAAGCCGGGGTATGCTTGTATGTTCGGTCGGACGTCTGCTGTCGCCGTCTGCGCTGCATGGAGGACCCCTCCTTCTCCGCACTGTGGGTGCACGTGGATCTTGGTTCTCTGAGCCGCATCTACGTGTGCCTCTACAGGTCACACAACGGGGACGATGAGACGACTCGGCTGTTCAGGTACCTTAGCCAGGCGGCAGATGACGCGCAGGTGCAGTTCCCGTCAGCGGAAATGGTGGTCTTGGGGGATTTTAATGCACATCATGAGTTGTGGTTGGGCTCCTCCAAGACCGATCATGCTGGCAGAGCTGCCCATGCATTCGCTCTGACACATGACTTGTCACAACTGGTGAACCAGCCCACCAGGATCCCGGATGTGGCGAGTCATGCGCCTTCTCTGCTGGACCTTCTGCTGGCGAGTCACCCGGCCGGGTATAGTGTGACCGTTAGTGCTCCTCTGGGCACTTCCGATCACTGCCTGGTTCGGTCGTCGGTACCGTTCGCTTCTCCTCCACGTCCCGTGCAGGTTAAGCGAAGGGTCTGGCATTACTCGTCGGCGGATTGGGATGGCATGCGGGAATATTTCGCATCTATCCCTTGGCGGCAGCGCTGCTTTGAGGGAAAAGATCCTTCTGCGAGTGCCAACGCTATTGCTGACGAAATCAGACTAGGAATGGAATATTATATTCCTTCCTCTGAGATCGCCAGTAAGGGTCGTGGACGCTCCTGGTTCAATCGGGCATGCGCCGATGCTGTCGGTGACAAACAGGCGGCGTATCGCGCTTGGATCAGGGGTCGCGCTAACAAGGATCCTAATATCAGTTCCCTCAAGGAAGCCTATAATCGAGCCGCCAAGGCCTGCAAGAAGGCCTACGTTAGAGCAGATGCCCAGCGCGTTTGCAGGATTGGGCGTGCGTTGGCCAATCACCCAACTAGCAGTCGTGCTTATTGGAGTTTGGCCAGGGCCGTCCAGTCTAACTTCTGCCGTCCAGCATTGCCACCGCTGAGGTACCCGGAAGGTTCGCTGGCCCACAAGCCGCAAGAGAAAGCCGCCTTACTGGCAAATCTCTTTGCGGCTAATTCCCGCCTCGAGGACTGTGGTTCCCGGCCCTCGCCGGTGCTGCCTGATTGCGGATCCTCAATGGCGGATATTCGCATCAGGCAGTGTGATGTGCGGCGTGAACTACGGTCTCTCGATGTGCGGAAAGCCAGTGGTCCGGATGGAATACCGGCGGTGGTTTTAAGGAGTTGCGCAGCGGAGTTGTCTCCTGCACTGACACGCCTCTACCGAGTGTCCTACCGCACAGGTGTTGTGCCGGAATCTTGGAGGGAGGCCAATGTGCAACCGATCCCCAAAAAGGGTGATCGGTCAGACCCTACCAATTATCGCCCTATCGCTATCACCTCAGTGATGTGTAAGGTCATGGAGCGGATCATAAACGCTCAATTGGTCCGCTACCTGGAGGATCACTCGTTGATCAGTGACAGACAGTACGGATTCCGTCACAACCGATCAACGGGTGATCTTCTGGCGTTTGTCCTGCATCGCTGGGGTGAGGCGATAGACCGGCGTGGCGAGGCTCTTGCTGTGAGCCTCGACATAGCCAAGGCGTTTGATAGGGTCTGGCACCGTGGTCTCCTATCCAAGCTTCCGGCATACGGTCTGCCCGACAACTTGTGTTCGTGGATTTCTGGCTTTCTGCATGGGCGTAGAATGCGTGTCGTCGTTGACGGACACGCTTCGGCGCTCATGTCGGTAAATGCCGGAGTTCCGCAGGGCTCGGTGCTGTCGCCCACCCTGTTTATTCTGCATATCAATGATATGTTGTCACTTGGCAACATTCATTGCTATGCAGATGACAGCACGGTTCATGGGCGATACTGCCATGGGTCCCCAGGTTGCCGGGTCGACACTGTGAGTGGGCGCGAGGATCTTGTCATTGAGCTCAATCGGTCCTTGGATCTCATTTCTACATGGGGCTCCAGGAATATGGTTGAGTTCAATGCCAGGAAAACCCAGGTGTGTGCGTTCACGTGCAAAAAATCCCCGTTCTCTCCCCTCCCCATTCTTCAGGGTATTCCCCTCTCAATGCGGAATGACCTGAGTATCCTTGGTGTGGATATCCGTTGTGATCTTAATCCAAGGAATCACATCGAGGGCGTAATATCTGCCACTTCCCGCAGGGTTGGGGTCCTGAACAAGGTGCGTCAGTTTTTCGCGCCCGGTCAACTCTACCGCTTGTATAAAGCGCAGGTTCGGCCGGGTATGGAATACTGTTCGCACCTCTGGGATGGATCCGCCCAGTACTTGCTCGATGCCTTGGATGGATTGCAGCGGCGGGCCATCCGCATTGTGAATGATGCAGACATTACGGGCAACTTAGAGTCGCTACAGTTACGGAGGGATGTCGCCTCTCTAAGCGTGTTCTTCCGTCTGTATCATGGCGAATGCTCTGAGGAATTGTTCAATTTAATCCCCTCCTCTCCTATCCTTAACAGAACCACGCGTGCTGGCTTGCGGAGCCATAGCTTGACTGTTCAATCCATTTCGGCGCGAACCAAAAGGTTCTCTAATTCTTTTTTCTGCCGTACAGTCAAGCTGTGGAACGGTTTGCCACCGCACGTGTTCCCTCCTTCCTATAATCCTGGGTCCTTCCGCCGTAGCGTGAAGAGGCATCTCAGCGGGCCGGCATGATTGTGTCGAATGGTATGAGACTACCGTCTGATACCATTCGATACGCTATCTGGACGGCATTAGCACTTACCATCAGGTGCAATGCAGTCACTATGCCGTGCCAGTTTAAAAAAAAAAAAAAAAAAAATTTCAAAGCTAATTGCAAATTACTAGCACAATACCTATCGACGACTGTCGCTTAACCCACTAAATTACGTTAAGCACTGGTTTCATGCGAATTTGAATCCATTACGGATTAGAATCAATTAAACAATTTGCTTTAACCGTGCTCTGGTAATATTTCAAATGGCGACAAATAAATTAAGAACATTTAGGCCGTTTTATTTTAACAATACAAGAACAAGAAGTATTGTTAATAAAATAGCTCCTTGTGTTTATTCATTAAATGAACATAATCCGATCTATTCCCCAAATACTTGCGTTTTAGTGAAAAAAAACCTTACTATTGCCTTACTTCCTTATGACTAGACCAAAATTATTGCGATATTATTTTACTGGTAGTAGGTCTCTCATTCATGAGAAGTCGCCTGGGTAAGTACCACCGAAATGTCTATTTTTCCCGGCAAACAGCAGTGTAAATACACTGTTGTGTGCAAATACAAGGAGTTTATAAAATCAATACACCAAACTGCAAAGTCCTGACCTTAGAATAAAGGTGCCAGTGCAGAGATCACAGATCACACTCTTAGTTCGTAGTATCTCTCGTTTGAGTTAGTTTCTAAAACACCTACGCTACGGAACCCGCTTGATCTTTTGGTGGCTCAAATAAGTCAGAAATATGTTGTAATATATCAATGTTATTATTACTCTTTGCCTATGTTATGACCACTCTTTTCTCTGTATATTTTATACGTATATTTTATAATATGTCAGGAATTTAAATTTGAGATAACTTGATCGTGAACTATGACTACGCTGTGCCGAAGCTGCACCGTGACTAGAATTAAGCCCTCATATAAAGGAATAGTTTTGAATTATTATTGAATATATTACATTTGGAACAATATTATGTTATTAACGATACATTTCCTTAATCAAGTAGAATGTTAATAAAACGACCAGGAAAATCTTTAGAACCAGCTCAACAGAAGCAGCGAATCATAATAATTGAATAGGGACACAAAAGGTTCTTCCCTGCGACATCAGACAAGGCATAATAAGTTTGAAACAAATGCTCATTTATCCACCTACGTTATTTTACCTAAAGGTTTGTATTTTACTCAGCATTTGTTCTGGATTTATTTGCGTGTTTTTTCGAGGGCTTACGTTATATGCGGGCCGAACAAAGCACGTTTACGAGGAAAGTTTGTATAATTTTTTAAATGAGTTCATTTATTTATTTCATTTACAAAGTGGAATTTCTGTTTGGTTCCTTGTTTATATTTGATACATTTCGGGAATCGTTTACAGGAAATGTGATAGGAAATAATATACGTTTGCAGAGATTGTTTGCTAAACTGAGTTGTTGACTCGTATGATATTGGTAAGGAGTCAAACGATCTGTTAGTTCCGTGTTCTTATGCTCAAATGTAACAACAGACAAATAATTGTAGCCATGAAAAAGAAAAAAAGGGAATTGTAGCCAGAGTAACTACTGGACATCATGAGACTTAAAATCTTATATTACCTATCTTAGAATACCAAGCATTGCTTTGTAATTCATGGTGTTGTTTGGTTTTCTACTGTCCATGAGCGGTCGTATCACTTACTATCAGGCAAATGGCACAGTCGTCTCGCCATTCATCGAAAAAATAAATGAATTAATGTGCTGTGTAATACCCGCGAGCCATATAGTACGAGTAACTGGATTATTAAGTGGGAACATCGATTTTGGATTTTTCAATTAGAAAAATCTTGCCAGAGATAGCAATTTGTGCTCGGAATTGTGATAGGCTCGTTTCATACCACAAGGACGGAAATATACTGGGCTTTCTTTGGTGCTCTTTATGTTAGATTTGCTTACACTCTCATGAAAAAATGGTGTGGGCTGATTTTTATAAAACAAAAGGGTGTTTGTACTTATGTTATGTGATCCGCAACTCTTCCAAATTTCGGCGTTATGGGATCGAAACAGTCTGTCATAGTTCCTGATACCCAAAATAAAAAAGTGTTATTAAGTGTATTTAGGGCTGTGTTTAAATATTCAAATTATTCTTTATTGTAAATGGTACGTAAAATCAGTCAAAATATCCTTCTCAGTAACTAATTGGTGTAATTCCACTAAATGTAATAGTAAATGTAAAAGCTGTATGAGTGTAACACATAATTGAGTTCACAACGAACTCCACATTAATGTTTGGATACAACTTTCCAAAATTTTGGGAATCATTTTTAATTATTACACTGAATCCACATTTCAAGCGATGTTGGCTTGTTTTACGATATTTTGTTTTGCAATGCTTTATGATATTTTTACTATGTTTTTGCACGCAATATTTTTCAAAATATGTTCTAGAACTCTTGTAATTATATTGCGACCAATCTGATGATTTTTTTATGTTACAGTGTAACGCTGTGGTCTATCTTTATTAGATACACCGGCGGCTCTATAATGTACATTATACTTATAGAGCAAGACCCCGTGGCCGCCAGACTTTCGTTATTTTATAAAAGCTGAAACTTTGTCAGCGCATGCCTCTGACATAGGGATCACACGATCAGCTATTATGAAGATTCGATCATGCTGGCTTTCGAAGTTATCAGCTTTAATGTGTCTAGCAAAATGAAAGAACTATCAAAAGTGTCCGGATGCCAAGGAAACGTCTTTTTTATAGGTGCCTTTACATCATACAGGGTATATCAAGACTGCGACTGAAAACGAAGCCAGGTGGTAGTATTAGTGACAAAACACAAGTAAAAATTTCGCAAAAAAAAAATCGACAACTTTCTTTTTGTAATTTTTTACTTATCGTCATTTTTGAGTGATAAATACATAGTTTTCCTAAAATAATGATGCAGACCTCTTTATTTTTCAACACTCAATGATACGTAAGGGTTTAAATTATTATTTTCGCAAAAACTAGGTTTTTTCCACCCAAACAAGATGATTTTTAAAAAAATCTAAAAAAATATCTGTCGCTGTTTTGGTGAAATTTTTATTTGCATCATGTCTGTAACCACTCAAACTATCACCTGGCTTCGTTTTCGGTCGCGGTCTTGAGATACCCGGTATATAAAATTCAGCTTCTATACTATAAAGCTGGTAAACTACATTTTATTAAAGTTTGAAGGTATCGTAATGTATAATTTTGCCAATTATTTAAATGAGATCTTATAGCTCGTACACACAATGGCCCAGCATCGGCAACTATCGACGATGACGGCTGGTCGGCAATCTTCGCCTCAAATCTCCGCCGATGTTTGGTGACGTCACAACAGATTGAGTAGTGTTGCTAAAATCAATTTTCCAAAGTCCAAATGTTGGCATGACCCACAGGCGCCCACAACCATAACCAGTATATTCCCAAATGTCAATAATCAAAATGTGTTATAAAGGCTATGTCGAATAAAATGCACCACAAAGTGGACTCGTAACTGATAATCCGGTTTAGGTGTTGTTACATTATCAAAATAAACAACTTAATTAACACAATCTTTTTAAATTAAAACAACTCCATATTGTCCCCACGACCAAAACTTTCGATAGGCGAAAATTGCCGCAGACGATTACACCGGTCGTGTATTTTTATGCCGTCGTAGCATTCGCTTTTTCATTACTGTAATCAACGCCTCAAAACCGGTTGGTGCTTTACGGAAGGAATGTTCCTGAGGGTAAATTTGATTTAGTTATCAGACCCAAACCTGGTTTTCCGGGACATGTCCCGAATATATTTATAAGATCATCGTTCCGGGCTATACCGGGTGACTTTTTTGAGACAGGAAAAATATCACGTGACAAGTACATGAAAGAGAAGCCTTTGACGTAATACAATGCTTTCATGAAATCGTACACATACCTTTGATATTTGCTTTGTCATGTAAAATCAAATCGATAAATTGTGTACGCAGTAAGGCTATACCGATGGAGCAGTTTTAAAACCTTATTCATATATTAAAATATCTGAACACTTAAAAAAGGGAGGTATTTGTAGATAAGTAGTGTTGGTGTATAAATTTTACATTATAAGAAATAGTTATGTCAAAGGCTTCCAATTAATATACTTGAAATGCATATATTTTTCCTGAAAAAAAAATTGCAAAAATATATCACCCGGTGTGATTCTTACGGCAGTAAATTTTTAGGCATAAAAGAGCTATACGCAATCTGTGGGAATGAGGAGATGATTTATTTTAAAGAGAGATTGGAGCACGTATTTGGACAATTTATTGGAAGTAATTGGGTAGCAAAGATAATTGTATCGAGGGCTAGTGAGCTAACAATTGTAAGGCAGTTCAGAAGTAAGGAACCTAAAAGAAAAACTGATTCTCTATGTGTTTTATTGCGTACAACCAATAAACCGAAAAATTAATCAAACTCTATAAAAATTACACAAGACAAGATATCATATTCCAACACATACTTTTTCCAAATCATTTTATTTTTCTTATTTTCCTAGTCAATTGTTTTTCTTTAATTTATAGAATCATGACGAATGGTCAATTGATTTATTTTTTATTATTCTATTCACATTAAATTAATAACACCAACTAAATAGTCCTCAAAATATATTAATAGTAATTATCAATTTAAAATAACATAACACTATGATTGTAGCATTCAAAGCAACAATTATATATTGGTATTTGAAACAAATGTCAGAAATATGAAAGCTTCTGTGGCGCAATTGGCCAAGCCGGTGTAAAACGAGAGATGCTTGAATGACCCACAAACATTTGTATCAGGGCTGGGTGTTTTAAGACTGAAGAAGTAGGTTAGTACGTAGTTTCTGATACCTAATACTTAAGCTTTGTATCCAAATGGGTTCAGACTTTGTGTGGGTGTTGGGTGTATTTACGTATTTATATTAAAATAATGAGGTTTTATTAAATAATACCGTGAATGTACTATTAAAATTTTAAATAGTACGTTCACGGTACGGTAAAATATACGTTCCAAGGGTTTTGTTGACATTAGTTTTATGCACAGATTTTTAGTAAACAAAATAACAAAACAATTCAGCGGTATCGGCGAGACAAACAGGGAACCCACGCGGGTTTCAATTTACTGTAATTTATTGTATAAACGAAAAATAAATAAACGCTAACAAAATCTAGATAAATCCGGATAGCCCAAATGTTTTAGTTCATTCATATAACAAAGCATTGAGATAAAAGTATACTGGGAGCAAAAAGACTAGTGCGATTTTGGCGTGGATTATGCAGTAGGTGCTTTTATTACAAAATTAAAACCGCTGAGACGCAAATGAAATGCTCTACAGTTTTTATATGAAATAGTGGTGTAATTAAATTTATTGTACTAAAATTTTCTATTTAAACGCTCTCCTGTTGATTTTGGGATTTTCCACGAATTTCGGGAGTTTTAATCCAAATGTAGGTACATACTCGACGTTTTGCAGTCAGATGTTAAGCATTTTAACGATAAAAAGAAACAGCGTGAAGTAACACATCATTGATATGTTTACAAGTATCAAAGAATTTATATGTTATTTGAAGTCCGTTAACCAGCAGTAGGCTAACATGGTGGACACTGGTCGAAACTTTGCTATATATGCGACTTTATTTCAATTTACTCATTTTATTTAAATATTATACCGTGCCTACAGCTATGGCTGCTTCCATATTTTACACAATTACGAACTTTAATTCAACACCACTATGTCATAGTAACGTAGTCAGCGTTAATAAAATAAAACTTTACTTTTTCTGATATTAAAAGCATAATTTAGTTTGTTTTTTATGTACATACATAGTGTTTCAGCCCATATACGTCCCACTGCTGGGCACGGGCCTAGTCTACAATCGAGAGAATCGATTGAAAGTGGTTAAGCCATATAGTCCATCACGTACATAAATAGTACGTATGTATTAGATACTTTGCCGCAGCTTTCGAACTATTGGCATAGTTACACTTAAATTTCTCCTTTATTATTAATGTTAGTTAAGATATAATAACATGAAAAAATCTGTGAGACAAATAGTTTTTTTGTCAGGATAGAAGTTTTACCCAGAACCTAAGACTTGCATCTTAGGAGTGAAGATTAAATGTGTGACTGTTGCGTGTACTTATTTATGGTAATATTCTTAGACAATCTTTGAAAAATGGTAAAAAAATAAAACGGTTTAAAACTGGGGAAAAATTAGTGGCCTACGTTAAGTAATAGGGTTCCTTTGGATCCTTAACCGAACCCTAAAATGAATTAAAAGCGTATCGGGAGAGCGTTTAAATGGTGGACACTTAAACGAAGTAAATAAAGAACGTAGGGAATTTTAACATGTTCATGAAACAAAATGAACGTTGTTTAGACGAATTATATTAAAATATTGTCATCAAGGTTTCCGCTTCGTTTATAGCTTCAGAAAGGCCTAGGAACCTTGTAAATTACACATTATGAAAGGAAATTAAATGGTATTCTATCAATATTACTGAGTGTACTGTAGCAAGTCGCACCCTTTACTCGTAATTACTTCCTTTTTAGGGTTTGTTTCTAGCTTTGACCAGTCGTGAATAGTACAAAGAGACAATTTATGAATATTAATGCTTAAATATATTTTATGTCTTTTTAATGCCTCATAATAAAATATTATTTATATTTCTTAGAGTAATTATGTATAAGAAAGTTCATATTTTTCCATAAATGTCTAAACACTGGCGGTAACACAACAGAAAAACTGTTTTTTTTTTATACTATATAATTTTTTTTTTATGTTTGAAATGAATACATACTTTTCGGTATTGCGACCCTGTAAAAGAATGTTAATAAAAATTATATTTTTCTTAAAATAATTGTTTTACAAAATATAACCTATTCTATATTGGTTCCGTCGTATATAAAAACAAAATATATTTCAAACAGTTCCCAGATTGGGACAACTGGTTGAAACAGGTTTTGTTTTTAACTACCCCTTTGGCTGTATTTTTTCGGGATATGAATTAGGACTGGCTGAAAGGAATTTTAAAAACAGTTTTTGATTTGATAAAAATACTACAAAACTTATACCACTAAAATATATTTTTTACTTTTGATGTGATAGTATTTTTGATAAATATACTTAGAAATAGGATTAATTCGATTTCTCTAGTAAACTTTTCGTATTGTTCGTCTATTGTCGTAAAATTCACTTCGTTTATGTTAAATGTTTTGTTTATTCTAGAGCGCCCAGCACGAACATGGCCATCGGGAAACGGAAAATGTCACATGTTGTGGAAGGTATATTATAGTTATTTTTTTCTTTCCAGCACAACGCATGGATGTGAAATGAAATGAAATTCGTTTATTGGTCATATAGGCAATTAAATAAAACAAGCCAGCTCAGAGTTAATACTCTATCTACAACACTATTTACTGAATATGTATATAACATTATTTTTATTTAATTAATTTTGTTTGTTTACATCCCTACTTCGATATATTTATTAATTTATTCAGTAATTAATTGTATTAAATAAAATAAATAAATACACCAAACAGTCACATATATAGTCCTGACCACACAGTAATCTACTAGATCGAGTCTTGTGTCATGGGTATCAGGAACTACGAGAGACTTTTCGGTCTCACAAACACCCAGACCCGAAACAAATACTTGAGGTTACCACAAACATTAATTAATAAATCTCTTATTTGGCATATTGGGAAGAGAACCAGCTAGCTCTGTTAGTATGTAATGGAGGATAATTTATCGCGATCTATCTATCTATCTATCTATATCAGCCCATATACGTCCCACTGCAGGGCACGGGCCTACTCTACAATCGAGAGAATCGATTGAGAGTGGTTATTTATCGCGATACCGAGCACAAATTCCAGTCGCGGACGACTCGTACGATATTTCAAACAAATTCTCACGCTTGGCCTACCTGGCAATCGAACTTAGAACTTCCTGGTTTACTGGTGGATTGTTAGGAAGTAAAAAAAAATATCTACCTATAACAAACCCAAAGCAAAAATGTATTCATATTAATTATTCCAAAGGAAAATAGATTACAAGAGCAAGATATTCGTGTCCTTTAGTTGTTCCCAACAAAGAGGACAATTCAAATAACTTAAAACAACTTTCTTAACATCCCTCGTGTTGCCGTTACTGTTTGAACCAAGAATTTGCATTAACTAGTCTTGATAACAATGGTGTTTCGTGTAAGAGTTTTATAAAGTAAAAAAACATTTGCTGTAACTAATTATTTTCTTTCGTACATTACGAAGTAACCGCAATGCACTAATGACTTTATATATATTTTGTACCCTCATAATTATGCTGGCCTGGACCAAATTGGATAATACACAGACTGAACCTAAAACGTATCTTCAGTGTCTGATATTTTCTAAAATAAATTGAGATACACAAACGCAGGTTATTTTTCTATTGTAATACAGTTTCCAGTATTGTGATCTATAATTTTGTAACTTGTTAATAGAGGGTGGAACATACAGAGGTTGGCGATACAATAAAATAGGATTGTGAAATAATAAAAATGAAACATAGTCGACTGCCTCGGTGGCGCAGTTGTACTACGGTACGATTATAACGCTGATGTCTCGGGTTCAAATCCCCAGTCGGGCAAAGTTATGTTGGATTTTTTCTATTTATTATCAGCCCGAAGTCAGGAATTTGTGCCCGATATTGCGATAGGTTCGGCCTCCATTCAAATCGTGGGACGGAACGCATACGGTGAAACATGGGGATCCCGGTTGCACCTCTGCCTACCCCTTCTGGGAAAAAGGCGTGAAGTTATACAGCGTGATATTGACATCTGTTACTTAATTTTGTCCACATGTTCGTGACCACCCCAGAAAACATTGTACCAAGTTACATCAAAATCCACCTGGTAGTTTTGACAAAAATCACGATTTTGTATTTCGCAATTTTCGATCACTCTGTACATGCACGAGTAGTTTTGCCGCTCAGCTGACAAAGAACTTTGACCTCGCAAACATAAAACTTGGCGAAATACAGATCACTCAATATGTTCTACACTACAATAATTATTATTAATGTAGTCTAGAACATAATGATCGTTATTTTATAAGTAAGTACTAATGATTAACTGGGGTTTAACAGTTCACCTTTTAGTAAGCATTTAATCAAATACATTCACTAATTACTAGGCACTCTCAAATTCCAATATACACATTAATGATTAACAGGTTTATTGAATATCGGACAAACATACAAGGCATTTTAATTGCACAATACAAAAACTTTAATTGTAATCATAATCATCGACCAACAAAAAATAACTATTCTTCGGCACGTGACAATCGGTCCAAATAAAAATACGTGAATAAAACTATGCAACAAGAATAAAATTTATTTCAGCTTTATTTTTAAACAATATGCATTCAATTTCAAGTAATATTTAAATCCAACACGCAATATTTCAATTTAACATTTTCAAAACAATTTTACGTAAACGTATCATAACGCGCCATGTTCCTTCTGTACTTTGCATTTACTATAATCACTTGTTGCCAGATTGTACATCTTTTTATATCATAATATGCTGTCCCTTTTTCGCCCTTGGAGGAAGTATAATTATAAGAAAGTGACAGCATACGAAACATTTTTGAAGTAGTGTTGTGAAATTATCCGAGGACATTTAATCGATATTTTTTATCTCTCATATTATTTAATTTGAGTTGACTGGAAACTTAATATTATGTCAGAAATATCATGGTATTTCGTTTTTATTTCTTACGGTTGGTTTTAATAATTTGGAACATCTTCAATAATTAAAACCCAACCGGTCATCGAGGGTTTTTAGCATAATGATAATATGCTGGCGTAGGTGTTGCTAGGGACCCAGCTCGACCACAATACACGCGTTTGTACAGGGCTAGAAGGCCAGACACACTGATTTACTTTTCTCGGCTTCCCCGGGGTATCGAAGGGGGAGCAAAAAGCTTTTCCTCTTAACAAAAAAAAAAACTACAAAGTTATCTGACTACATTTCCTGAAAATGACAATAACTTGACAATATTTAATGTTTCCAAAGTAAACCACTTTAAGAAATCGTATTTTTATACAAAATACACGTATGCATTCGCTGCTGTAGATTGTTTTATTTTATTAATGAACTACTTACGGGTAAAATTGCTTAGAAAAGTAAAGTTGACACATTTGACTAAACTACAAATAATCGATATCGATTTCAAGATATTGTAGTCACGGCTCTTATTTTAAACTACCAATCACATAAAGTATTTTTCTATGCCAATCAGAGTATCTCATTTTAAATACTATTGTCCAATCCAGTTACGTAATTACTGCATCAACCAATCCATCCAATCAATCCTTAGGGATCTTCAACTTTTTAGCAAATCCTAACGTATGGCGGCGCGGCCGGCGCCGCGGCGGCCCGCTCAGTGTTCGGTTTACTGCGTTCAATTAGTAATGTAAACAAAAACACGCGCGCGCGCAGAAATCGCCATTTTGATAGTATTTTAAATTCTGTTGTTATTTGTATTTTGTGTTCAAGTAAGTGAATAAGTGTTTAAGTGATAGAGACACATATTGCAATTAAGTACTTTTTATTAGTTGTTAGTTTAAGTGTTCTTTTTATTATTTAAGTGTTCGTATTAGTGTTTATAAGTACATTTTAGTTTTTGTAAATTTAAGTTGTTCAGTATTATTGTATTGCGCGTATTCTTAATACAATAACGAATACTTAAAGTACTGTGGACTACACAGATATGGTGTTGTTGTATGGTGATTGGTGAGTGTAATCAAAACGCCGCGCCGTCATGGCCCTCAGAACATATTGTGAGAGATTTGGTGCATAAAACACAATTTGAATTAGTTAATTTTATGTATTTATGTGTTGTGTGAACTGTGATTACTATGAAAAATATGTGACTTGGGAAGATTATTCCCGCGATCGCAGCGCCGCCCGTGCTAGCGGGTCGGCTGTTTTCATAAACGCGGGAATATTGCGATGTTGCCGCTCCGCTCCGTGCGGACGCTGTATACCAGGTAAATGTAAACATAGGCTGTTTAAATTTAATGTCATTATTTTGACTTATAATTTGTTTGAAAAATAAACTTTTTAGTTTTTCCTTCTACGACAATGCCTATGCGTGCAAATAATATCCCTTACTATGCGACGCTCATGGTTTAATTTAATGTAGGGGGTGTCAATATCACGCTGTATATTCAGTAAACGTAGTCATGTCTAGATAGATGTGCACATCTTAGTGTACGTATGTGTGTAGCTCACGATCAAAATCGGACAATACATTAGCCAAAATGAAATTACACGTCCCGATCGTCTTTTGTTTCATGCATGGTCACGCTTGGCTGACTTTTTTTATCTTGTCCCTTTTGGTATTTATTTTACAATAAAAAGCCCACAAAAGGCGAGCTGAAAGTAAATACAGCGGCAATGGCAATATTTTATTTACACTCGAAAACACAAGCGGCGGCGAGCCATTTCATTAGCTTACTTCCGGGTTTCGTAGCAGATTATTATTACGTTGTTCAGATTTTACAAAGTGTGCCCTCACGTCGCTAATTGAGTGGCATAATTATTATCCAGTTATACCAGTCTATTATAATTTTGAAGTGGTGAGCCAGGCTAAATATTATTCGATTTAAGATAAGGTATGTGATAGAATAAATGCCATGTGGCCGGACTGGGGCGGTTAATAAATGAAAAATCTTAAATAATGTGTATTTTTTAACATAATAGGCTTGCATTTTGCCACCTAATGTTAAACGTGGTTACGCTAATTCAGTAATTTTTACAGAAAATAATTGTCAAATGTCTGAATAACACTATTAACATCATTCCCAGCTCCAGAAAAGCCACATATGTACATAGACTTCACTAAAAAAGCGTAGGATTTAGTATTAAAAGTGTTTTAGGCCTCAAACCACCACGCTGGCCTGAAATTAATGTACCTAATATATAAATAATCTTCGATACTAGCAAGGGCTTTTAACTCATTAAATTCTCAACTGAATATCTTATAACTTAAATGCTTCGCTGCCATACACGGGATTTAAATCATCATAATTAGTAAAAGTTGTATAAAGTTACATGTACCTAAATGGATTATAAATCTCAATTCATTCTTGAACATTAACATGTCTTGTTCATTAGACAAGTCTGAAATCAGTCTTAAATTATACAAACGCGATGAATCAAGTTCAGTGTACTTAAAAGTTGTTTATGTATTCAAACGGCCTTATTCATAGGCAGTTTTGAAACCTACTTTAGTTATCGAATGTTTTGTTCTTTTCGAACGACTTTTGCATTCAGTTTAAGCGAAGAAGACAAAACATTCCATAGGCAGAGGCGCCACCAGGACACCCACATTTCGCCTTGTATGTTTTGTCCCATGATGTGATAGGGGGCGAGCCTATCGCCATATCGGGCACAAATTCCTGACTCCGGGCTGATAATGAATAGAAAAATCCAATATCACTTTGCCCGACCCGGGACTCGAACCCGAGACCTCAGCTTTGTAACCGTACCGTAATACAACTACGCCACCGAGGCAGTTTGAGTTATTCTTAATATAATTCAAAGCTTTGATAAGTATTATTCCAGAAAGTAAAACATATGATTGAGGGGGAACTATATGGCCTAACCCCTCTCAATTGTACTTTCGATTGTAAAATTGGCCTGTGCTCTACAGTGGGGCGTATATAGGCTGATACAAAAACTAGTATGTTTTTAGTCTATTTTTATACTGCCACGATAAATTGACTACAATGCACGTGGTAAATGCAATACAGTTCAGAATATTTACTGGTAATAGATTAGATATTGTAAATATATATATATTGTTTGACAGCCTCCATGGCGCAGTTGGTTAGACGCTGCCTGTGAAACAAGCGGCCGCGGGTTCGATTCCTGCACGGAAACAAATATTTGTGTGCTCCACAGGTATTTGTTTCGGGTCTGGGTGTTTGTGGGACCGAAAAGTCTCTCGTAGTTTCTGATACCCACGACACAAGACTCGATTTTAGTGTGGGGTCAGGACTATGTATGTGACTGTTGGGTGTATTTATTTATTTTATTTATATAGATATTGCTATAAGTAAGTATCTTGACTTATTGAAACAACTACATACATTTATGAAGCGCTAAAATTCAATCATTACAGTTTATGCCAGGTTAGCTCATTTAAACTTAAGACCGACTGATGACTGGTGGAAGACCTCGCATATGTGAGAGGTCGCCTGGGTATGTACCACCGCAATGTCTATTTCTCCAGCCTTACCGGAAGTGTAAAAGCACCGTTGTGTTCCGGTTTGAATGACATTGTAGCCCGAGTAACTACTGGACATAATGAGACTTAACATCTTATGTCTCAGGATAGCGAGCGCAGTGGAATGTCAAGCATTTCGTTGTAATTCATGGTGTAGTTTGGTTTTGCTACTGCCCTTGAGCGGTCGTATCGCTTACCATCACGCAAACGGCATACTCATCTCCCAATTGACAGGAAAAAAGAAAAAAAAAGATAAATATCCCTCCTAATCCCCTTATGGTTGGTTTAAAGATCCATTAATCTCTTTTACCTCATCATTTATACGTAATATGTACGTTAACTTGTTGCCCTACTCCAAAATCGCCCGTTGTTTCAGCAAAACGTCCTAACTCCTAATTATTTGTAACTTAGTTTTAGTCAATAATAAATTAGTCTTAGAAGTAATCTTTTCTTTTATTGCTTTGTATCAAGACATGTTTAATATACCGACAATATCTGAATGTTTTATAGGATTTCCAAATATTTCGTCATGTCGGATGACAAAAATTGGCGATACTGCAGTGAAAAAACAAGAAGCAGCTTCAATTGGCTATATTTATATGTAACTAAATATTCGAAAAAACTTTGACTTTGGCTTCAAAGAGCCCATTCCTTTGTCACGAATATTAGTTCCATCAATTATGCTCTGGGTCTTTGTAGATACCACCATTTACATGCAGACACGATAGACTCTTTTGATATTTTTGTACCTATTGTTTTCTTTCTATTATCACGCTATTGAAAAGCTTAATAAAATAATGCTATGTACGATTTGATTCACTGGTGCCCATAGGCCATAATACAAAATAGATCTTACTCGGCCATTAGAGTTTAATCAAACACATTTTTAAATTTATATTGTCATTTTATGTATTCTAAGTATTTTCGTTTGTCTGTAATATGGTGCAAAATATAAATTTCTTCTATTCTAATTTCCAACAATACTGTCGTGGTCTTAATTTTACTATTACGCGTCAATGTAACACTGGATCTTTTTATAATTTCCGTGTATAAGAATTTTCAACTGAGGGGAAAGTTGGGTCATCGATGAACCTTGAAAGACCTTACCATACCTTGTTTAGTCGTATCACTTACTATCAGGCGAATATCATGCTTGTCTCGATATTCATCGCTATAAAAATAAATAACTGCTTACTTTGTTTCGTCTTTGTGTTCGTAAAAATTAGTAATTTGTGATTCTATGCGACTAGTAGGCAATTGGTAGGCCCGGTGAGCGACTGACTATAAACGTCACAACGCCAGCGCCCCCACAGCTCGTTGAAACGTTTTATGGACTATAAATAGAAACGCCGCGCCGTGCCACGGTTAAGCCTTTGCTTGGTCAGATGTTGAAATGTTTTATTTCGAACATTAAACGGGTTAAAATATTTGTTATAACCAATTTACTTTTAGCTTTATGTGATATGGTGTAGTTTATGGGGTTTCATTTATATATTAATAGACCTAGAGTCCGTGGCCGTCAGACTTTCGTCATTTTATAAAAGCTGAAAGTTAGTCTGCGCATGCCTCTGACATAGGTATCACACGATCAGCTATTATGAAGTTCCAATATCCGCCTGCCAATAAAACACCTTTTGATAGTTGGCTTAAAGGACATGGGATCTAGGTCTATAAAGAAATGTCTAGTCAGTCAGAGCTGGTGGTGCAATACAGTGAAATGAATAAACGGAATAGTCAGTGCTATGACGAGACGAAAATTGCATCGGAGTTTGTGAAAGCTTATGTAATCGTGTCTAAAGACATTCAATTCTAAATTCCTTAACAGTAAACCCACAACAGCGAGGAGCAGCTCTGTTAGTTCTTTTATAAAAGTGGATAAACGCGAAGTTCAGCACTAAAGATTTACATATTTGGCAACTAAGCTATATGTATGTACTATTTTTTATTTTTCCCAGAATACATACGTGAAGTGAAAACGAAAATACTTAATCGAATCCTCAATATGTTATACTTTATTTAGATTCATTTACTTTTTTCTCTACCACTCGGTTCACAAGTCTGTTTTCACCAGAGAAGAACGGGCAAGAAACCCTAGCGTTGATATTTAAAACAAGTTTACAATACAGTGATTATACATGAGTCGTGGCTTAGTTTAATTCAGAGCGACCACAATGAAGCAGATAAATTCTGCATTGGAGACCACGAGCGAGGATAGCTAGTGTCAGACAAGCTACGGCTAGGCATTCATGCAATTTTGCAATAATACCGACGCAGGTAAACGTTGAATGGGAAATGCATGTTGATCGCTCTAGAAATTAATGAAGAAGGCTTAGTTCAACGAACATCACAAGACTGAAATGTATTAATAGTGTTATTAATAGAGTATGGGACATTTATAATTTCTTCTTCAATAAATATTTGTTGTCTAACACACTTTTGCTAAGCTAAATACATACAATGTTACAAATAATTTTATCTACAGAAATATATTGAGAAACCCTTCTAAAAATGAAGCTAAATTGGTAGGAAGTAGATCATCCTGTTCCGCCTCGTATACAAAGGGGGACAGTTAAAGTCAGGTGAAGCTGCCAAGCACCGCCCAATATTTTATAGCTGTCTATATCGAGCGCGATATTTATTTCCATTTCCTCCTCTACAGATAAATTCTAAGAGAATAGGGAGTATGAAAATATATTCCTTATACACTATGAAATTAAATTTTCCTTTATAAAATGGCTAAAAATGGCATTTAAAAAAATACTTCAGGATGGTTGTCGTTTTTTGCTTGCTGTTTTTCCAAATATGAATTATTATTTTAAACTGCTAAAATAAATAAATAAATAAATAAATACACCCAACAGTCACACACATAGTCCCGACCCCACATTAAGATCAATTAAGTCTTGTGTCGCAGGTGTCAGAACTACGAGAGACTTTTCGGTCTCACAAACACCCAGACCCGAAAGAAATATTTGTGGGCCGCACAAACATTTCTCTCGGTGCGGGGATCGAACCCGCGGCCTCTCGTTTCACAGCCAGCGTCAAACCAACTGCGCCACGGAGGCTGTCAAAATACCATGGATACACATTTATTTATTTGCACTTCATACATATATTGTATAGGTTGATTTAAAGCCTGAGGCATTCTTAGGTTCGACTACCTAAGGTGATGCAAAAATCAGAAGAAGTAGGTGCGTAAACAATTAATTAAAAATAAAAAAATATATCCGGATTATTTAACATTCAATAAGCACTTGCTGTTTTACGGCACAAATAAGCAAACCGGTGATACACAGACCTAGTAAAAACATTTTCTGTTTACCAGGAAATTACGCGGGTGAGTTTGGTCGACGGACGCCATTCTGTTAACATCGTAATTCTGTGCTCCGCTTTGAAAATTCCATATTTGTGTCTAAAAGAGCTTTCAACAGTATTAAGTATAAAAAACCTGGAACATTACTATCTTTCTTTGTTGTGGAATATTAGTGTCTATAGTGCATCGTCGAATTTATGAATAATCACGAAATAAGTTTTAAATCTGTGTAAAAACACGGCTGCCTTATACCCGACGCACATCGCTCGGACGTGGCCCACGCACACAAGTACACCGCTGCGCCGATAACACGTACACAAGCACCTGCACCTGCGACTGAGTCGCGCCGTGGAACAAATAAGTAATAATATTCTATTTTATTAGTGTGTAATTCCGAACGCCATTCTTTTGCTTTATTGAACTGCACGTTTGCACGAAACTTGATTGAAAATATTATAATATATCCTTGACCATGCCTAAAACCAAGAAGTTGCTTAAATGCGGTGCATGTCTAGAAAAAATAACATCAGACGCTTCGTACATAGTCTGTTCTGCTGAAAATTGCAAGACCCACTATCATGAAAACGACTGCATTGGCCCTGATCCTCCGTCCGACAAAAGCACATGGATCTGTCCACAATGCCAAAACCTCCTACCATATGGCGAAGACAAATCCACAAGTCCGAAAACTCGTTCCAAATCGAAACGAATAAAAAACCGACAAATGGACGATTCAAGTGATACTCTTAACGAGCCTAGCTCTGATCTTCAAGATCTTACAAATGAAATTCGTCTCATGAGGCAGGACATTTCTCGGCTCACAGCTTCATTGTCTGAATGCCACGCAAAATTAGAAGAAGTTACTACACATCTAGCCCAATCAGAACTCAGGGTGAAAGTTCTAGAAGATCGTGAAGTTGAAGTAACTGAACTTCGTTCCCAAGTCGCAGTTTTGAAAGAACATCTGACTTTTCAATCACAGGCAGCGCTTCGTAACGAGATTGAACTTGCTGGAATACCTGAACTGAACAACGAGAGCCTGATGCATATCGTCTCTGTAACAGCCGCGAAAGCTGGAGTCACGGTTCAAGAGGAAGATGTAGACTGGATCTCAAGAGCTGGACCTAAACGCAACTCGGCATCAGAGAAACTACCACGACCTATAGTTATCCGGTTCACTCGAAAAACAAAGCGTGACGAACTCTTAAAAGCGGGGAAAGTAAGAAGACATCTGACCACTCAAGATCTCCATATAGGGAATAAACCTCAAAACTTTTACATTAACGAACGTCTTACCCGTGAAAACCGCCAGTTATTTCGAGAAGCTCGTAAAAGAAGCAAAGAAGCGGGATTTAAGTACTGTTGGATCCAAAATGGCTTCGTGCATGTACGCCAGAGAGAAGGTAGCCCGGCAATCATTCTCCGATCTCCAGAAGATTTGGAAGTCAAATTTGGAGGTCGGGAAATTCCTTCTGACTCCAACATCTAGGCAGAGCACTTTCGAAGATTCAACTTACAAGTCAAATCTACTTACTTTTTTCAGTTTTATATCCTTTTTTTATGTCCGTTTTTACATATTTATGTTTATCGTTACCTTTTATTATAATAATATTTATACAATATTCAACTCACTATATGATATAATTATTACTTATTATCCAAGTTATATACTGATAAGGAGCTTAATCTTTTGCTTTGTTACTGAGGGGTGTCTTGTACGTTCTCTAATCGATAATAAAGCCAAAGTGACATTTGTAATTTATTATGATAATTTTGATAAAAATATACATTATTATTTGACTCAATGGCCTCCATAAATCTCCATAATAAAATTGACAATTTCCTTACTGTAAAATGTCACGAAATATTGTCTTTGGAATCGTGCAGATCAACTCTCTCTCATTTAAAAGGCTTTAACATGCTCACCCTTAATATCAGAAGTCTTCAAAAAAACTTTAATGTTTTTGAAGTGGCTTTAAATCGTTTGAACATGGATTTTGACACAATTATACTCACCGAATGTCACTTAGGTACATGTCCTATAGTAAATAGTATCGCAGGTTATAACTCTTTCTACACAAAAAATATTAAAAATCAAGCCGGAGGAGTGGTTATTTATGTAAAAAAATCCTGGCAAGTTAACGCTCAGGAACCTGATATTGTCGATGCTGATTGTCTGGAAATTTCATTTCCTAATTCTCGGTCTCTCTTCGGAATATACCGCTCACCTTCCATTAACAATTGCTCCAACTTCTTGGAGTCCTTGGAGTCACATACTTTGCATAAAAAATATAAAGATATAATAATTGCGGGTGACTTAAACATTAACATTTTAAATGAACTAGACAGTAATACTCAAAATTATCTCTGCTTCATGTCTGAACTGGGATTAAAATCAGTCATTAATACCCCAACTAGGGGTGATGCATGCTTGGATCATGTTTTTGTAACCTTAAAAGACTCTGTGACTGGCATAGTATGTAAAGCTAGTATTACAGACCATGACCTCGTCATGGCCAATCTTTCTTCCTCCCCAGCCAAACCAAAAGTAAAAAGGCTAAAACTGAAAATAGACTTTAATAGTTTAGAAACACAGTTAACCAAAATGGACTGGTCGGAGGTCACAAAATGCAATAATGCCTCAGCGTCAGCTGAATTATTTATGAATAAGCTAAATGATCTAATTAATCAGAATTCACATAGTATCACAGTTAGCCGCTCAAAGTACAACATTAAAAGCTGGATCACTCCGGGTCTCATGCGGTGCCAACGTCACAGGGACTTCCTTCATCTCCAAGCCAGAAATAATCCCCATAATTTGGCCTTTTTTGTATCGTATAAGCGGTATCGCAATTTCCTTAACGATTTACTAAGAAAAATTAAAAATCAATATAACCATAATCTTCTAGATGAGTCCAAAAATAATCCTCAAAGGCTGTGGAAAACGATCAACTCAATCTGTGAACGCAAAACCAATTTCTCCCCAAATTCTCATCTACTAACATTAAAAAACTCACCATCTGAGTCCCTCTCTGTAATTAATGACTTTTTTGCAAAAGTTGGATTATATCTAGCAAATGATATATTAATGAAATTGAGTATATCTGAGTCTGACCTTGCCAATAACATAAACGTCAATAGCCACCACCCTGATTCATTCTTCATGACCCCCACTGATTCCTATGAGGTTATATCAATTATCAAACAGCTTAAGCCAGACAGTGCACCTGGTTTGGATGGTATAGGAAACTATCTTATTAAAAAATTCGGTCACATACTTGCCAATCCACTCACCCATATAATAAACGATAGTCTGTCTTCGGGAATATTTCCTAATTGCTGGAAAACTGCTGCTATAATTCCAGTTCATAAAAATGGCTCAAAATCAGACCCCTCAAACTATAGACCCATTTCTTTATTATGTGCCTTTTCAAAAATACTCGAGAAAATTGTTTATGTTCGCTTGTCTAATTACATAGAAACTCGTAATCTTTTATCATCGAAACAATTCGGCTTTCGATCGAATAAATCCACTGATGAAGCAATAACTCATTTGTTAGACAAAGTATCTTCTTCCCTAGATGTCGGCTCCACATGCCTTGGAGTATTTTTAGACCTCTCCAAGGCATTTGATACTGTTTCTCACCTAATTCTTTTGAGGAAGCTGGAGGTTTCTGGTATTCGTGGAATTGCTTTGGAATGGTTTTATTCCTACTTATCCAACAGAAAACAAGTCGTTAAGGTTGACGAACATCTAAGTTCTGACTCTGTTCCACATTTCGGAGTCCCGCAGGGAAGTATACTTGGCCCACTACTATTTATAATATATATAAATGATATTACTAACACCTTCTCTCCCGACCAAAATATCGAAGTTATTTGTTACGCTGACGATACAGTTTTATTGTTCCGAGAGCGCACATGGCAATCTACTTTCTCGAAAGCTGAATCCGGAATGAAACAGATTGTTAATTGGCTCAATTCAAACCTACTCACCCTTACTATTAAAAAAACAAATTACTTATGCTTTCATAAAACTAAAGCATCAAGTCCTCCCTCTTCAATGTCCTTGAAGATTCATTCCTGTTTCAATAATACCTGCCAATGCCCGACCCTAAATAGAGTTGATCACCTGAAATACTTAGGAATTGTCCTAGACGCTAAACTTACTTTTTCCAACCAAATAGAATCTCTTTCCAAACGTGTCCGTAAAATAGTTAGTGTCATGAAACTACTTCGGAATGGAGCAAACAAAGTAACATTAATGCTAGTTTATACAAGTTTATGCGAATCTCTTCTCCGTTACTGCATCACGTCATGGGGCGGTGCAGTAAAGACGAAACTTATACTGATTGAAAGAGCTCAAAGGTGTGTCATCAAAGTAATGCTTAACAAAGATTTTCGGTTCCCAACACACCTCCTATATCAGGAAGCCCAGGCGCTAACTGTCCGACAGTTATACATCTCTTGCGTCGTTTTAAAATTTAACTACATATTCAGAAACTCCCCTGACTTTTATAATTCAAAGTATTCTCGTACCATGAATATAAAGCTGCCCAAAATAAACACATCATTTGCCAGACGTTTTAGCCACTTCTCCTTTCCATACATATACAAAAAAATTAACTCGTCATGTTCTTTACGAAACCTCTCTAATCAAGAAATTAAACACAAATTTAAAAAGTACTTATTATCCCTAAATTATGAAACTACAGAACTTCTCTTAAGCCCTCAACAGTAACCTTTCCCTCTTATAATTTATAGTTGTATGTATGTACGTGTATGTATCTGTATGTGTATATATGTATATATATTTATATATTTGTGTGTGTGCATGTATTCATATATAATATGTACTTATTTTATTATTTGTTATACTGGATCTCATATAGGTAAAGGTAATAACATATATTTCAAATGTTAACATTAGATATATCTTTATTATGTTTTGTTATTAACCATAATTATTACCGATCAGGTTAATTTTCTACAAATGTAAATCGTTTTGGTTTCCCGCGATTCAGGTTCGCCTAGTGCGGGGACCGCTGTAAATGTTACTTTTTAACTCTGTACCTGTATTAAATAAATAATTTGATTTGATTTGATTTGATTTGATTTGATTTGAAAATTACATTTTATCGCATTAATTTCCAATGCGATGCAGACCTAACAGTCCTAAGGAGTGTATCGTCATGACGTCATGTGCCTGGGAATTATACTCGAGGATATTTTAGGCTTCGAAGATAGAAGAGGCGAGGGCTGCTTCATATTAATTAAATATTATATTTCACATGTTAAGAAAATCAGCAATTAATTCATCTAAAATGCTGGGTAAAATATCAGCCCATTGGGAGATGTTGGTTAAATTCATTTTATTACACTAGTTGAAATTCTTGTGTTATGCTTTTGAGGATGATCATAAGGTTTAGGATTAGGCTTAACGACTACTACGATTGCTAAATAGAAATAAAGAGGATAGATATTGATGACACGTCAGTTCTCGAAGGTGCGGAATGTTATTTTTAGCATAAGTCGTGGTAATTCTTGTTCCTAGAATTAAATCCACTCCAACAATATATTATCACTAATATGTATTCTACCAATTGAACTATAAGCTTGTGTTGTAAAGCTATCGAAACGTTCAGAAGTTCCAAAATGTAAAAATTTCACAAAATCACCATGAAATCCGTAAAAATTAATTTTATTTCAAAGTGTAACATTCGCGTAAATCTAAGAAACCATTATAAGCTTGGGCTCAATTCTTTCTTGCGTAATTAATATCCATAGAGCCATCCATATTCCTATGTTTGTGATGATCAAACAAGCAGTAGGATTTATTTGCCGAACACAAAAACAGCGCGATACAATTTAGTAATGACACTTTTTAGCGTTCAAGCAATTCACATAACTGTAAGGCAACACAGCTTCAGAAACGACGTGTTCAACTATCGCCTAAAGGCTGTTGAGCCACCGGTAATCTCGTGAACCGCACAAAATGTAAAGCAGGCATTTCACGTCAGTATTCCATAAGACAGTAATGCCGCTCCGTTCTAGTCGGTTCGTTCAGTTTGCAACTGAAATTGTCGACCATGTGGCTTTACCACTTACAACTGGAACGTCTACCTAATATATCCTTCACAATAAACCCGTCGTCTTTGCAAATGTGTGTGAAATATTTGCTTTCTCAATAAAGCCTATTAAGACACAATATCAAACACGGGAATATGAAATGACCAATTTGTGCATACGTTTCAATTATGCCAAACAGTCGTGTCTACTCGTTTTGGAGCGGAATCGAACGCTTATGGTCTCCATGGAAAATCTAATTAGAATTACGTTGCAACTCACGAAGTGTTTTCATTCGCTAGCGATCAATACATGTCGCTTGCCTGTTCAAATGTGCTTGTGCCATTGTTATGGGTAGCACAAGTATATCTGTTGGAACTACATTGTGTGAAACAATGGATCGGTCGATACTAGACGAGTGGATGATAAGTGGCAGGGGATTGATAAATATGCTTGTTAGAGTGGGTCTTTATTAATTTACGAAATCCATGACTGGAATCATAAAGTTAGTGTCTTTAACACTGTTAACGTTTTAATACAATTATCAAAATCTAATTAAGTTTTGTCCCATTGTACTTTTTAATAGTATTTATTTTATTTAATCACTATGTCATTTGAGATGTACAAAAAAGAATGTAGATAAATAAATAATTGTCCACCAGGCTGCATTGGTATACTAAGGCTCATATTGTAAACGGAAATGACATTTGTCTCCTTGTACGCACTACATCTGTATCGCCATCGTCATCTACACCATATGAATTGCTGAACACATAAACATTGATTAACCTTCCCGGAATAATATACCACTCAATGAATGTAATTTAAATCAAAATACCATATCAACCACAATACCCTTAATCCGAAATATGAAGCACTTTCGTTACCACTTACAATAATTAAAATGGAATCGATCAAACCAATAAGCATTCACATTTTACAATAATCGGAGCGTAAACTCGATTATTTAATATGGGCGATCTTAATTTCATAGCCTCGGTCACGCAGTTTGTGACTACGAAGTACGAAGGGAATAATTGATGGGACCGCACCGCGTAGTTTGAGAGCGGTGAACTGAGCCGCGCGGACTAATTGCTTCAAATTCACTTTTAGGCTTATTTACATGTGTATGGTTTAGTATTGAGGTGCTCTTATAACTCTATTTTGTGACTTTAATTTTCTTATTTATTTTAGCTGTGTACGTGCTTGTTAAAACTACGAGATTCATTAATGAAAGATATTTTATCTGCAGTTGTTTTGTAAGCAAGTGTACATAGTATATTTAATTATTTATTAAGAACAACAGACTATATTTAAATTATATCTATAAAAATTAAAAAATAATCCTATATTTGGATTTCTATTTTAGATGTGGTTATTTATCTGCCTGTTCATATTCAACGTTTGTTGTTATAGTGTGATGAAATGATTTGATTTTAAAATCAATGTCCTCTTCAGTTCAAATTCAAATTTAAATATATTGATTGGAACATAAACAAATTAACAAATGTATTTGTGTACGTTAATAACTGCATTAGTTCGGGTAAAGTGTGCCGCAGCCATTAGCGACTACCTCCAGGAAGGCGGCTATGTCCCAACTCTTACAAACAAAAATAATTGAAAACTTTAATTAACTGTACTATAACTAATATGAAAGAAACTGTAATGTTACGAAATACTTATATAGGTGTGAGAGTGTGAATAATATGAGGTGGTGTCTATGGGATATGTAGGTATGTGTTTGTGTACGTAAGGTTATCCTTTATATGTGTAATTAATAAAATTTATGTAGTCAGAAGATAATAAATAATTGAATTGAAATTAGATTAACTTGTTATTAAATATTCTAGGTCTTCATAGGTTAGAGAACTAAGCCATTTATTTAACATCTACAAGTTTACGTTTCCCTAATGTTTCTTATAAAAAATAGGGCTCAAGAAATGATAAAGTCTTCTTGCGATAACACCAAAAGCTGCCTGAGTCCGACAAGCTTTATCCCGTCTGCGTTTCTCTCTACTAGTTCTACTGCAGAATCAACAATTTTAAATGAAACGGTTCATAAATATGTGGTTTGGAACAGCCTTTATTCATTCACATATTTTCTTATGTCAGTTATACTCACTTAAAGTGACAAAGCGTAAATCGAATTGACTTATAAGGTCTTGCCTTGTCGTGTATATCATATCCGTCGAACCCTTCACACAATAGGACCCAGCCTTATCTATTTTTATGTCGTATGTCTAAAGCAAAGTGTAGAATATGTTGTATGGAGTTGTTTACGCCCCATATAAAACCCACGTAAAAGTTATTGCCTACTTATAATAAACTACCGAGATTTCAAAAGATTTTAATTAGGAGTTAACGAGATTTTGCTACTGTAAGGGCAGTGGTAAAAGTTGTTTCTAGTGTCTTTGTTTGATAAATCTTTGTTCAGAGTAAAATAATTCTGGCGGGTGACGCAAGATGTCACCATATTTAATCTTCATGTGTCTTTAAATATGTGTATGTGTATGTGGGTATAAACTTATTCCACATTTCATTAATTTTTTTATAAATGAAACAGCACTAACATCACCGAGAACTAGGAGTGTTATAAGTGTAAAAGCTTAGAACAAATCAATTGTTATTTTATTTGCCGCATCTACATACATACGTAGGTACATATACAATCACCATGCCTGAATCCTATAGGGGTGGTCAGAGACTATGGATCGCCACTCAGCTCGACATTATTTTTTTATACTATGGGGCCGGTAAACGATCAAATAGATCACCTGATGTGCTGTTACTGCCGCCCATGAACGTCTACAACCCTTGGGTCACAGATATGTTGCCCACCTATTAAATCGGGAGGGGAGCGAAAAGGAAGAAGGATCGGAAGAGGAAATATGTATTGGGCATCCGGCAATCGAATTTACCGAACTAAACAAGACAGTAAAGCTGTCGTTTCACGTCGATCTTCCGCGAAACAGTGGTACCGCCCGTACGAGCCTGCCCATTCATGCTGAGTCATGACTGACAACAGCGTGGCTCTACCACTTTTAATTAAACATTACGCATACAGGAATTTCCAATAACATCCTCCCATTCTAGGCAGTAGGCAACATGATTAAGCAAAACTTTAATTAAACAAGTGATTTAAGCCGCAAATTCTGGTCGATATTTCTGAAAACCGCGCAAACTTCTCGATCGATTTGAACAGTTATCTTTGACGGCAAGTTACGCAATATATCGTAGCCAGTTGGGGCCTGTAGCGTGGAACTTTTAATCGATGCACAAGTAATTAATTGTATTTTGCGTCCGCTCCGCAGTGGTAGCGAAAATCCGCCAGACTCAAATTAATTATGGCTTTTTACCGACTTTATTTTAAGCGGGTATTAAAACATCCGCAGCGTTTTCAAGTTGACACGTGTGCGAGATAAAAAGCCATATTTTTTACGCGGTTGGAAAAATGACATAAAGCCTATTGAGGGAACATATAGATTTATAATTGACTTCATGATTTATTGTTGCAACGGGTGAACACCTGACTTTCTGAATGTTGAAAAGGCTTTTTCTCAACCATACATTAATATTTTTGTAACGTAAAATAAGGATGGTTGGCATTGAAGTCTAATTATGTATTTAATGTGTCCATTATTGAAGGCAGCAATCAGTTATGTTTTATTCGTGAAAAAATATAATATATTATGGAAAAAGTAAAAAACATCGACCTTCAAAATACGCGTGTTTATTATTATGAAACAATAGGTCCTAAATAATAATTAACGCTGCTAATGTGACGGCTGCCTTCACGTCACGTTATTGACGGCTTCACTGTTATGTGAAAATACTTCATTAGAATATCATATTATTTTGAAGTGAGTTTAGGAAATTATAATAATGCATATCAAATTATTTTTTGGAACTTTATTTATACTTTTTAATAGAATATGAGGCAAAGGAGTACACGGACTCCTTTATGGCAAATTGAGTCAGTTAATTTTTTTATATTAATGTTAACCACAGGTAAATATTTGTTTCGGATCTGGGTCCGGTCTGGGTGTTAGTGAGACCGAAAAGTCTCTAGTAGTTTCTGATACCCAAGACACAAGACTCGATCTTAGTGTGCTGCCAGGACTAGGTATATCACTGTTGGGTGTATTTATTATATTTATTTTTATTATTTATGAAATAAAATTGTCACAAAGAAGTGAATAAGAACGTGTTGTAAGTATTAAAATCCAGACTTCAGAATAGTAATCTTGTAAGATTTATTTTAAGCTCCAGTATTGTAGGTGTTAACATTTTCCTAATCCACAGAGACTGCGCAAATTTGTTTTGTTTCATTCGGAATTTGGAGTGTAGTTTCAAGTCGAATAGGCTGTGAATACTTTTAGTGTAATGTAGTTTTTATTTGGTTTCGGCTTGTGTTTTAAGAATCTAAAATGGAGATAAAACGTGCATTTTTAAAGGAGGCACGAAAAGATACTTTTACTTTTTGGCCCGTAAAAGCTTTAATCATTTTATACCATATAAACCTATGTTTGAAATATGATGAAAGCCGAGTAGAATGTAACGTTAGACGAATTATATGTTTATTTATAAGTTGGCTCACTATAATCTTTTTGATGGTAATGAGATAGCATTATTTGCAAATGTGTTTTTATTGTTATGGTATTAATCCTTATCCGCATAAATAAGTTATTTATTTTATTATGAGGAATGGATAAAACGGGACAGAATGGGATGGGACGGGAAAAGCAATAGAAAGAACGGCAGTCAAGTTGAGTTTAAATATAAAACAGATAGAACTCGAAATAATATGTCTTTCATAAATCCATCCAATGGAGAAACGTCAGACGTTACGCGTGCAGGTAGCTACATACATACATACATAAACTCACGCCTTTATCCCCGAAGGGGTAGGCAGAGGCACCACTAGACACCCACATTTCGCCTTGCATGTTTTGTCCCACGATGTGATAGGGGGCGAGCTTATCGCCATATCGGGCACAAATTCCTGACTCCGGGCTGATAATGAATAGAAAAATCCAATATCACTTTGTCGGACCTGGGATTTGAACCCGAGACCTCAGCTTTGTAACCGTACCGTAATACAACTACGCCACCGAGGCAGTCAGTGCAGGTAGCTACTGGAAAATATATCGGTAAAAACATCAAGTAGTTGCAGTATATATATTTTTAATTGTAAAAATAAGAAATAAAATGTATTTTCAATTGCGTTTAGCCAATTAAAATTGTGCCAGCTTCAGCGAGCAATTTAAGATTTGCTATTGAAAGCATTTATTTTTATATGGTTACAGAAGATAAAGATGTTATTTCATAAAAGACAATGTTATTTCTATTGTTGATCGTTTAGCCGAGTGATATGACAAAGGATTATATTTATATTATATACCACGGATACGTGACTGCGAATTCCTACGATGTTCTCGTGGTGTAGAAAATATTCCCAATTGGGTTTGACTGGGCCTCTGGAAAGTGGCAATGTATGTCTAGTGAGTCATGTAGGATTAATATCACTCTTCATAATAATGTTTAAATATATAGTCTACTTAAACATATTACATTTTTATATTCAACGTATTCATAGCACTGTTATTATCTCTGGTTTTGTAATGGCTTGTCTTTAGAGTCACATTGACCATAATATGATTAATAATTAAAAATTACTTCTTTTAGACTTTTACCAACACAATCATAATTTATTTTTATACAGCGCGGCGTAAAAAAGTGACTGAGCCGGAACTAGTGGTAAGTGATACTGTCCACAAAGATTGCCGATTGTAATCCTAATATCAATTCAATTTATGGGGATAGCACCAACCGTACGACCTTGGGCACGGTTAAATCGTAAAATCCGTAGTGACCGGTATAAGCGTGTCTCGTTTCGGGATAAGCCAGTGTATATCCAGTTAAGACCAAGGTGGCATAGCCGCGTCGAGGGAATTGTTTTCGATGAATTATACCGCCTATAACTTCAGAGTTGTTATACGATGAGTATAAAAGGTAGAAAAATAAGGAAAAGAAAAGGGAATGAAAAGACAGTTCGTGTACCATTTTTTTTCCCAAGTAATATTTCAAAGCTGTAGTTATACTCAACCATTTAAAAGATCTTCTAGGAGACATTTTGTATAAAGAATAATATGATATTATTTGAAAAACAAACTTCCTATGGCATGGACAAACAGGCTCCTAGGAAAAAGAGATCGTAATTTTTCCGTGTAGAGCAAAAATGCTTGTTACCCTTGTTATTTCCGAGAACTCGACCGTCTTAACTAAAGCAACTGGCCATACAAGTTCGCAACCTTAATAACTGTTTGATTAATTCTGATTCCCGGTCACAATGGAATAATAATAGGTGGCGGCGCTGGCGATAAATTGGCGTAAATTACATTCATTCACCAACGGTTCGGAACGGTCGTTTCACTCGGTTTTTGTTACCGGGTAACAACTGTATTTGATAGTTTCAAGTGTTTTATTATAAGCTATCCGGGTAAGATTTATGAACCACCTAAACATTTAAATAACGACGAATTAATATCTTAAGATTGAAAAAAAACGACTTAAAAAAATAATAACTATGTCATGGTGCTTGTACTCATTGATTTAATACAGGGTATATCAAGACCGCGACCGCAAACGAAGCAAGGTGGTAGTATTAGTGACTTCAGACACAATGCAATGAAAAATTTCGCAAAAAAAATCGTCAACTTTTTTTTGGTAATTTTTTACTTATCGTCGTATTTAGGTGATAAATACATAGTTTTCCTAAAATAATGATGTACACCTTTTTATATTTTAAGACGCAATGGTACGATAGGGTTTAAATTACTATTTTCGCAATAACTAGGTATTTACTACCCAAAAACATTGAATTTCAAAAAATTGCAAAAAAAAAATTGTCGCTTATTTTGCGAAATTTTTATTTGCATTGTGTCTGTAACCACTAAAACTACCACCCGGCTTCGTTTTCGGTCGCAGTCTTGATATACCCGGTATACTTATTGAGTTCACTAGCCAACAAATCACAAAAAAAGCGTATCAAAGGCGGGTATTTTGAGTAAATTTAACACAAATTATAATAAGGCATACGTCTTACATGTTAAGCACTTGGCCACTTAAAATTTATTAAATATAAGCACAAAAACCCACATACTTGAACAGAAAAGAAGTTCACTTGGGAATTTTCTTTAAGTGTTGTGTAACAATCATTTTTCAAACCATTATTCGAAGCGACAGGCCGTAAGTGCTATTTGAGGATCGCGTGTTCGTTTTAATACAACGGAATGACGTACCCATATCTTTCTGTGTGTTCTGTGACTGATTTTTGGAGCGAAAGAGAACGGGATGATTAATTGTTCACGCTGTGTTCCTGTAAAGATACCTCTTATGATGGGTTTTATAATACGGAATACAGTAGTCTGCAAACTTACAAACACTGTTTAATAAATATATTTCTTATAATATTATTATTATGTATTTTTAAAACCATGAACTAGGCGAGGTAAAACGTAATTTTTAAAAGAAAAAAGGATACAAAAAACAAAAATAACTGACGTAAAAAAGAGCAATAGAAAACAAAACATACCAAATAAACACACTGGTGTCACACTCATAGTTTTGACTCTACGCTAAAACACAAGTTTGGTCGTGGTTATCTACAAAACATTTCGTTAGTCTCACAACACCTAGACCCAAAGGTTTGCGGATCACACAAACATTTGTTTTAGTACGTGGATTGAACGTTTGGCTTCTCGATTTACTGGCAGCGTCTTACCTAACTAGCTGTCAAAACACGGAACGGAAGCTTCCAAAACGAATAAAATTTCCCTTTTTTTGGAACGTTTTTCACTACTCATACCCTACTGTTCATAGTGTGAATCGTGATATATCGTGAATATTATATAGCATATAGCATTCTTCGATAAATGAGCTATCCAACACAAAGATAATTTTCCAATTAGAACCAGTAGTTCCTGAGATTATCGAGAACAAACAAACAAACAAACAAACACTTGAGCTTTATATGTTAGTATAGAACTATAGACTAAGCATTTACCTAAGTATTCTATCTTATTGGGGTTTCAACGACTATGCAAACATGGTTGTTGAACTTCACTAGACTTTCAAAATCTCCAAGGCTATTTAAATATTAATGAGAATTGAGATAATCTTGGTAAGAAATATTGAATCTACATTAATCTTGATTTTTCCTGTCTAATATTCACTTTATTGTTAGACAGAGTAATAAAATCCAACCTAAATACTCAATGGCAGGGAACGTTAATAAGGCTGGCACGTTCCACGATCTATCAAGCAGTGGCGAAGGGTTCATACAAGCCGATTCCTAGCAGCACGCCTTATAATTTAAAGGAAATTATTAATTATTTACATATTTTTAAACAAGTTATATGAAGAAAATAATCAATTAATAAATAATATTAAAATAAATATAAACAATAAACAAATGTTATTCGATATTAAAATAAACAAAATATTATCGATCAATTAATAACACAACGACAAACGCATTGCGCGATGTTCAACGTAAGTACACTGTCACAGATCACTCCCACTAGATACCTAATGCAAGGCAGCGGTTGCGCGCCACACGTATAAGCTATAGGACTGATATAAACCGATTCCAAATGTCGCGTCATCAGTGTCATCCAAGTAGTGGACCCGCACATATCGGTGAGCGTTGGCGAAAATTAAGTTTTGGAAATATCATATTACAGTTAAAAATGACTTGCTCAATAAAATGGTGTGGAAAAAACTCAAAAAATTCAAGTATCCAAAAAAAACGGATAAATTTTTCATCGGTAACTAATATTCTTTAAATTAATTTGTTCACGAGCGAGCTCAATTTATACTGGTTGTTGTATCGATGTCAAACAGTCGAGTTTGAATCGAAAATCAGCCGTCTCTTTTTCGCATAGCAATAACCATAATAAGCCATCTTTTTCTGGTGAAATCACGCCTTCTTCTAGTGCTTGACGCATGTTTATAATATAATTCCAAGCAATATCGATATTTTAAAACATTAATGTAAAATAATTTGATTAAATGACAATGTCACGAAATGTATATTGATTTAAATAAAAATTGCAAATCACCATGACGACGTCATTTAATGTAATTTGAAAAAGGTCAAGTTTTTAACTAGGTAAATTTATAATTTCGTAGTTCTGTGTGGATAGAATAATATGATTATCAAATAATATTATAATTTTATATTGATTTTGTCCAGCATCCAAGAGTAACATTTATAGCCTTGAGATGAAGCTCGTTTAAGCGTATTCGTCTGATGGTATTTCGGGTCCTATTTCTCGAATCAAGTATCTACTGACTATGTGTTTTAATACATTCATTTTTATTTTGACTGATATAAGTGATATTGGGGTTTTCTGCTTAATTACTAAGAACGTAATGTTAGAAATTCGTGCTTGATGCGTGGCGTTAGAACCGCCTTTTGTCAAATATCATGGGAAGGTATTTAACATAACTATTAGTATACTAAATTTATTGAGAATGAGTAGTACAAGCCGTTGCACTAATTTCAACATACGTTGTATTATCATCCCAAAAACATTCATAATTCGTCAAGTGGGTTTCATTGTCACTTGCCGATATCTATTACAGTCGCCGTCGGAATTCAAGAAACAGAATAAGTTATTGTAGCCCTTTACGGCGTGAGGTTTATTCATTTAATATTTCATATTTTTATCTGATCTTTTAACCCAACACTTAATTCGGGTGTTTCGGCATTATGGTATACAAAAATTAACGGCGAATAATGGAAATAAAACCGTTACATACTAAAGTATAAATTTTAATCCTACTTCATTCGTGTTAGCGATTGGTATAATTTATTAGATCAGGCCAGTGAAAACATTTAACAAGT
The DNA here is from genome assembly GCA_949752805.1 of Deilephila elpenor. Taxonomy (NCBI): domain Eukaryota; kingdom Metazoa; phylum Arthropoda; class Insecta; order Lepidoptera; family Sphingidae; genus Deilephila; species Deilephila elpenor. Next base: position 8,390,025 of record OX457105.1, on the reverse strand, counting down.
TGGTAATCAAGTTATAAAAGCGGTAATAACACGTTAAACTTACTGGCAAATCGAACTATCGATACTTTTTATTTTATTTATCGACAAGCCTCATCTCTCGAGCGAAGTCCACGTGACAGCGCTGCAACCCGCCCACTGCCCCGCACCGTTCCCTTCGTTGGCGTTTTCAGTTCAAAACAAAACTATCGTAATGCGGTATCTATTGGGAGTGATCTGTGTACACTGTACATGCATACGAAACACGCCGCCGCGCCGCCTAGATCCCGATGACGTCACGTCAAGCTACAAGGACACAGCACGAGTTCCCGTTGCTCTCGCGCTCATTTCCAACGTATTATTTGCCATCTCTGTTACACGTTTGTTGCTCAGAACTGCATGCAAAATTGCACCTTAAAACCCTAAGCTTTTAAGGTCTAAATTTATTTGTAGAAATACGACGGTATTCGCTTGTGAATATGCCGGTGGGCCTACGGCTTATAAAGTAATTTGCCAGTTCGCGCCTCTTTTATTTCGTGTTTATAATTAGAAAATATTATTAACTACTGTGTTGTTTCAGTGTATATGTATAATGCGGTGTCTATTTTTAGGTTTGTATATAATTAGTGGGTAATTTATGAAATTTTACTGGTTTCGAAGTGCAAATAGATCTATCTATTTAGCAAAACTTTAATGATGAATGAAAATTGATAATGTCGTATGTATCGTTTTATCTCATGAATTGCATTATTATGAGGTAATTTTAAAAATGCTGCATTTACGTAATTAAAAAACGCACTGGAAATTATATTAAATTTGATAATACATTTAAGTACCAGAGAAAGAACGGCAACTGACAAGTTTTAATTATTTAATAAATATTGTAATGCCGTATTTTTTTTGCTTTGATTCAAAATAGGACATACAAACATAACCCTCGCCTAGATCCCATGAGGGTTGCCAGATTCGATAGATCTCCAGTTAGCTCTATACTGGCATCGTTTTACTTTCGTCCACTTACATCAATCTCTTCATCTTTTTTTTATATATAAGGAACGTTTGAAATTTTTTTGTAGATCAATTTCAAAACAGGCTAATGTTGTCTTTTGCATTGAATCGAAATTTACTTTAAAAACGTTAAAAAAAAGCACCTAACGGGCACAGTGCTATTCCGTGCAAGAGTTGTATGAAAATATAGTAAGTATTACTAAGCAAATATGTCGCTCAATATCTTACGTACATAACGGAGTAAAAATATAAGTATGAGTACTTGTTAATTTAATAAAACTAGTCACCAGAAGTATCGGCTTCCCTTTTGAAAAAAGTCACCCTTCGCCACTGCTATCAAGTAAATAAGACTTCACGAAATATGGGTATATTAGAGAACCGTGTTGTGATACATTTCTAAGATCATTTTGACGTAATATTCTTATTCCATATCTTGCGTTCGCCATTGGCACGTCGTAAATGGCTTCTTGTAGGGGACGAGCCAGTCGTCCCTTAGAGAATACATTTCTATATTTGCAAATTCTCGTATCAATAATACTGTATTTTCGTTTGCCGTCGAATCGAGTAGAAAGATGTTTCAATGTGGAATCATTTTTCAATTTGCGAAAGTTGCATTGTATACATACATTATAACAGGGCTGCTGAATTTTTGGTCTTTAACGCCCGAATACTCAAACGCTATTGAAATATTAACTACGCTTAAATGTACTGATAAAGTGTGACGTGGATAGTTAATTGCAACTTAATATTTAAATGGCGTTAGAGTATTTGGACGTAAAGTATTTATATATATTTCTGAAAACTGATAATAACTAATGACGATGAAAACTGATAATCTACGTGCATTGTTTAATATTATAAGTTTCTGATTCGTACAATCCCTGTCAACTAGTCTCAATATAACATTGTCTAAACCTATACATAGCGCAGTTGGGTAAGCGCCGGCTGAGAATTGAGAGACGGCGGATTCGAACCCCGCACCGAGACAAATGTTTGTCCGATCCACGGGTGTTTTTCTTAAGTCTGGGTGTTTGTGAGATCGAATAGTCTATCGTATTTTCTGGTAACCACGACACAAGACTCAATATTAATGTGGGGTCAAGACTATGTATGTGACTGCTAGGTGTTATTTATTATTTATTATGTATTTGCGAAAGGCGCACGCAGTACTTTAATTTCAATAGTACGGAAGCGTACAAAATCCATGTAGTCATTTTTGGTACGTTCCTCTTGTAGGTTGAGTGACAAATGTTCTCCATATAATATCAATCAAATACCCTACAAAGTACTAAATAAAATCTCAGAAGTAAAAACAAATTAAAACATCTGTAATTTTATTTGTTTTATCTGACGAAAAATCAAGGTTTAGTGATTACAAAAATAGTTATAGAAATCTAGTACTCTTTACTGCGTCGTTTATTTGTTAATTATATTTTATACTCCTTATTACGCATTTTAACTATGATAATAATGATAAATAACTCTGTGGCTCTTGTTACAAGTGATACAACTCGAGTTGTACCCTTTTTGAGTTTTTTATATAGAAATGATGAGAAAAAAATAACCTTTTTTTTTGGTCTAACTCACGATTTTCTATCTGCTATAGTTACGGAGATAATTTTGTGTAAAGTGATACAAGTGCTGCTATTTTGGCGAAAATTGCGTGAATATTGATATATTTCGAGTTGTAACTCGTTTTTGTAATCGATTAAAACGCAGTTTTTGTGGATACTGGTATAAGTACAATTATAACTATTTTCACATATATTTTTTTCAGTGCGTTTAACGTGAATATTGATATATCGAGGGTTATATCACTTTGAACCATTTTTTTCCAATATTGACTAGGGTACAACTCGACATGTACCTACCAATTCAAATGTGAATTTTTGATTTGGATGTGCTAAGTGATACATCTCGACATATATCATTCTACAGATTTTTTTATTTTATGTGCAAACGAATACAAATCAAGTTGTATCTAAAACTCAAACAAATTACAACAATATTTTATATCGAATAAGATGTGCTAAGTGAGACAATTATGCGCGGTAATACATTATTACGAGTATATTGATTTAAATACAACAGAACCAATAATTTAAATGTCCAAATATATTATATTACTTTTGTACTATAAATATGATTTATTATAATATTATATTCCATCATCAGATACAATATCCAAGGTAAATATATGAAAACTAAAATTTTTACGTAGCTGTCAGAAACATTATATTATTATTCTATATTTTATTGAAAAATGGCAGTTGTCAAAACGGTATTGGTACATAATTTATTTATTTATTTATAAATTCTTTATTGAATACCACATACAAAAAAATCTTATTTATCAATATTACTGCTGCTTTACTCAAGTTATCTTTGATTTACAAATGGAAAGAAACTCCTTATTCTTTTCAAACTGTTCTGGAATGATTTTTACATGTTTTCTGTCATCTGTGTTATTTCTTAGTTTAAAAATTATTTGCATCGTTTTCGAACTTTTGAGTATATGACACTATACTATTGAGATTAGAGACCTTTACCATTCATATTATAAAAGGACGTTATAAGATTTTAATACATACATACATAAACTCGCGCCTTTATCTCCGAAGGGAGAGGCAGAGGCGCCACCAGGACACCCACATTTCGCCTTGTATGTTCGGTCCCACGATGTGATAGGGGGCGAGCCTATCGCCATATCGGGCACAATTTCCTGATTCCGGGCTGATAATGAATAGAAAAATCCAATATCACTTTGCCCGACCCGGGACTCGAACCAGAGACCTCAGCTTTGTAACCGTACCGTAATACAACTATGCCATCGAGGCAGTCTAAGATTTTAATAATTGTGCTAAAACTGTGCCTTAAGAATTTGTAATTTAATTAAATTAGTTTTGAATCTAAATTTTATTAAAGTTAATTTTTATTGTAATTGTGTTTATTTTGTAAGATTTTTATACATTTTTGTACATTCATATTACATTTAAAAAAAAATACTTAAAAAAGTATAAAACAAATAGTTAACCCTTTGGTGGCGAGGCTCAAGTCCCAAGCCACCGGTGCAGTGGTTAGGGATACAAAGTAAGGAACATCCTCACTATGAGTGGTATGTCCAGCAATACTGCCTTTTGGATCTGATTCTTGACCCAACGACCAACAACGGCTTTTGGAGATGTTGGTCTTGGCTCTTTGGTATCAGTCCATATGCAGAAACAACAATCGGGACAATAATTGTTGAGTCTACATCCCAAATTTCAGTAACCTCGTGTTCCAAATTTAAATATTTAGACAATTTGTTTTTTTTTTTCAGCTTTAAAGAGGTTATCGTCATGCGGTATGGTAACATCAACAAGTATTGCTCGGCTCGTCAATCGATCTATTATCACAACATCAGGCTTATTGGCAGCAATAGTCCTATCTGTGATAACAGACCGATTCCAATACAGCGTTGAATGACCATTTTCAAGAACTGGTTGGGAAACATACTGGTAATATGGCACTTCCAAGAGTCACAATAGTCCATATCGAAGAGCGATTTGCTGATGTATGATCTTGGCTTCTAGGTTGTGTATATGCAAGTACTCGCCGTTAGCAAGATACGAATAACCGGAAGTTACATGTCTCATTGGCTCGCCAGGACGTTGGCATGCCCTACAAATGTCGACCTTACCGTCCTTCAGGATGTATTTTCTATAGTCTTAATAACTTCGTCCACGATTGCAAAAGCAAAACACTCAGTTTCCCCAGAGGTTACCAAAACGTAGTCAAGTTACAGATGAAGGCCGGTCCACTTCAGGCCCGTGTAGGGCCCGATAGAACGGACCATGCAGCTCTTTGTTCTTCCATACTTCCTCGCGATCTTAAACGCTCATCACCAAAGGCTTCCGCCAGTTCTCATTCGCCAATGAGAGCTGGGTAAATACTTTACACACTGTAACTACAACCCTATGCATATCTACGTAGCTGTGATGGAAATACTCCCTTAAATTGCACACCTCACGATTATGCAGATCCTTAGCATTAAGAATGCCTCGGCCCTCACATCTCTGCGGGATGCACAACCTCATCACTGACGAACTTGTATGATGCATACGATGTGCATTTGGTAGAGTCCGGACCTTACGATCCAGGGCGTCCAATTTCGTCTGAGTCCATCTGAGTTTGCCAAAAGAGTACATAAGTATAGGCATAACCCAACCGTTAAACGCACGAATATTGTTTCCACCTGATAAAAAACAGTTAAGAACTTTTGTCAGGCGGCTAAAGAAACGCTCCTTCATTGATTGTTTTACCTCTGCACGTATAATATCTAGACCCTCAGGCATACCCAGATACTTGTAGGTTTCCGTCTGCGAAAGAGATCTGAGTCTTACACTCTCTGAGACATTTATGTCATCAGAGACTGCAACCTCGCCTCGCTTGACATGGATAACCGCACCTTTATCTACACCAAACTCCATATTGATTGAGTTGCTAAATCAAGCAGTTATTTTTGACTAAAGTTGATTTATTATTATTATTATATTCATTAACAGTTAAGGGATTTTTATACTATCCGGTAATACATGGGAGACCCATCGTACCTTTTATTTATTATTAAAAACATCGCAACAAAGTTGATTATTTGATAATATGAAACTTGTATCTATTTACACATTACATAATATCATTTTAACGAGAGATATAACTTGACTTGTATCATTTAACCCTTAGTTTCAATAGACTTGAATATTTGCAAACAGATACTATTCAAGTAATTTATGAAAGTAGGGGGTTGCGGATTAAAAAAACATAATCTTACGGATTATACCTTTATCTTTTGTTTGAGCAACATTATCGTAGGAACTCATACAAATTAGTTATTACATTTTGTAAACTTTTGTATATCAGTTTACACCAAAGCACTTTAAACACAGTATTTAGGTGCGACGTAATATAATTACACTTATATTATTTATCACAACATTTTTGCACATGTTACTCATAAGCCGAGGTATATCTCACAGGTTTCTCGTGAATTACTTTTTAAACATAATATTTATCAAAAAACCTAAAACGCACAATGAAAGAAAACATTTTTCCCCACAAAATAAGGTATTCAAGTTTAATCTAGCACATTTAGTTTACGACCGAGAATTTTTTAAATCTTGTTTTTGCTCTCCTGTAAAATGATGATTTTCGACTTGTATCACTCATCACAAGAGCCACAGAACTAATATTTTGCCCTACTGAGCTAAGGCCACTTGATAGTGGACTGTGATGGGTGTTCCGCTGTTTCAAAACGATTATGCAATCTCGTTGACGCCCTCGCTGACCTATGGTAATACGGCTTACCTTACCAACAACCTGTGACACTATTCCCGGCACATTTTCCGCAATATTCGGACCATTTACATATCTGGCTACAATGGCTAATACTGCTACTGTTTATGCATAGAATGGAGTAGCTGATTTTTATTTACAATGTTATTACAATATGGATTCTTTTATTTACAATAAGTACACCAAAAAAATATGTATTTAAAAGTATATTTATGTATATTTGAAGCCTTGGTTTACTACTACTGCAGATTTATGGACTTTTTCATGTATGCAGATTACCTGATGATGTTTTCCTTCAACTCAAAGTAACCGATAATGAACTGTAAATACAAACACCTCAGTGTCCTTAGTTCTCTTTCAGAATACTAGTCAAACAGTCTACACAATAATCAGACCAAGCGTAGAATAGTAAACAGTTTACTAATAAGCTTGCTAACAGTGAGTTAAACTTTCTCGTCACCATTTCGACGAATGTTTCGTGCGGGACATCTAAACTATGTTATATTCAGTGTCTCATTTGACTCCAGAATTCCGTTAATTTAGATTCAAATGTTGGTTTTGGACTTACTACACAACACTTACTAGTCATAATATTGTTAAAGCCGTTCATGATTTACGTCCCTAATCATGATATACAAAAAGAAGGTTTTTGTTTTTTATTTATTAAAAACATTGCGAGTTAAAAAAATTACAATTATAGAACCATATCAATATCACCATTCACTCGATAGACATATATACATTAACTCGCGCCTTTATCCCCGACGGGGTAGGCAGAGGTGCCACCAGGACACCCACTTTTCGCCCTGTATGTTCTGTCCCACGATGTGATAGGGGGCGAGCCTTTCGCCAGATAGATGCTGTTGAAGCCATTCTAGGGCCATTACCGTTATACGTCCTCTGATATTTCTGTTGATATACCGTTGATACCCAACGGACTAAGCTTTGGCAAGAGATCGATGGCGGAATAATGATCGCAAAGATGACGTCAAACATTAGGCTGATGACGTGTAGCAGCGTTATCAGTCCGAGGCACTACGTTATGCGGTTGCCAACTTGTACTCATGACTATTAGCTACATCTTTCCCAAATTATTCGCTGACTGTGAAGCGAGAGGCTGCGGGTGTGATCTCTGCAACGAGACAAATTTATATTTGTATGTAATTCGTTTCGGGTCTGTTAATTACAATAAAGATACACAATAGATTATACAAGTAACTACTGGCTGCTGTGATCTGTTCCTAAGTGTTTCGAAACTCGTCGACACTTAATATTACTTTATTATTTGAAGCTTAAATCATTGAAGTGTTGTTAGACGCTAGCATAAGCCGATTCATTAAATATTAATCGACGAATAAACAAGTGATATATATTTTAATGAAAATATATTTTGACTATTGTAAATTTGATTTCGGCGAACTTCTTACAGCCTAAATAGTTAATACATAACAAATTGAAAGAAAATTTCTCATTTTGTTTAGACCATCGGTTTGCCTTAGTCTGTTGTCATGAAAATAAATATTCGACTTTTTTGTTGATAAATTTGGAAATTGGTTCGAAACAAGTGTAGAATAATAAATATTAGTAAATTTATTAAATCTATTCCGTCATCGCGATGTATTAATGTGGGTTGCCTTTTGCACATTATGTATAGGGTTTCCATTGTTGTAAAATACATGTGATTTTAATATGTTAGAAGATAACCCTTTTTAATAAGATTTCAATATTTTTTCATCTTCTATCGTATACCTTCTATTTCAACTTTGACTGTTAGTTGTAATTGTATCATTCATACTTCTATATTTCAAGTCCTCCTTTCAACATTAAACAACCCGTCTTTCTTTTTAACCGGAAACCTATTATAAAATTTGGCCCAAACGTGATATAATCCCACGATTTTACTCCAAACGCATAACTTCGGCTGTCTGCCGTAAAAAAAACCTCACGAACATGTTTATGTGATGTTTATTCAAAAAGTAGTACCAACTTTGAGACCACACAAGCGCTAATGCGGGCGCGGTGGACGCGGATGCCACGAACGGTGCGCCAGCCGCGCGCGCGCTGAATTTATGAACGCTGGCGGAATCACACAACTAGCATTTGCTTCGGAAATTTATGTGGGAAACCGATTAAACATGGACATGTTCAACTGGGTAGCTAGCGGGGGAACATACGTGTTTTTCTGTAACCAATATATATTTGCGCGTTTTTTGTTGAATACGAGTAGTTAGCTGGCTTTCTATTCCTTACTGTACCGATTCCTTCCACCGCAGCATGTAGAAGCAGTTTTGGCGCCGGCAAAATCTTAATTACTTATTGAAAAACAAGGTCCCATTTTCTTAACGATACAACTACAAATCGTATTTTATTGTATATTTATATAAACACTATACTTTCAGGGAAAATACAAGAAAAAGTAATTTTCCGTCTAGCGATTCGCAATTATTTTCTCTAGCTTTGAGTTTGTGAAGCTTAAGTCCCTACACGTTGTTATTGGCAAATGTAATACAGGATCAATGTCAATGTCTGTCAATAAATATTTAGGAGTAATTTATAAACCTAGATCTTTATAAGAACCAAAACGGCCAAGTGCGAGTCGAACTCGCGTTCCGAGGATTCCGTACCATATAAATCTGCGAAATTTGAAAACGCAAAATACCAAATTTCATGTAACCATACCGCCCGCCAACTACACCAACTATAGAAAACCTATTTAACCATACAAAAATTCGAGACCTATTTAACCTCTTTAGGAATGAAATCTAAAATCACTTGTGTTAACCCTCAACTACGTTACGCAGTCGAATTCAAAATATTATATTTTAGCCACCTAGTTTAAGCTGGAAATTCATTAAATAATACTGGTAGATAAGTATTGTTCCTTAATTTATTTTCTAGTACTTGTCAAGGACGTAATCTGATCAACAAAGTTTACGCCGACTCAAATCTTCAATAGAGTTATCGAGGTAAAACTTTTGAAATACCATTAACTAATTAATACAAGAAAACAATTTAGAACGTAGAACACCAATGTATTTATAGTAAACGGACCAAAGTTGTCCGAGAGAGAGCTGGATTGAGATTCAGAGCCGCTTTTTATTTGTTAAAATGAATAGAATAAACGAAATTTTAAATATTGGGGGGTACGCAACCTTAAGGAATACTTAGTTGTTTATTTACGTATATATATGTAAGTATTACGATAGATTGACAAGTATTAGAAGAACGCATATAAATAAAAAGTCTTGGCTGTCCAGACGGACTTCTTGAATTTGTAGAGCTTTTCATCGCGACCTGTATAAAGTAACCTCTCCCTCTCTGTCTGTCTGTCTTTCTCTCTCTCTCTCCTTACAATTAATATAACCAATATCAAACCGTAGTTATCACTCGGCTCACTGCGTTCTCACGCGTCATATAACTTCAATATATTCCCCAAGTATTGCTTGGCAGTTTCGCTTGCACCAATGTATCGGCATCAGGATTCTCCATTGCCACGCCAATACGCACCATATACTCTGCACGACTGAATAGACCGGTTAGTGCTGGCAAGGTGAAGTGTTGCGAATCAATGACGTCACTGTTTCTAATCCTTGTATTGTCGTATAAAGTTAAATGTAATATGTAGAGCAATGTTAAGAGTTGTAATGAGTGTATTATCTATGGTTATGATGTTGATTGGTTTATTAAAGAAATATCAATTTTATTAACTCGCGTAAAATTTACAAGTTGAAGTTATTTTTGTGCAATTTTCCTATGTTTCCTACTTTAAGATGTTTTATAAAAGCATGCAATCTAAATTATTAATATTAAAATTATCTTGACATCTTTTAAACTTTAATTGATTACTTATTAAGTTTTATTGGCTCATTTTTTTCTCTATTAGTTACTACGTATAGTTCTAACAATAATAAACGCCTATTACTCAAAATATTTGCGCGTCAATTAGGACAGATTCTGAGACTCCATAAAACAAACATGTAAACATCGTAATGTAACCACATTCTTGGAAAAAAATCATTTTCATTTCATTAATATTCGGCATAACCATTGATAATCCGTTTCAAAGCCGATTTCTGCATACGGAGACTTTCTTAACATCCATTTAAAAAAATCAACTTACGATAAGAAAAGCCCATAACTTTTCTAGACATGCGTCCACACACGCCGCTCACAATATGAAGACATTTCATTGAAGACCTTGAATGGAAGAACCTACTTAGAAAGTAATAAAGTGGCTATTATGAGAGATCCCAATAACAGATTTTGCAAGGCATAAATCGCAGTCTGGCCGACCGTTACTCACTACCGGGTATATTGCCTTCATACTATGACTAGGAACTTTATCATCGTAAATCCAACCCTAAATTTAATGTAAGAAGGTTTAAAATGAACCTGGTGGTAATTTGGTGGTTTTTAACCCATAGTTTCATAAATCCTTCCGACCGCAACTGAGAGCATCATCGTGGACATAACAACTTGCACAAATTGCTTCCCGACATTTGGACGTAAAAAGTTGTGAATATGAATTATGGCATCTGATGTGGCGTTAACCAAACGAATTTTCCGATGTTCGCGCTTATTGAATTGCTCCATACGGAATAGGGATGAACAATAGGAATAATATATTTTATTTTTATTTTTAAACTTTCTTTACATTTGTATGCAGGCGGACTTAATGCCATAGGCATTCTAAGTCAACCAAAGGAATAATATATTCGTATAGTATTAAAAAAAAAAATAGTGGCAAATCTATAGTGAAGAGAATTTTATTTTATTGAATATACTTAACTTCTTTTTACCACTGCCGCGGTGGCGTAGTTGTACTACGGTACGATTACAAAGCTGAGGTCTCGGGTTCGAATCCTGCGTCGGACAAAGTGATATTGGATTTTCTATTCATTATCAACAGCCTCCGTGGCACAGTTGGTTAGACGCCGGCTGTGGGTTCGATCCCCGCGCCGAAACAAATATTTGTGAGGCCCACAAGTATTTGTCTCGGGTCTGGGTGTTTTTGAGACCGAAATGTCTCTCGTAGCTTCTGATACCCACGACACAAGACTTAATTGATCTTAATGAGAGTTCAGGACTATGTATGTGACTGTTGGGTGTATTTATTTATCATTTATTAATATCAGGCCGGAGTCAGGAGTTTGTGCCCGATATGATGATAGGCTTGCCCTCTATCAAATTATGGGACGGAACATACAAGGGGAAATGTGGGTGTCCTGTTAGCACCTCTACCTTCCCCTGCTGGGAAAAAGGCATGAGTTTATGTATGTAACTTCTTATTAAAGCATTCTAATTGTTGCAAGTATAAAACTAGATATTAGTCATCCGTGAATGGTGTTGTGGCGGCCCTGTTATGTGATAACTGAGAAGGAAACCAAATTACGGTCATGTGTGGATATTAATTGCTATGCAGTAATTTGTGCAATGTGATTCAATGCAGATTAAACAATCTATTAAGACGATACCTTGATAGGTGTTGATTGAATGTGTATTAAATTATAGTAATATAATAATAAATCATTCATACAGTTCAAATATAATGCATATCATATTTAAAATGAATTTTGATTCCTTAAGATTTATTGATTCGCGTACAAAGCATGCCTATTTTACTACATATTTTATAATTTAATGCACGATTAAACATAAAAATATTTATCCAAACCGCAATGATATCCTACAAAATTTATTCTACGGTGTAAAATGCCGACTGAAACTGTCATGTTTACTGAAACAAGGCAAACTGAAACTAAAATTGTTATAAAAATTAAAATATCGTTCCTCTTGCGTACACGGAACTAATTAGTCCTTCATTAACATCTGCTAACATTCTGTTTTTCTCTAGTAGAAGTGCTGAATCGTGACTTTATAGTGAATACCAATCTTATTGTAAAAGACATGTTATTTATTCCTTGCACCGTTATTGTAGCGATCGGAGGGTGAGGGTGTCTGGACACAGACACCTACGGACCGCCGCAAGCTATCCTGGGTATAGATCCGAGATTCGGGCGCCGCGCCGGTAACAGCACCTTTACCACAGTGATACCGGTCACTGTGCTTTGAAGTCTAATCTCTAGGGTTGTACGATGTAGGGGATGCAATGAAAACAAACGATGTAATAACATACAGCGGGAATTTCTTCCTTGTTTCTTGTTTCTCTCCTTTAGTAGCTTCCCTGGATTCAGATATTTTTTCAAAATCTTGTGTACCTTAAGTATTAAATTCACAATTTGTTTGCCCTTTTTGTCTAATGAGTGTGGTCTTTCTTCCCTTTATTTCTTAATGTAGACTTGTTACGACTCAGTTATATACACCGTTAGATAGGTCTCGTCATGCCCTATAAGCACACCTATAAGTATCATTAGTGTGACCGCTGGGTGCGAAGCCATTCTTAAAAGACAGTCCAATTTTCCAAATATGCACCCTATCCGCCCACACACGCCTCGGATCAAGGCATGACGAGACCTTACATAATGTTTGTTTTCAACAGTTTTAATAATTCATTCTATTAAAATAGAATGGAATCACTGACCTGCTAACCAAATTAAGAGTGTAATACTTACGCGATTAAACTAAACCATTGAACTAAGATATTAAAAGCAACGATTTTATAACTAAACAGCAACTATCCTCTGTATTGTAAAGCTTAATAAAGCGTACGCTATTAGTGGTCTTGACATGCCATTATAGAAATATTACCTCGAGGCATCGATAAACTACAGTACATGCATACAATTATGTCCTTGTTTAGAACAAAGGGCCATTTACAAAGCGAGCGCTTGGGTTATTCCCTTTATTGTGCACTTTTAATATTATAAGAAATATGAATTACATATTAATTGGCTAAATTTCTAATGTGATATTTCAATATAATATTAATTACAATAAAAAAATTAAAACCCACTAATTAGTCAATTCAAAGACCCGGGTTTGGCCAAAAGAGCACTATCTTGATGTCGCTAAAGACAATAATAGCCAATAGATCAAAAAAGATAAATACCGGCGAACACAGCTAAGATTGAATAAGAACACTAGATAGAAATAACGCACCAGTATATCCTAGCACAGACATCATCCATCCATCCATCAGCCAAAGGACGTCCACTGCTGAACATAACACAGACATAACTGATGCCAAAAAAGCAATATACATTACAATCACTAGTAGCATGCAATGTAACGTGTGTACATTACACACGAGAACACATAAACAACAGTACAGAGTTTTAAAACCTGAATAACAATTTCGGTTCTGGGGCAAACGTTGCCAAATTATTAAAAAAAAAGAGAGTTCGACCGAGGTTATTGAAAAAGCGCCGACACAATACCGATGTTTACAAGCAAAGACAGGGCAGGAAAAGGGACCTTGTGTTCAATCGACATAACACTCGGCAGAATGAAATAAGAATTTATACAAAAAAAATATTAACCAAGAGACATTATTAACTGTAAAAAAATATTTCACCAACAACTACGAAATGAGAATGAATTTGAACCTCTCCGTAAGGGATGAGTAGGTATTCATCCGAAATAATTTGTGCGCCATTTTTCGACATCCCAATTTTACGAGGGGAATAAATAATTTTCTTGAATAGATAATGTAACACTTGCGCCTCATTCAAGATGATGTCTTTGGAGATCGAACTTATATTTATTTAATGCACATATTTTTTGAAAACTCTCCGACATTATCGTAAAAATACCATGAAATTCAAAGTTAAAGTTTGTTAAGCTACTTTAGTATAAAAAATACAGGTAAAATGTTACGACTTTGGATGTTAAAATACATTATTTTATAACATTTTTTGCTAAAAAGGGAGTTAACATTTGTTATAGTCTTTTTATACATGGTTGGCAGTGACTAGGAGAGGGTAGTTAGTGAAATGATAGCGAATAGATATGAAATTTTAATAGTAGCATTAGTTATCAGAAAGGTATAGTTCCAGAAATGGGTTAGTAACAAAGCATGGCTTAAAAACGAAATGAAGGGAAAATAAAAAGCAGTGGTTAAGCCCAATGTGCATTAGGCACTGACTGCTTTCAAAAGACAAGCGTTTACTATTATAACTAATAATGCATTATTACCAAAGCGAAACTAATCTATAAACTAGAAGAGGCACATTTAATTCCATATAATACTTTGCGGCCTCCTAACACCCCGACGCGAAACAAATACCTACTTCTAGATCACCCAAACTTTAGTTTATTGGAGGAATCGCACGTGCGACTTCTAGTGTCACAATATACATCTTAACAAACTGCCCAACTCAAATTATTATACAAATGATTACTTATATATACATGGATCCATAAAATTAACCATTACAACAAAATGTGATACGAAACATCGAAACAAAACTAATCCATCTGCAGTACAGGGCAGCCGCGCGAACCATTAAAACTTTATTCTCTCGTTAATTTTGATGCATTCTAAAATTGACATTAACCCGACATAGGCTTATAAACGGATTGTAAAAAAGATTTATTATTGCAGTTAATACGAATACGCGATGGCTTAACGGATAGCCCATCGGTTTTATTAGGGGCTTATCAAGATCTCTGCGAAATAAGAGTACTTATATTTCTTAGTTACGTATATATTCATGTTCTGCCACTAATAGATAGGTTCACAGTTCTAAGCAGGTTTGGAATTTATGAACAATGGAAGGTTTACGACGACGTCTCCCAGATTCCACACATACCGAGGTTCTACCAAATTTTATTGAAGAACCATAATATATCAAAAAAACGCCATCTAAAATTACTCTTTAGCGTCTTTCCTAACAGTTTTATCTAATCTTGCTATGTTTATATTTACTATACTCCCAGCATAAATAAAACCTTAACAAAGTAAGTTAAGTTCAGTAGCTAGTACAATGTACCTATATAAACTGATATAGATAACTAACGCCAATGTATCCAACTCCGCTAAATTGACATGGGTTCGAAGCCGCCGGGAAGAGATAGCAAGTTTCGCCAAAGTCTTAAGTCACTCCGTGTGTACTTTACAGATGTTGATAAAGGCACTAAAAGGTATGCTTGAGGCTTTGCTCTTAATTATAACGTGGAAAAGTCTAACCATTCTGAAAAAATATGACTAAATGTAAATATATAATATTTTCAGTAATTGAAGGTATTGTTTGGTTTTACTTCTGTCAATGAGCGGTTGTATCTCTTATCAGGTGAATAGCATGCTCTTCTCGCCATTCATCGCAATAAAAAAGTATAAACCGACAAGGAGCATACCACCGTATGAAATAACGGAGTTTTGTCATCTTGCCGAAAATCCCATTTAAGACAAAGATCACCTACAGTCTACATCTAACAGCTATACATCACCTTTTAGGAGAAACACAGCAGGAAAAAATCTAAATTCTAATACCTATAGTAATTATACCTCAACTAGTCCGCTTTGAAGTTAACATGCTGGTGTAGAGGGGGCTACTGTCATCCAAATATGTTCATAAACCGATACCTCAAAAGTTCACATCGGATAGTATTTTTCTACTGATTTAACAAAGAGTAGGTACAACATTTTATAATTTTACACTGCCTTTAGCCGATAGCATCTCATGTTTGTTGTGAGTGCCTAAGGCAACTTAGTAATATCCAATATCAATATGCGGTTATTGATACACCCCAAAATCCAAACTTAGGCTGTAAACCAATTACAATAAAATGAAAACTGGGTACACTACGTCATGAATAGAAATTAATTGCGATGCCAATGAGATAATGCGTAGTCGCGTCACGAAAAGGGTTGAAAAGGGTGCTCTCCTCGATATCCTACATCAGTAGTTCCCAAACTTATTTTTCTCGTGGACCACTTTCAAAATTTTACTGGTTTCGGTGGACCCTCTGCTACTACATTTCTACCACATTCTTAAAGTCGCCAAAAAATATAAAAATAATGTCGCTTCTTTGTTCTGTCCCTATATTCCGATAGGTAAAATAAAAACGAAAAATGGTACATTTTGTAACACTTTATTTATTAAAAGAATATAATTACAAGAAAAAATTAATAAGGTAATATAGGTTCAGGTCATAATTTTAATTAATGGGAAGGATGTATTTGATGGAGTGTCAGCAAACCATCAATGTTTGGCTTTATTTTTGTGAGCAATAACCGCAAATCCCCCCGCTCTGTGATGTTTAATTTGCTCCTTTTTTTTTGTAAAGAGGTTTGTAACGGCACTAAAACTCCTTTCGACAAGGTATGACGAGGGAAAAGCTATTTAAAACTTTCTTGCGATTTCCCACAGTCCAGGATATTTATCGGGTATTTCTGCTTGCAGCCAAAATGTTTGGTAGCCTTTTCTAAATTTCACCTTCAGCTCCTCATTGGTGCTTAGAGCTCGAGCAGCTCCTCTTGTAATACAACATTGGCCACTTCCGTTTCATCAAATGGATTTATGATCCATGGTGGTATATCCATCGTCAGCATATCTTCAAACCTGGTTTTGAAGTCATCATGCAGGGCACTTAAATATCCTCATCAATACATTCTACCTGCGACAAGTTTGGAAATTGAGAGAATTCGCGTCGACTAATGTTTTGCTTCATTAATTTCGAATTCCCAAGAAAAGCCGAAATTATCCCCTTTGTTAAATTATTAAATTCAGACTGTCGCGTTGTAACTGCAAGTTAATATCATTAATTTTTTTTAAACAAATCTGTCAAATACGCAATGTCTGCTTTGAATTTGATCAAGTTTTCTTTTAAATCTGGATCTCTACTTTCTAGGAACTCTAATACGGAATCGAAAACAGAGTAAAATCTCGTTAAGCATGCACCTTTCGACAACCAGCGTACTTCAGTATGTAAGAGCAGTCGTTGGAAGTCTTCATCATTTTCGTCGCACAATTGAGCAAATAAACGCGTATTCAATGCATTGCTTCTGATTTTGTTGACAGCTTTTATTACAAAATGAAGAGATTGGTTTAACCTGTCACTTAAATGTTTTGCCACAAGATGTTGTCGGTGGAATACGCAAATATTATCTGCTAAGTAAGGTACTTAAAACAATGTAGGTAGGCCCTTATAAAAACTATGCTTACATTTTTGCTCTTTACTATCAAGAGCAGATAAATTTTCGTGGACCCCCATTAACATCTTATGGACCCCCATTTTTTGTTCACGCCTATGTAGACCCCCAGCAAGTCTCCCGTGGACCCCTGGGGGTCCACCTGGACCACTTTGGGAATCACTGTCCTACATCTTAAAAATATAGCCTATTATCTTTTTTTCTATTTTATATCTATAATAAAACCTTTTTTACACTAATTATATTTGTATGTGTCTACGATTTAGCCAGGTGTTAGTTCGTATTAGTTGGTCCAAAATATTGACGTCGGTTCAGCGAATGTTCGTAAAAACCTGGGACATGCATACAAATCATGTTGCATTGCAGATTAAATGTATATAAATAGTAAATATGGCACTAATCGCCTCACTAAATTCGTTATGAAGATGATGGCAGCTGAAAAAAAAACTTGGGTGCTAATTAGCGACCAGACAGCATTTATCAAGTAACGCAAAAGAATCAATCCATTATCCAATTAATCTAACAAACCTATTTACCAGTTTAATGCAGTGATCGAGCGCGATCAGTCTTTCGTTTCCGGTTAATCGTTTTAGTAAAGTAACTCCACAGAGAAAATCTCTCTTAAATACCCTAGACGAGGTCACTCCACTAATGTTCCGATACATCGAACACGACAAACATTTTTTCTATCCAAATAAAGCTGAGCAACTTGCCGAAAATCATTCAGTTTTCGCATCAGATAAAGCGGGGACACTGACAAATGACCCGCCGAAATGAACGGTCGACGGATGCGTCCGTGCGATCGGTGTTTTCCAACCTTCCACATAAATCTACTTCGAAAAACTCAAATTAATCTTAGTGGATGTTTAGCTATCAGTCCACAAGCCCAGAGACCCACGAAGTTCCCCGAAGTCACCAGCCGATGTTTATAAATTGAAATTGAACGATTATCGGCAATTAACCGCGACGCAAATGGAAAAAGCTCGCTTCGTTCAATATTGTACACAGCGACTCGTTTAAATTTTTAATGTTGCTTTTACTCCGTCGGATCAAGTGAACAGGCTATTAAATTACGTTATTTAAGGGGCTTTATTACTTAAATGAGTTACGATACCTTTGGATCTTTTTCTTATCACGCCAAAATCCATAATAATTGTATGTTTGTTAGTGTGGTGGTGTGAGAGTGGGGGTGAGGCGATTGCGGTCGGCCTTGACATAGCGAAGGCGTTCGATCGAGTGTGGCATGGCGCCCTTCTAGCGAAGCTACCTGCGTATGGTATCCCTGAGGGACTCTGCAAGTGGATCGCCAGCTTTTTGGATGGTCGGAGCATAAAAGTCGTAGTGGACGGCTGTTGCTCCGAGACCAAGACCATTAACGCTGGTGTTCCACAAGGATCGGTGCTATCGCCTACACTCTTCATCCTGCATATCAATGACATGTTATCTACCGACAGCATGCATTGTTATGCGGATGATAGTACGTGTGACGCGCGATACATCGGCCATCAGAGTCTCTCTCGAGGTTCCATTGAGGAAAGACGGTCTCAACTTGTGTCTGAAGTCGAGAGATCTCTGGGGCGGGTCTCCGAATGGGGTGAATTGAACTTAGTTCAATTTAACCCCTCGAAGACACAAGTTTGCGCATTCACTGCGAAGAAGGACCCTTTTGTCATGGCGCCGCAATTCCAAGGAGTTACTCTCCAAAGATCCGAAAGTATTGGGATCCTCGGCGTCGAAATATCAAGCAATGTCGACTTTAGGAGTCATTTGGAGGACAAAGCCAAACTGGCGAGCAGAAAGTTGGGTATCCTGAACAGAGCCAAGCGGTACTTCACGTCGGGTCACAGATTGACGCTCTACAAAGCACAAATCCGGCCCCACGTGGAGTACTGCTCTCACCTCTGGGCAGGTGCCCCAAAATACCAGCTCAACCCACTTGACTCCTTACAGCGACGAGCTTGTCGAATAGTCGATGATCCCAATCTTACGGACAAATTGGAACCGTTAGGACTGCGGAGAGACTTCGGGTCTCTCTGTGTGTTCTATCGTCTGTTCCATGGGGAGTGCTCCGAGGAATTGTTTGAGATGGTACCAACGTCGCCCTTCTACCATCGCACCACCCGTCACCGCAGCAGAGTTCATTCCTACCACCTGGAAGCGTACCGCTCCCGAACGGTACGTTTTCAGCGTTCTTTCTTACCACGTACGTGCAAGCTCTGGAATGAACTCCCTGCATCGGTGTTCCCTGAGCGCTATGACCTGTCCTTCTTCAAAAGAGGCTTAAAGAGAGTACTCTCCTTAAGGTAGGCAGCGATTTTGTTGTGCTGGACCCCTGGCACTGCGAAGTTCTCTGGGCAGCGGTAGCCGCTTACCATCAGGCGGGCCGCTAGCTCGTCTGCCTATAACGGCAATAAAAAAAAAAAAAAAAAAATATACAAACTTTAAAAAACACTTTACCTCTTGGTAAATTAAAGTTCGGTTGCCTTCTAAAAGATTACGAAAAGAGACAAAAACAGCCAGTGGTTGATGGTTAAAACAGTAGGCGTTCAAAGCATTATAAAATTATACGTTTTCTTTGCGAGTCAGTTACAAAGGTGTTCAAAACACGTGCCACTAATTAAATAAACCAAGTTGCTGCTTAAATGAAAGATAGACTCCAGAACACCCTCCGGCTGTCTTAACCATTAACTCTGACTTGTATAAGAAAATTATGTATTATGAACTTCATTTCGCGTACAATGTGTGCGAAATTTTGTAACAAACTTACTTTAGCTTATAAGTTTAATGTGGAGTTTGTTCGAGTAAACAACCATCATTACTTGTAAGTTGGTAACTACAGATTTGATGACGAACAAATTGGTA
Organism: Deilephila elpenor; assembly: GCA_949752805.1. Classification (NCBI taxonomy): domain Eukaryota; kingdom Metazoa; phylum Arthropoda; class Insecta; order Lepidoptera; family Sphingidae; genus Deilephila; species Deilephila elpenor. Next base: position 8,369,795 of record OX457105.1, on the reverse strand, counting down.
ATTAAAGGAGCACAAAATAATGCTATCGCGGTTTCGAATGCTCTTCAAAAAGCTTACACTTTGATAAGTAAATTCCTGGTTTTATTAATACACTTCAAATTGGGCATTAAACGCAACTTTTATTAATGTTACTTCTAATTTCTATATTCACAGAAATAATTTTCATCGTTAACGGACACGCAAATATTTTTAATTATTAGATGTAAAATGAAAACCTGATTCAATTTTCAATTAATGAGTGCAACATTTTCCAAGGTTTTCTTACAAATTATTAATTAACTATTTAAAAAAATTACCTAATTATTGAATAAAAAGCAAACGACCCTAAACATACTTATTATTCCATTAACTTCAAAGAAAATATCTTAATACCAGTCTAATAATGGTCCACCAGTCCACCTCCGTGGCGCAGTTGGTTTGACACCGCCTGTGAAACGAGTGGCCGCGGGTTCGATCCCCGCACCGAAACAAATATTTGTGTGATCCACAGGTATTTGTTTCGGGTCTAGGTGTTTGTGAGACCGAAAAGTCTCTCGTAGCTTCCGATACCCACGACACAAGACTCGATCTTAGTGTGGGGTCAGGACTATGTATGTGACTGTTGGGTGTTATTTTATTTTATTTTTATTTTAATAATAACATTTCACTTTCCAATTTAATCCAAATATGACTTTTTTAATTAGGTAACATAGGTAATTTCCTTCAACGGCAGCGGCAATAAATTTCACCGTAACATCTTACCAATTTCACAGGGGCGAAGATTCCGCCTCTCTGAACAGATAAGCCTAAAACATGACGGCATTACTTAAGACGACAGATTTTATTGCATCGCCGTTTCTTTTATGGCAACAAAATTTATTGCTCCTGCGAATGCCCGCTTATTTCATTTTTATGATCGCGAGATCAAATTTTAATAGGCAGTGTTAGGTATTTTCAGCTTGGGTGTTGTGACAGATCCTTTTAATTTATAGTCTCATCATAACATAACATTTAACTTTCGCACAAGATGCGTCTTGCTCATTTCTTCGGGAATATTCTGTTTACACATAATTTATTTACAAACTAGCGACTCGGCCCGGCTTCGCCCGGATGCAGATAGTTTTAAAGACCAATCCACATCAACAACATATAGTTTTTATAACACCTTGGTTTACATTATTGGAGTTTTATTAGGTTCCGAACAGTGAAATTTTTTTTCAAATCGGTTCCGTAGTTTCGGAACCTATTCAATACAAACAAACAATCAAATCTTTCCCCTTATAATATTAGTATAGATTATAAATATTTTACTCTGACGTTATTTGCAATCTCGCTGATCCCCTACAGTGGGGCATAAATGTATTTTCATCATATCAAGCTGTAATCTGAATGTCGACCCCAAAGGTATAATAACAATGCGTATTAGTCTTCTTCAACTGGGTGGAAAATATATTATTATAAAATATTGTTACGTATTATGTTTATTTTTAAAGGTAATCTAGATTACTTGAAAATTCGAAAATAAGTCACCTTTTGGTAATTTATTCATCACAGAATAAATGTTTTCAAAGTTATTATTTTACCCAATTATATTTTGACAATTTGTCCTAAAATAATATTATAACATTATCTGATCTCTTCAATATGCATAAAATTCGTATACTTTACAAAAATAAACTTTAACATTTTCAACATCGCAAACCGCTTTCGAGGTTTATGAAGACTCATAATGTACGCAGGGTAATATAGAAATTTCTTTCGCTTTCAAGTGAAATGTGGGGAAACCACACGCAAGGTACGTGAACTTTAAACAAACTGTGCGCTCTTATATGCTTCATTCCGTAATGATTAAACTTCGCCAAGTATTAAAGTTCTATCCTGTGTGAAAAAAGCGGTGCACTTATTAGTTTGCATAAATATATGAACGTCGTATATATCATTTGTTTTTGAGTGCAATGTTCGCCTTTCATTTTGAGTGTGATATTTCTACATGGACTATTTCCCCTTTTTATATGTGACTCGATGTACCAACGCGTTCGTCATCCTCAGACGCAAAAAGTAAACAACTGAACTCTAGCCTCTCATAAGGATTTCAAACATCATATTGTTGCGAATATTCCAGGCTAAAGCGCCAAAAATGAAGAGGCACCCCACAAGCTACATTAACCCTAAAACATTTATTAGGGAGGGAAGTGGACAATAATTTATTTCCAACTCCTCCTATTAATTTAACTTTATGATTGATTTCGTTTTGGGTTGAAGACAAGTTAGACATTCCCGGAGACTCGCTGAGCTCATGCTCAGTGTCATTAAAATGCGTGCCACTGTTGATCCTGGCTTACAGGAGTTGCAGTGGCGGGTGTGAGGGGGGTTCAGTCTCCTAACCCTAAAACAGGCACTGATAATACTGTACGAAAAACGAAGAGCTATTGCTCTTATCATCCTATAGTTATATAGGGACGATCTGTCATAACAAATTGTTAAAACGCGTAATTGTATTTTATTTTGTAATTTAGCATCACTCAATATTAAACCTCAAAATACAAATATAAAATCATTATACGAGTTATTATTTGTCCCAGTTGATTCGCGTGGCACTCTGCATGGAGGTTCTTTGCTGCTCTTGCATACTTGGAACTGCGAAGAAAATACATTTATGTATGTGTCACTACTAACTATAATGGCAGGCACACACGTAACGATATAACTGTGCAACTCTGAGATTGCACCAGTATACTGCAACGTATGTGGGCAAATGACTGCGCAAACTTCGTTCAATTTTCGATTCGAGAATGGTGCAACTTGCGTTTGCGTAAAAACATTTGAACGTGTCTGGCAGGTTTAATACTTAAGGCAACACCTGCCTATTACCTAAAAAATCGTATAACTTATTGATTTCAGAAAGTTTCATCCCGTGTACTACTATCCGTTGTACTATGATGTCGGTGTTTGTAATAATAGTTGCAATAACTGAAATAATGTGAGAGCATTTACATAACTCATTAAACAGATGCCCTATTCAATATTTTATAGACCATCTATTATATGTATAAATAAATCATTTGGTTTCATAAAATATGATTTTCGCAAAATAATCATTTTAAAACACTTTCGTCTAAAGTGAGCTCACTTATGGCTTAGCCTTATAACACCTTCACAAATATAATCAAAATCTCACCAATTTTTACCAATGGCCCGTCTGATAAGGTGACCTGCGTCGGCCGCGGAGCAACACAGAGTTCCAACCTGAAGCTTTTCAGCTCCGCAGCAGTAGGCAATTGTCCCCGAGATGGAGTTGTCTCCCACTTGTTCGACATCAGGAACCCGAGCTTCAATACCGTCTAAAGGATTAAACAGTTGTAATTTTTTTTAAGAATGCGTGTAATCAAAAATCACTATATGTACGTGCATAATGATCACGTCTTATTTATATGAAAGCAACCCTATTGATTGAAATTAAAATAATTTTATCGCGATTTGGTTTCTCAATGTGTAACATTCGCGTAAATCTAAGAAACCACTTAAACAACCCTAACCAATTCTTATACTAAATAATTCCTTGTTTATCGCCTTTCCGTCGTTACCAAAGCATTTTTAAAAGTAAGAAACGCACGTTTCTTCTTCCATCACAATAGGTATAATTACCCCAAACATATTTCGTCTAATAAACTTCCGTGAGTTAGTTTTATGTAAATAACTGCACTCGTGTCGGACACGAACGAGTGAGTCTACATGTGAAACACGAGATCCATAGAATCCGTACACATAGCATGCGAAGTGTGTTTCCATTGCACTTGTCATATGGCCATGACTAATAAACGATCTTCGTTTCTATCTAAAGATCGATCGTGAAAATAAACCAATGGGCTCAAGGTATTGCCGACACGCTCACATTTGATGTGTTCTGATTGGTCTATTTTCCGGATCGATCCTTAGATAGGGATTGGGATTGCTTATTAATTTTGTGTGTAAGGCGATAGCAATCAAATATTTACATATAGAAAAAGCTGTCCAAAAAAAATTACGGTTAAATTGATAATGCCATATAAATACTGTCTCTGCTAAAGTATTATTACGTTTGACAGCCTCCGTGGCGCAGTTGGTCAGACGCCGGTTGTGAAACGAGAGGCCGCGAATTCGATCCTGAGACAAAGTTTTGTGTGAACCACAAGTATTTGTTTCGGGTCTGAGTGTTTATGAGACTGAAAAGTCTCTCATAGTTCTTGAAAGGTACCCACGAGACAAAACACGGGGTCAGTATGGGGTCAGGGCTTCGTATGTATTAGGCGTTTTTATTTATATATACTTGTATTTTCATGTAAATAAATAAATCAAATAATTAATTAGCCAATATCCTGACGTATTTTATAATATCTCTGAAAATATGTCTTACAAATGAGTAAAGGACCTTTTTTCTAATCGCTTTATATTTCTGTTAACTCTTCCCATTTAGCTTAACCATTCTTACTAAAGAAATAGACAAATAAAATAAACCTAGGCTGCCTCCGACACTACATTTCATTTTTTGATCTGTATTCGCCCATATAGTTCCCATTGCAAGGCACGAGCCTCCTCTACAATCGAGAGAACGATTGAGAGGGGTTAGGCCATATAGTATATTTTTTTACCTAGTCAACGAGGCGAGCGTGGGTGTCCTGGTACCACCTCTGCCTACCCTTAATAGGGAAAAGACGTGACTTTAAGTAAGTAAATAAATCGACGAAAAAAGTAATTTTAAGTATGAGTAGGATAGCGGAACCACGCTCAATAACACGTCACAAGCGGTTCACTCAAGCGAAGTACACCTAGTGTCTACTGCCTGGCGCGACACTACTACTGCTCACAACTCGTAACCGAGCAATACCTATAGGCGGTGTCCAGAGCTCCATCAAATACTCGGGGAAGATTGCTGCGTCACTTAAATCGCCAAATAGTGATGTTCCCAATGCTTAATTTTGAACAGTACTTCATTATCACAAAATATACAATATAACAAATAAAAATATAACAAATAATATTATCATTATTTTTGCTTATGTTGTGACCACCCTCTTCTTCCTAATTTCTTCTCAATTCAGTCCATCTAATGGTTGTCTGGAAGAAATCGCTATAAGCGATAAGACCGCCAGTTGTCACCTTTATTAAAACTAGTTTTATTATTTTTTATTTTTCATGTATGTGTTCAATAAAGAATTTATAAATAAAATAAATAAATAAATTAATTGGAAAAAGCATATAAATTAGTCGTAAAATGGCAGAGGTATTAATATTTTTAGTATTGCAGTATGGACACTCGCTTTCTCTATCGCACCCACGTCCCTTATGAAAGATGACGTCACGGCACGATAGTTGCGTCCTTTTCTATCCTCTTACCACAATATTGATATAGAAATTCATTATCAATATGTGAGGATCAAGGTTTATGAATTATTAGACTTTGAATTTGCCTAGTGAAGTAATGGAAACGGACTGAGTAGAATGCCGCCCTGTACACTTCTTCGGTGTAAGCAATTCTTAATTAACTAAGTATTATAATAGAATTACTTACTGATCTGGTAGGCAAAGGTAATGCTGGTCGTGCATAAACAGGTGGGCATGCCAATAATGCCGCCAATGGTACATACATTTTCAATACATTAAACGGCATCATAGCAGCTAGGAGCAATTCTGTCAATACAATGAAATTGTGTAGTACCCATAGGCAAATTCAATATATCTACATAGAATATTTTCGTTTTATGAAGGGTTAAAAATTACTTACAAAGGGGTGTGAATGAACAATGGAAACATTTACGATAAATACCAACATAATTCAAGAGAATATGGAATTAAGGGCCTTTGCACACGGCGTATTTTTACCGCACCGACGACGCGCGTTCTATGAACGCGCGCTCATGGCCCTGTAAATAACCAAAGGTTTACATACTGCGTCTGAAATCTGATTTGTGTTTAAAGCGCAATAGCGCGCGACTTCTGTGTGTTAAAAATACGCCGGATGCAAAGACTGAGCACTATTTTACTAACCCGGATATATTCGGGTGGAAAATCTCGCTGAACTCGAAAACACAGGTTTTACTTTCGGATAGTAATCTTCAGTCATATCCCAAACTTGTAATATTTTACCGTCTTTGGGTCCTTCTACAAATAATATGACAACAGCTCCTGTATCTAATGCAAATCCAGTCAATAAATTATCCCTTTTGCCGTTCAGCATTATTTGTTCGTTGACTTCAGCAATTTGTTTTAGAATTTCTATTATCGCATCTGAATCTGATATGAGTGCATATAATCGTGAAAAAGATGAACTTAATCTTGGCGGCTTGCATCCGACCAAGCCAATGGATACTTCTAAAGTCATCTGAGCTTCCAATATTACACTTGGCGATACCACCAAATCAGGTTTGACCAAGGCTCTAATTGCATTGATGTCGTTTGTACAAACACCTTCGCGATTTAGTGGCACTACGCTCGTTTGAGGTGGATATAAAGGATACTCTCCTCTTATAAATCCATTGCTCCGTTTAGCTAATATTTTAGAGTCAATTTTGACTACTGCCACAAGTATGTCAGTATCGTTATTAAGTTTTGCTTTAGGTGGCACAGCTTTTCCAAAATCGCGATCCTTTTTTTCATAACCAAAAAATGTAGGCTTCGCCCCCGAGGATGGTATTTGTCGAATTGCTCGCAGCTGAAAATACATTCAGCAGTTGTCGATTATGCAGTCTTACTTTACATTTATATTAAAAGTTGAATTGATATCTCGTTACCTCTATTTCATATGGAGTATCAAGAAAAGTGGCACAAATTTCTGAAGCTGTGTCATATTCAAGTGGCAACACGTGATGATCTTTAAAATATACACCTTTATATTTTAATGCTTGTGGTATAGAATCATGTACTTCAGTGCCTAACTTCCATCGAGTATAAAGATGTGTTATTCTGTGCATTAAAGACTTAACGTGACCTCTCCAGAAAGGGTTGACTGATAACATTATCGAATAGTGTTGTAATATAACAGCATGTGTTTTGTTTCAAATCATCGTTTTCGTTTCCTCGCTAGGGATATTACTTAATTTATTAAAAATCTAAGTATTTCGTTTTAGTTTCATCAAAATCGGGCTCGTGGCTCTTTTGACGATTTTTCGATATTCCTCATAGATTCGGATCTACGCCCACTTGAAAAACTCACCCTGTATATTCTATTTGATAATAAATATATTTTTATTCATTTTGAAGATGGACTTGACAATGGGTACCTACCTAACCTTTAGTGTCCACGCCTATTCACATAATTACGAAATAACCTCTTGTGTAAAACTGCAACTAATTTAAACAGGATCTGGGTCTAGATATCCAAATTAATGGCTATGAGACAAATACTAGAAAAACATTAAAAATAATTTTACCCTACTTTCCTTAGCTCCCTAACTGGAGCGTCGCATAATTGATCAATATTTATAAAAACTATAGGCTGGTCATCTTGGGCGGGCAGATTGTTGCTGCTAATCAGTACAATGGTTTCACCAACTTCTGGCGGTTTGTCACCGACAACTTCGAAAGGAATCACTCTTCCAGCACCTGTCATGTCAACAAATTTAAATTACTTATAGCGTTATTCTAACTTTGTTATTACACATTTTTTTTCGAGGCACAACTTATGATTATGTCATACCAGGAAAAAATCAGACTCAACATTAACACAAAGGAAAAAAGTTTTTTTACTGATAACCCTTTTCTTTGCATTGATTATATAGGAAACGAAATTCCATACTAGACGCAAATGGGGTATTCTACCTTTCGGGATGTTTTTACTAGTTAATAATAAAACGCCGTTCCAGTTGTACAATAGTATTTCTCAATAATTACTGACTACCGTTATAGAGTAAGATCCCAGGGCCCCCAGACGTTACTTATCTTCTCATAAAAAATATAAATGGGATAAAGTAGTGTTAGTACGTACTTTGAGTTTGTGCATACCTGCTAGCTTGGGTCGTCGGCCAATTCATAGGTACGAGGTGCTAAAGGTAGATAAATACAGTACTGATTTTTCTTAAATTCTCAGTGCTGATTTTTACATATGTTTTAGATAATTCTGTTAAAAATTAACAATCATTATTGCCAGACACTTTCCATCGGCGCTTACCCTTACCAGACGCTTTAAAGCTTAAAAAAAACATATTTTTACTTATAATCTCACTCCTGATTTTTATATATGATACTTAGGGAACTATTTGAACACCCCTGGTCAGCAGCCAGACCAATTGGAGGGGCCAAACATCCCCCCAGACACACATAAAGTGTCACTATGTGTATGAGCGCGAGGTCATTATTTGTACGCTTGAGTGTGAGAGAGATATCTATTTATCGATATCTTTCTTATACTTATTGTCGTCTCTAGGCTACTCTATTCAGTGCTACTCGATTCAGTGCATCTGTGATTTTATTTACAACGTGTTGAAATAAAAGAAAAAATATTTATAGTATTCTAAAAAATATAATGGCAGAATTATTAAAGTGTGTGTTTTGTGAGAATTCCGATGTGAATTTAATATTGTTTACGGAAGAAACGTTGAAAAAGTATTTGTTTGCCGAGCTTTGTCAGTGAATCGCTTTAAGAAGAATCAGGTATTATATTTTAACTTTGAATAATTGATATAACCGGGTAACTCTTTGATTCTTAATTATGTTATTTTTGTTACAGAAAATGAAAGTAATAAGGATGATAATGAAGATAGTCAATGCCAACATTGGGTTGATGATGACTTATCAAACTTAGACGATGATGACAGTAAAGATCACGCTGAATTGTAAAACGTTCAAACTACAAATAATCCGAAAGAAGAAAGACATGTATAGCTTTGTGTAATTTCAAGATTTAATAAACATGATTTTTTTTAATAGTAGTATTCAATTTTACTCGATGATAAGATATAAAACATAAGTTAAAGAAACTTATATTTATTATTTATAAAATTTTCTCAACTCAGATCACTTTAAAATACCTTGTAATCTTCAGGTTCGATTCTATTTTGTATGTAACGAATATTTAATCTCTCTTGATATCGAACAGAGCAGAATTTTAGAAGAGATCGTTGTTCCATTGTGTTTACAATATTGATTCTGATAATAGTGCATTACACACCACTGATAATTTTCTTCTTAAATCTCAATCATTTTTATTACTTCTCTAACGGCACATAGATATCTCTCTCACATTCAAGCGTACAATTAATGACCTCGCGCTTATACACATAGCGACACTTTATGTGTGTCTGGGGGGATGTTTGGCCCCTCCAATTGGTCTGGCTGCTGACCAGGGGTGTTCAAATAGTTCGCTAAGTATCATATATAAAAATCAAGAGTGAGATTATAAGTAAAAATATGTTTTTTTTTTTGAAGCTTTAAAGCGTCTGGTAAGGGTAAGCGCCGATGGAAAGAGTCTGGCAATAATGATTATTAATTTTTAACAAAATTATCTAAAACATATGTAAAAATCAGCACTGAGAATTTAAGAAAAATCAGTAATGTATTTATCTACCTTTAGCACCTCGTACCTATGAATTGGCCGACGACCCAAGCTAGCAGGTATGCACACACTCAAAGTACGTACTAACACTACTTTATCCCATTTATATTTTTATGAGAAAATAAGTAACGTCTGGGGGCCCTGGGATCTTGGACTATTAGGCTTTACAAAGCTATTTTCTATTCATACACTCTCGCGACAACCAGAGATCTGACAACCAGACAAAATGTCAAAATCCTTCTAGAAAGTTTTTCGTTTAGAAATGCCACATCACCCCCCACGGAGAGAGAAAAGTTATCAACGTGAACATTTAACTCGTCTGCCAGACCGAGTAATGTAAGGCTCAGGGGCAGCAAAAGGTGTAATTGAGGCTCTCGACGGAGCTAGGGGCTGTGACGACGCTGGAGGAGAAATTGGGGAGTTTAATGGTCCTGCTAGCTGTGCTGCCGAGGGATCGACTCCTTGTAGCAGGATGCGTAGACACACCAGTCGTCGGGGTCACCAATTTCGGGATGTTTTTAATGGTTAATAATAAAACGCCGTTCCAGTTGTACAATAGTATTTCTCAATAATTACTGACTACCGTTAGGCTTTACAAAGCTATTTTCTATTCATACACTCTCGCGACAACCAGAGATCTGACAACCAGACAAAATGTCAAAATCCTTCTAGAAAGTTTTTCGTTTAGAAATGCCACACTACCCATTTTCAAAAAGTCTTTTAAGTTATTCCTAAGATTAAGACAAACTATTTAAAAAAATATCAAATTTTTATTCGCTCGGCAAGTCCAATAAAAATCCATTTAAAATTTAAATTTTAAATTTTTGCGCGCAAATATGTGAAAACGCTAGGCGCCATGTTCCTCTAAAATGATACGTCACTCAACCAGTAAACAACCTGTGTTATTATGAGCTCTTGGACACCGGAGGGGGTATTCTACTCGCGGAATGACGTAGAATCGTTATCCATCATGGCGGCAGCCGTTTCACATCTTTTTAGGACGGATACAAAAATAGAAATTTTCAAAACGAATTATAAAATTTATTCCTTGGAAATATAAACTGAAATTAACATATACTTATTGCTTAATGCTCTACTATATACTGTAAAGCTAACTCTTCAAGATAAAGAAACTCTTCAATTCAACTTTCTATTACATTTTATTGAAATCTTCTAGAACATACTACTCACTTTCCAATATCACTTTTGTCACACGTGACATACATCGTCTTTTAAAAAAACATATAATTACAACCAACCAGCATCAATACATTTAAAAAGGTACTTCATAATAAACTGCAAAACCAGCAAACTGCACCCAGTAGTATATTGAATCTAACAATACATTTATAGTTTTTTCTTTTTTTTCTTTTTTCTTTCTTATAGTAAAATACCTCATTAGATGATCGTGGGAGGAGCTGGTGACCTGCCTACACTGTCACAAATATTCCTCAAATTCAGCTTTGACTTAAGTTATAAGTAGCAACACTACACTGGGGACACTTCAAAAAGTTATAAAGGTCATGGTCTGTAGAAAACGGACCGAGAGTCTGTATAGCCCTTCGAAAATGTCAAGAAATCTCGACTTGTCCAATTACGTTTCGTTACTTAGATACAGCAATATTTTCATAACATTACTCCGGGCTCGTTATACAACCCTCGGCCATCGACAAATTAAGGCATTAATACCAAACTAGGGAAGGAATTTTAATAAGTCTTTGACGATAAATACTGTGGCCCATACCTGCATAGTTGATACGTAGTTATTTTATCATATAATATATTAAAACTTAAATCGTATGTATATGTGAAGACTGTGTTACCAACCAGGTATACCTATTTAAATTGAAGTCTTGATATTATTATTATGATATTGTCTTGATTCAAGACATAATAATAATATGTTGTTTACCGTTTTAAAATGAAGGAGAGCAGGCGCCCACATGTGTGTTTGGCATATAACACTTCCTCTTTTTCAAGCTCGTTTATTATGTTGTTAAAAGAGTTACCTGCTAAAATAGAAGTTCCAGAAAGCTTAATTTCATATTTCACTTTATGTACTTCAACTGGTTTTTTCTTCTCCTTCTCCTTACTTGGTTTAGAATCTCGTCTTTCTTTCCCTTTCTCTTCAAATTCCATCTCTTCATAATCTGATGGTTGGGTCCTGTTTAAAATGGCTTCACGCACGTGATACAAAATTGCGTCTTGATGTCTTATTTCTGAAATTATATTTTTATCTACATGGAATGTTATATGCCAAAATGATTTACTGAGGATAATAAAAAAGTAATATCTTCAACCTTAGTATGTAATCCTGTAAAACATAACGCTGTGTTTAAATCTACTTTTACTAACCACTCACTGGCTCAGGAACATCAAAAATTCCGTCCAAATACGACAGTGGAATGTAATCCGCCACGGCACTCCATATCAAATTTTGAATAAAATCTAACAGGGCTTCTTCAGAATCCATCACCGATCCGAAGTATCTTCGCTCTCCAAACTTAAGTCGTGGCAAGTAAACTTCCACGTTTCTGTCATTTTTCGCACTAGAGAATAATAAGTTTAATTTACAATTGACAGCCTCCATGGCGCAGTTGGTTAAAACGCCGCCTTTGAAACAAGTGGCTGCGGGTTCGATCCCCGCACCGGAACAAATATTTGTGTAAACCACTGGTATTTGTTTCGGGCCTAGGTGTTTGTGAGACCGAAAAGTCTCTCGTAGTTCCTGATACCCACGACACAAGACTCGATCTTAGTGTGGGGTCAGGACTATGTATTGTGACTGTTGGGTGTATTTAAAAAAAAAAATTAAGACTACTTAAAGAACTCAAATTCAAAATTTTGCTAACGACCAATCTTCTACTTACACGTTTACCACGAGTACATACAGCAAGATACTATTTTATCCATAAGGTATTGGTTTTTGCAGATATAATATGTGACTTATGTTTTTATTATCTAGGTACCTACAGTAAACACTACCGCCCTTATTCATAGACATTAATTATAAAACCTAGTTTAGCTACTCAAACTGAATTCAAAGTCTTTCGAAAGGGACAAAATATTCAATAGCTAAAATAGGTTTTAAAACTGCCTATGAATAAGGCCGTATAACATTGAAGAAGCCATCAAAAACTAGCATAAACAATAAGGCATACTTTGCGCCAAGACTCCCCATCCCTATAGTTGGTGTCACTGTGACCATGTGATAACGCAGGTCTGCCACCCTCACGGGAATGAGATGACGAATAGAAAACGTCAGCCATCTCCGCTCCAAAAACTGCCAAGTTCTTACCCACCCATATTGAGCTCCCACCCAAATCTGTTAATAAGATTTTGGCAAGTAAATCAACAAGAATGTCACGATATTTTTATAGTTTAATTTTTATACCTTTGCTGCATGTGGCCATATAAGAATATCTACATCATACGTAAATGCAGGGTAAAGTTGGTACTGAATTTTGATTCCCAGTGAGCACGTTCCGAGATCCAACCACCCTTCATTGCAATCATGCCATACGTCCAAGCCCACTATTTCCACAGCGAAAGTTAATGTAAATGAACTTTTGGAAACTCGAGATACTTCAACAGTATTTGTCTTGGCAGGAGAATTTTTACTCATCTTTATGATAATTCTAAAATTATTAATAAGTACATAAATAAACAATAATGTGTCCTGTTCTGACGTATAGGTAGTCAAAACATATATAAGTAATGTATTTTTTACATTATGAGAGCATGCAAATAAAGGTCTTATTCAATGAAGTTAATATAAATATAAGGTATTAATGTAAATGCGAGTTGCTTTTATGATAATAATATATTTATCTATTTCGTTATCACGCAGTACATATAAAAAAGCTTCAGTCATCGAGCAAAGCAGAGCTTTAAAGGAAAATAATCATAAAAAAAGTAATTTAAACTTTTTACAAACATACATACATAAACTCACGCCTACATCCCCGAAGGGGTACTGGGTAGGCAGAGGCGCCACCAGGACACCCACATTTCGCCTTGTATGTTCCGTCCCATGATGTGATAGGGGGCGAGCCTATCGCCATATCGGGCACAAATTCCTGACTCCGGGCTGATAATGAATAGAAAAATCCAATACCACTTTGCCCGACCCGGGACTCGAACCCGAGACCTCAGCTTTGTAGCCGTACCGTAATACAACTACGCCACCGAGTCAGTCTTAAAGTCAGGCAGTCAGTCGAGCATTTAAACTTTTTGCTACTATTTAAAGTTAACTATTGTAGCTATGCATTGTAGAACACAATACATTAATCTGTTTTACTTTCGTTTTAGATGAACCCCGCGATATTCCCGTGTCTTTCTGTAGTAAAAAAATGTATTCGAAATTAAAATATTTACTTTGATTTAAAACTGAAAAATGTGTGAAACTTATGAAACTAGTTTTTTTTTTATACCGACGAAGCGTTAACATATATTTTTATGTGAAAAATACATAAATGCACCCAGCTTTGAAAAGATTTGTCAGCGAACCTGGTACAAAAAATAGAAAGACATTTTTAGTCCAATGCCTTAAATTAAAAATAGTTTGACAAAACTATGCGTAAAGCTTCGAAAGAACTTGTCTCTCGATTATTGTGCAGAATGCTTTGTGAAAACAGCTTGTCCTATATTGTTGCCGAAATAAACAATATTAGGAGGTTTTGTCATAAAATACGCCATTTGTAGCAACACACAAAGGACTCGGCACAACTGCTTCCCAGTCAGGATATTCAGACGCTTCCCGTCCGCTAAAGTAATAAAAGTCCTTTGTTATAATTAACTTGATTAGCTCAGCATCTCGAACAATACGGGCGGTCTCAGTGCCGTAAACTTCTTCGATGTCGGGTACATTGTGATATTATTTCCGAAGTTTTGCTTGAATTACTTTAAGGATATATTTTAAGAAAAAATAAATAGTTTGGAATCCTACAGTTCAGTTAATATGTTTCCTTACAAGGTATGAGCTTCCTCAAAAGCCGGTGTATGTTTCACAAACATTTATTTAAGTGCGAGGATCGAACCCGCAGCCTCTCGTTTCACAGACGGCGTCTAACCTGGTCTAACCAACTCACAGAGTACAATAAATATCTGAGAAACCAACTGCACCACGAAGATTGTCAAAACGTTATAGAGATAGTTAAGAACTAAACCATACCGCGATTCTATAAGATCGTAGTGCCATCTCGAATTTACGGACTATACGGTAGCCTGTGAGCTGCCCGTACAATGGTGCAGATGAATTGTGAATTATTAACACTGTGAAAAAAAAGAAAGAAAGCAAAATCTATTTCTTTACAGTAACTACAAAAGCTAAAATTACTTCGAATTATAATTCGGATAATTTTATTTAGGTATGTCTTCTATTGAATAAACGTTTCATTAATAAGAAACAATCTGTTTTATGAAACATAATATATCAGTTTTAAGTACGATAACGAAAATGGAATGTGGTTTCTACAGAAACCACTTTTCTCTTCGTGTAACTTAGTGGTTAGGTGACGCGCACAAACATACAGAAAGGTAAAAATAAAAAAAAAATCTATTGTTATTGTAAATAATCATCATTTTACTTTTTTTTTTATTTCTTCCATATAAAGATATGCACGAGTTATAATTTTATTTAAGTTATAATATATATATAGTCCATAATTGGGTATTTGACTGTTGTGGCAATAAATTATAAAATGTGTTGCATATGATAGCTTTTTGGTAAACAATAATTATAGGTATTTTTATTTACATTTATCTAAATTATAAATATTTAAATTATCTAAAATAAGTTTGCCATTTTTTATCTGTTGATTAAATGTAACTAAACACGACAAGCTGTCATTGTGCAGCGTGTGATGTCACGATTTTCAATTTTCATTCATCTCTGCCACTAAGATCATTCACAATTTATAAAGCGTGACGTAACTTTTTCAAAGTCACGTGACCCACCGTTTTGGTGACATATATGATGATAAAACTGAAAAATATGTTTATTCGTTATAAACAACTCTTTAAAAATAAATTAATAGTTTGAAGAGGTATAGAGTGATTATATCTCGACTTTAAAACACTTTTCAGAAATTAGTCAAATAGCCAATTGGTACAGTTAATTTCTGATAGACGCAATAAAACCAATAATAAAACGCAATGTTGTAAAGCTTGACAATTGACATTTGACAGTTGACAGTGACATTAGGACTATTGGAAATACGTAAAACCCTTGCCGGTCAGTAAATTTAATTCAAAACTAAGCAATAAGCATTGTGTGCGCAACTTGTCTCTAAAAATGTCCAAACTTATTTCAATTTTTTCTTTTTTAGAGACCTTGGTTTTCATTGTTACTTCAATAACCTATACAATGAGTAAAGCAGTATTGCGGATTCCCTACCTTGTTTACCAGAATATTTTCAATAAAAATATGTAAGTACACAATTTATTTTTATATCCCCATTAAGCCAGTATTTTGATTTTGGTCCAGCAATCATAAAGTTTGTATGTCACTTTAAATGTAATCATTTTTGCTACAATATCTTATTAATTAGACACGCTGTTATACCTAATGAATACAGATGAGTACATGTAAATTTAACTTTAAAAATTCTATAATAAGTATAGAATGCTTTTACTTTTCTTTAATTATTTAACTGATAAGAATGTGTTTCTTGGTCCACAAATATTGAAACAATTTCATTAATTAAATATATCAATATACTTATATTTAAATTTGCACTATTCCAATTATAAAAATAATAAATGAAGGTCTTTGTTATGTACATCCAATATTCATACACTTTCAGGTACACATTGTTCTTTCTAGAAAGTGTACTTACTCTATTTTTTTTAAATGTTGAAGCCCTTTTAATTATATTATTTAAAAAATACTGCATTCAATTAAGTATCTTATTTTCCTAGTACAATCCATTTTTAAAATATTATCATTTTTCACGTCTGTTTAATTAAATTTGTTATTTTGACTCCCCTGCATAATTACAATTTAAAACGAAACTATTAAAATATTTTTTCTCTGTTATACTAATTCAATACAAGTTATACATAAAAATTATGCTGCATAGTCACAACTGTTGCTGCAAAAATGTTGTTTATTTTTGTATTAATTGAATAAAGCTTACATCTTCTTTCAAAGACAAGATTTGAATAATGTCAGCTTCTATGAGAAGTTATTTCAAACATTATCCACTTAATTAATCCTCATTCCTCTAGTTTTTTTAATAATAATACTTTTAAAATTATTACTGTCATTTAATATATAACACTAAGTCAAATTTAAAACTGAGTTGTCCATATTATGTAAAATATAAATTATATTTAACATTATTGGAAAAAAATCAGAAAGTATATACATCAACTCGCACATTTTTCCCAGTAGAGGTTCACAGAGGTGCTACCCTGACTCTTTATGTTTTGCCTTGTGTGTTCCCAAAATGTGATAGAGGGCAAGCCTATCGCCATATGTGCACAAATTTCTGACTCCAGCTGATAATTATTAGCAAAATCCAATATTACTTTGCCCAACTCAGGATTTAAACCAGGACCTCAGTCATAACATTAATAAGAAAGCCTGCACAAAGCAGTTATATTATTTTAATCTGTACATGTATAGAATAAACTTAACTTAAAATATAGTTTTGCTATTTCGGCCCAATAGCACATATTTTATTACTATATTTAGTATAAGTACCTATTAGGTTTAGGATATTAAACAGATTATTTTGCTCTCCTAAAAAGTCAATACTGATTACCTTACTCCTAGAATTTAAACACTGTTAAGCTTGTTTCAATTTGTTTACCATAAGGATGTTATGCTGTGTACAATTTATAGTTTGTTTAGGTATGCAAAACATGTTTTCCTGTATTTGTAAATTTATTACTAATTCTTCATTCTTAATAGGGGTGAGTAATATTATTTGTTTGAAGGAAACAAAATGACCAGGGTTTTGGTGTCAATTTGTGATAAAATAATTATAGGTTGTATTTGGTGGAATGATACCTTTAAAAACCTACACTCATAAAGCATTAAAGTTCCTCAGAATTTATAAATATTTATTGATGGTGGTCCCATTTACCATCATGTCCACTGCAAATGTTCTTTATCATCCAATTATTTAAAGCAAAAATTCATAGTCTTGTTCGTCTTCTATTAGGTGTAATTTGGCTATTTTTTGAGCTATATATAAATACACCTGACAGTCACATTACGAGAGACTTTTCGATCTCATAAAATACGCAGACCCGATAACAATATCTTTGTACCGCACTAAGATTTGTCTCGGCGCGAGATCGATTGAACCTGCGGCGTCTCGTTTCACAGTCTGCTTCTAACCAACTGTGCCGCTGTTATTTCAGGCTATAATAATTTTATTCTGTTGTTTTATTTTATTCTGTTTCGACAATGCCTGGTGGCCAATGCTGCTTCTTAAGTTAAAATTGCGAGGTTGCTTTAAAAATATATATTCACTTATATACTCGTATTTCTCGCACGGAACAACAAAACTTAAACTTGGACACCATGCCGTGTCGAAGCCACTGTCGATGGGCTGTCCACAGGGCTCGGTCTTGGGTCCTTATTTATGGAATTTAGGCTTCGACGATTTTCTTACAATTCCCTTACCGTCGGGGTGTTCTTTGATTGGATATGCGGACGATGGCCTCTTGCTTATTGAGTCAAACAGTAGGTCGGGACTCGAAAATATGGCAGACACGTGTTTAAAATTAATATCTGATTGGGGCGATCGAAATCGCTTACAGTTCGCACCACATAAAACGTTCCAATTACTTCTAAAAGGAATTTTGAAATCACCGCCGCGAATTAAATTTAATAATATCACCGTAAAGAAAAAAGAATCAGTTTGTTATCTTGGTCTTATTTTGGAAAGGAATTTTTCCTTTCTTGAACATATTAAGAAAGTCGGAGAAAAATCGAAAAATAATTTTTTTGCTTTGACAAGAATATCGAAGTCAACGTGGGGGCTATCTTTCAATACTTTAAAAACCATCTATGGAGCGACTTACTTAGGATGTATTACTTACGGATCCCCCGTATGGGCTGATAGGGCCACTATCGGTGCTGTGCGACGGAAATTGCTCCAGAGCCAACGTTTGGCGTTGATATTCTTATGTAAGGCGTATAGAACTGTTAGTACCGAAGCTTTGCCAGTCCTGGCGGGTGTACTTCCAGTCGACCTGGAGGTACAACGTCGCGCCGCGATGTATTACTCAACTAGAGAGAATATGGACAAAAGATTCTTAAATTCACGTGAACTTTTAAATGTAGACAGATTATTTAAGCCGCTCTCAGTTGTATATAACGAACTAATAGATGAATGGCAAAATAGATGGGATGTATCTTTGAAGGGTCGGCATCTATACCAATATTTTCCATGCGTGCGTGATCGTTTGACTAAGACTTGGCTAGATATCGATTATTACGTATCACAGTTTCTTACGGGCCATGGTAACTTTAAGTCTAAACTGTACTCATTTAAGCTCGTTGATTCGCCTGCGTGCTCATGTTCAACACCTTATTGCGAATATGAGCAGTCCGCGCATCATATACTGTGGGAGTGTAGTCTTTGGCAGAATGAGCGTAAAACCATGCTAGATAGTATGCAAATAACATCTGGAGTTGTATACTACACGGACCTTGTGGAGACTAGGAAGAATTTCCGTGCTTTCCGGCGATTTTGCCATACCTATTATTGGAATCAAGTATAACAGCTTACATTATAGGTCCCATTTAAATGTTATAATGACTAATCCGTGGTGCTTTACAGCTGGCTTCTCTGGCTGTAAACGTCTTTATGCGAGGTTATTTACCTCTTTAGTTCATTGTTTTTGTCACCCGCTTTATTAGGGAGGGAAGTGGACAATAATTTATTTCCAACTCCTCCTATTAATTTAACTTTTTTGATTGATTTCGTTGCGGGTTAAAGACAAGTTAGACATTCCCAGAGACGCGCTGAGCTTCACTGTTCAGTGTCATTAAAATGCGTGCCACTGTTGATCCTGGCTTACAGGAGTTGCAGTGGCGGGTGTGAGGGCGGGACAGTCTCTCTTATTCTGTTGTAATAAAATACATCATTGCAGGTTTGACTAATAAATTATATTATTGAACACAAAAACAGTCGGATTATTATCACATACACATACATTGTGTAGTTAAATATAATTAAAATCATCGTAGCAGCAAAATTATTTGTAAGAAGATGGGCCAAGTATTTTTTTTTTGTGCATAAGTAGTAGTTCTCGTAAAAAAAATCAACTTGCGGCTCGCCCAAGTACACACTGCAGGGCCATATACGAGCCTCCTCTACAATCGAGAGTACGATTGAGACGGGTTAGGCCATATAGTCCACCGTGCTTACCAAGTGCAGGCTAGCGGACTTTACATATCATAGATTTTTTTTTAAATGTCTGTCGTATGCAGGCTTTCGCGCGATGTTTTTCTGCATCGATTTAGTACGTAGTGATACACAATATGAGTCCCGAAAAGTCAGAGGTGTGCCCTGGGATTTGAATCCCCGACCGCCGTGAACTTTGGCAGCCGCGTCTGGTCTGTTACCAACAGGCCAACGCACTAAAATATATGTAGAAAGAAAAATAATTGCATACGCCCACTGCTTTTTCATAAAATTCATTTAATTATAGTGTCATATACATATTCTACTATAGGTTTTAGAATCTATTGTGCCTGCTTGATTTGTGCCAAACGCACCGACGGTTGATTAATTTTAAATAAGTATCAGTATATGTTTTAGTTGCTATGCGTATCTAAGTACCAATTAAACCAGTTAGTACATGAGGTCAATATAAATTGTTAGGTTTCCAAGGTTACTATACAAGTGGTGCTCGCATTCCAACGTTACAAGACCTGCCGTTAATTCGTCGACCGTGCCGGTATATGATCAAATTCTCTCACGTGAAAACGTTGTACAATGGTATATAATAAAAATTGCAAGTAAACGAAATCGTTTTAATATACCTTATAGTTTTAAATCAATATATAAAACTATATTGTGTATGTCCTTAGTATTTCACATAGAGTATGAAAGGGTTCGTCAATTTTGGTAATGGCAAGTGCAGTGTTGTCCAAATAAATCGACTTACGACAGACTACAATTAATAATACTGGCCTGTCTGTTCAATTGTTTTGTCAGGCCCGCGTTAACATCCCAATATAATTATGTATAAGGAAGGAAGGAAAACTTGGCCTAGCAAACTGTTCCACGTTTTGATGATATAAAAAGGATAGCAAGTAGCAACAAGCACAAGAAATAATATATTTACTCTGTATTCTTTGCTGAAAATCCATTAATCAAAATAAATAAAGAAACGAATGCCGGTGCAAGGTTAAAAATGCAATAATTTCTGTCTACTGTCGGTTATAAGGTTTTTTCTCATCGATTCTATGTATTAATTATATTATTTTCAGTGGACCGCAAACACGATTATTGAGCTCTGCGACTGCAATAAAGAAAGATGATAAGCAACCACCACAAACCACGACAATCGACAAGTCAGACGTGGAATTCTTTTCAAATCAGATGAATCATTGGTGGGATCCAAATGGGCCTGTTAAAGCACTTCATTCGATGAATTTGATAAGGTGAGTCATATGTTTATTAAAATATGCTAAGATGATTTAAATAAATAAATATATACATCCAACAGTCACATACATAGTCCTGACCCCACACTCGAGTCTGGTGTCCGGGGTATCAGAAGCTACGAGAGACGTTTCGGTCTCACAAACACCCAGACCCGAAACAAATACCTGTGGATCAAAAATTTGTTTCGATGCGGGAATCGAACCCGCTGCATCTCGTTTCACAGCCGGCGTCTAACCAATTGCGCCACGACGGCTGTTAAAAATTAAAGTAATTTTTAAACACTTGTGTGTAGTGTTGATAGTTGACACATTTTGCTTTTATGAGAGGACAGTATTAGCAAAAAGAATTAATTAGGCAGGAACTAGGAGAGTAGAAAAATATTTATATGGCCTAGTCATCGAAAGCAGAGGCGCTAGAGAGTGGGCTTTGGCACTTCTCTCACAAACCCGTCTAGCCAGTCCAGTGTGTGTGTGTGTGTGTGTGTGAATTAGAGGAGTTTTTAGAGTTAGAGTTGAGGATTTTTTATTTTTATCCATAGTTGAATATTATAGTGGTCTTTTGTCGAGGTCATTATTTAATCATGTCATATAGTAATTTTAAAACATGGCCAATCAAAGGTTATATGTATTGATTGTAATGTGACCTTTAAAAATGAGTACCTTGAAAAAAAACATTTGGGGATTGGCCGCGGACACACTTTTGGGCTTTGTTTACCGTTCGGTAAACAAAACCCGGTATTTTATAATAGCTAACTTGTATGATTTATTACAACGTAAAATATTATGCAAATTAGTGGTATAATACTCCGGTATGCCCTGATGTAATTGCGTAGGTGATACAATTAAAATCAAGTCTCGATGTTTCTGCAATTACAAAGAACATATTATCAAGGTTTTGTTTATAAAAATATTGATATGATGTAATCTTGTGACTTAATTGTAAATAATACCTAATGGAATTTGAATTACGCAATCAAGTTTTATGTAAAATGACCGTAATAATTAAATAAATTATATAAATTGCAAATTTTTTTGTTTCCAGAATCCCCTTCATTAGAGATGGTCTGGTCCAATGCTCACCTGCAGAAAGAACTACCAATCCTCTTAAAGATAAGAAGATATTGGATGTCGGATGCGGCGGAGGAATCTTGTCTGAGGTAAGAAAACAAATTAAAAAAAAAATTAAATAAAAATCTATTAGGAATTTTATCGCGTTTTTTGGAAACATTATCGGTTTCGTTGTCACAGTGGTCTGCCTACCGTTTTAGGCTTCGAAAAAATCTTAAAAGCCTGTCACTGAAGCCGAATACGGCTAGGGTGTATAATGTATATAGGCATACAGACAAGAATATGTGTACGTATTTTATTTTTTAGGGTTTAGCGAGGCTTGGCGCTATAGTAACCGGCATCGACGCGAGTAAAGATCTCATAGCTGTCGCTGAGCAACACAAGAATGTTGATCCCAGGATAGCCAACAACAAGCCCACGTATTATCACACAACCGTAGAGGTAACATTTTTTTTTATTTACCTTGGCCAAGGCACCTTAGTTCATAGAGGGTAGTTCGTGTAGCATGATAACTTTATAGCCCTTTATAATAGAAACTAACATTTTTTCTTCACTTTGTGTTATTGTATTCATGATTGTCACCTGTTTTGTGTTTAATAAAATAAATAAATCTATACATATAATTAATTGTGTCTAATAGATTTCTTTGCATCGAAGATATTTATATAAGAAAAACTATTATAAACATGTCAAAACAATGATTGTTAGAATTTTTCACTGTTTGACTGTGCATTTGTGCACGCTAATCTCAGAAACGGCTGAACCAAGTTTGCTAAAATTTGGTATGAAGAAAGCTAATAGCCTGGATTAACACAAAGGCTACTTATTATCCCCAGAAATGTAGTGTTTTCGTGAGATGAGCAAGAAATTCAATTAAATTTGTTACTGTTTCAACCGCCAAGGTTACTCCAAGGTTAGAGACAGGATTACATCAAGGGTCAGAATGATATAACGGGACGGGACGGGAAAAACAGTACCTACAGAGGACGGCAGTCACTTTGAGTTTAGAAATATACCACCAGGCTTCGTTTTCGGTCGCGGTCTTGATACACCCTGTATGTAAATAAAACAGTACGCAAAATAATATGTTGCTGATCTGGAGTCAAAAAGTATCTGCACCCGGGCGAGGTCAGGCCGGACTCGCTAGCAACTATTATGTTATTCTCTTCAATTTTACACGTTATTTCTCAGAACTAATAACATTTTTATGTGCAATGTCCGTAAGAGTCGTCAATTAGGTATTCGTGTCCCGTCTCATTATATTCACTGACGACTGTGAGGAAATTCCGAAATCGATGAGGGCGCTCTTAGTTTTTTTTTTCATAAACAGTTTATAATTATTATGTTTTCCTCCTTTGGTAATAATTAAATAAAAAAGGCATGAGATAGCACTGCATTTAATGTGATTTGTCCTTAATTTATGTTCCATTGATTCGGTTTTTAACCTAATTTATTTCCGTTCCTTCGTTTAAGGATCACGTGTCCAAGTTCACAAACCACTACGACGCTGTAGTGGCGTCAGAAGTGATTGAGCACGTAAACAATCAAGAATTGTTTGTGAAGAGCTGCGTACAAGCCCTCAAACCCGGCGGCCGCATATTCTTCACAACCCCCAACAGAACCAGAATGTCTCAATTACTAGTCATATATGTCGCAGAAAACATACTCAAGTTGCTAGAGAGAGGATCGCATCAGTACGAGAAGTTCATCACACCCAATGAGCTCACGTTCTTCTTGGAGAGGAGTGAGTATTTAATACGATATCTAACTAAAACTAAAATAGATGCTAATTATGCAGATTATGTTATAATATATTATAACTCGTCGGAAATATCTGTGGACCTGAATAATTAACGTCACTGGAACATAAGTTCAGCTAATTCAAAATATAGGTTAAACAAATTGAATTCGCATCCATCTCAAAACGTTTTTAATGTAAAATAACATAGTAGATAGGGGAACTCAAAAAAAATTAATGTGAACCGAATGACAGCTAGGTTCACAGATATTTCCGACAAGTTATACATTGATACTGTTGCTGTACTAAGGTCATTGACACGACACATCACTCAGTTGTTCGCTGTCGCCTTTCTGTCCACATCGGGTATATCAATCGAAATAAATTGCTACGTATTGAATGAAATTATTTATGGGCAAATATAATTTTGAAAGTATTCGACGCAACGTCTTACGGATCCTGTTAACCGAATAATAACAAATATCGATTATTACAGCCATATTGACATCAATTGGTTTTCCTTTAATCGCCGAATATACAGGGTATATCAAGACCGCGACCGAAAACGAAGACAGGTGATAGTTTTAGCGGTTACAGACACGATGCAACTAAAAATTTTGATAAAACAGCGACGGATTTCTTTTTACAGTATTTTAAAAATCATCATGTTTGGGGGATAAATACCTAGTTTTTGCAAAAATAGTAATATAAACCCTTACATACCATTGCGTGTTTAAAAATAAAGTGGTGTACGTCATAATTTTCAAAAATCTATGTATTTATCACTCAAACATGACGATAAGTAAAAAATTACAAAAAAAATTGACGATTTATTTTGTGAAATTTTTACTTGCATTGTGTTTGATATCACTAATACTACCACCAGGCTTCGTTTTCGGTCGCGGTCTTGATATACCCTGTATATGGACGTATAAAGAATCTTTTATATACTCATTTGTTTGTTTCAGATGATTGCAACGTGGAACTAATATACGGCATCTTCTACCACGCATTGTCCAACTCTTGGGAATTTGTCGGCCCACAAACACTAATGTACGCCATGCAAGCTGTCAAATTAAAATAATTCAATTGAAATATTTTTAATTATAAATTATTGGTCTCGGCAATCACAAACAATAAATTATAGATAATTCAGAACTCAGGATAAAGAAGAAACAAAGTTTATTCTTGTTATGAAATAAAGATACTGCGAATAAAAAAAGCTTAATAGCCGATGCAGGTTTTTAATTTAATAATCATTATAGGTTTAATTAATAGATTATAACGTTGTCACAAAACGTTTGTTGTTTAATTGCAACCTATATTATCCTCATTTTCCACTGAATCGTTAAAATCCAAATTAACTTTCTTTTATTATTAAGATACATTTTCCAATCGTCAGCTATTTGCTTCCGTGAGAATAGCTTTACCATATGAAATACTTTTAATTATAAAATAAATAAATACACCCAACAGTCACGTACGTAGTCCTGACCCCACATTAAGATCAATGAAGTCTTGTGTCGCAGGTGACAGAACTACGAGAGACTCGCACCGATTCAAATATTAATGTGATCCACAAGTATTTGTTTCGAGTCTGGGTAATGTGAGACCGAAAAGTCTCTCGTACTTTCTAATACCCACGACACAAGACTCGTCCTTAGTGTGGGACCAGGAATACGTTTCTGGCTGTTGGATGTATTTATTTATAATTTTTAATTTGCCGCATTATACCTCAGTTCTGTATCTATTGTTCTGACATCACATGTATTTTGCAATCTTTATGATGACACATACAAGACATTTGTCATTATTTTAAAGTGATGTTTGCAAAGTAAAATTAAGGGCTATGTACTAAACGTTGATAAAAGCAAGTGTTTTTAAGAGCACATGGGAATATAATGTCCCTGACCAAGCTCTTAAAAGCACCCATAAAACTATTCAGGAAAGATATAATAACTTTTGTAATAATACGGCGGTATGACTTGGGAAGTAAGTATTCAATCGAGGAAATAAAATACGATAGTTATATAAGAAACTTTACCGCAAATTCATGTCGAGTTGATATCCATAGTCTGGCCGCGTAGTCACTTACCTACTAGCCAATCAAACATATAGCGTACACATTAACATTATTTCTCTAGTCTCATGGAACATACCATACAAGCATAGAATTCTTAATATTAATCTTTTAGTTCTAGAAGATAAATTGCGGTACGTAGCAGTGAAACCTACGTCGTCGATATCAGCCCTTCGACATAAAGTCTGGTTTTTGTTAGACTTGCCCGACTATTGTGAAGAGATTATAATACTCAAGTCGTCCAATGATGTAGAGGTGCCGCTTACAGACCTTCGAAAGGGTAACGATCCCCAACATCCATACATTCTGGAAGTATGGCTACCAAACAGGCAACAATGTAAGTTGTATATTGTATTGTATCAGCCCATATACGTCCCACTGCTGGTCACGGGCCTACTCTACAACCGAGAGAATCGATTGAGTGGTTAGGCCATATATGGCCATTATTAATAAACGATCTTCGTTTCTATCTAAAGATCGATCGTGAAAATAAACCAATGGGCTCAAGGTATTGCCGACACGCTCACATTTGATGTGTTCTGATTGGTCTATTTTCCGGATCGATCCTTAGATAGGGATTGGGATTGTTTATTAATTTTGTGTGTTAGTCCACCACGCTGGCCTAGTGCGGGTTGGCGGACTTACATACCGTAGAAATTCTTTAAAATCGCTACGGTATATAAGTTTCCTCACGATGTTTTCCTTCATCGTTAAAGTGCGTGGTGATTGACTGTCAATACACACATAACTCCGAAAAGTCAGAGGTGTGCCCTGGGATTTGAACCCGCGACCACCGTGAACATGTAGGCAGCCGCGTCTGGTCCGTTACCAGCAGGCCAGCAGGCACTTATAATATTAAAGTGTATATTTGATAAGCAGTCTTGTTTTCCCAGTGGTTATAATACTAATAAATATAGCCTCATTTCACAACGATCCTTCTGAATGTAAAAATCGTGGCTGCATGCATTTAAATCAGTTGCGAAAATTACGCGTTAGTTGAATTTCTAAAAAAATAGTAGGTAAGAACGTTACCTACTTGTAATTACTAATTATACCTACTGTAACAATTTTGTAGTTATAGAAAATTACATTTAATAGATATTATAAGTATGTAAAACGTTGCAGCAAATACGACGGTACATAATATGTTAACTATTGGTGATTCCGAAAATCGCATTATGGGAAAAATCGACATGGGAGAAAACGAGCCGAGCAAAACCAAATTTATTACTAGTCGTAAGTACTTTGAAGAATGATGTTATAAAGAATAGCGGTACAGTTAAGCCCATTACCGAATTAAATTAGCGCGAGGCATATAGCCCATTGCATTAATAGTCACTTTATTTAAGTTTTAAATAGAGTTGTTTCGAGACACACCCAGACCTGTGACAAATGGAAACCTATGGATCACTCATTTATATTTGTTTCGGTGCCGAGATCGAACCCGTGGCCTTTCGATTCACGGGCGGCGTCTAAACAACTGCGCCACGGAGGCTGTCTTTTCTATAGATTTCTTCATTACTCGATCCTTACGGATCACTTTTGCTCCAACCACTTTTACTAATCACTTCATGCAATCTCTTCGGATAAGGAAACTTCTGATATAGATTGTCATTAAAATAACTCATGTATAGTTTCCCTTTTTAAAGATAATAACCTGACCATATAATCACGCCATAGACTGACCTACCATAAACCTATCATTATGAATTAATATCTCATTACAGCTCGTTTACCATTGGATCAATTGAATGAAATACCAGAAGTAAACAGTCACAGTGAAAACAAACGAGTTAATCTAAGCTACGAGAACTATATGAAATCCGACATCTCCTGCAGAATATCAAGTACTTCTTTGTTCAAGCTTGGCGGGAGAAAGAGCCGTGACAACTTTATTAATATATTGCTCAAGATACAAAGCGACTTGTGTACTTTGAGTAACAAACTATCTAATCTGGAGACCAAAATACCTAATTAAAATTATTTTAAAATGTGATTGTTTAATAAAGTACTTTTCATCAATAATACTTTTTTATAATTTATACATAATATTATAGGCTTGAATAGGATTTTTTCCTGCTATATATTACATATAATAATATTTAAAACAGTATGTGTAAAAAAGGCTTCGGACACTGAAAATATGTATTCAAAGTTGTTCTAAGGCTGGGTCCACCCAGCCTTACAGATATAAATAAAACCACGGGAAATATCTCAAAATAAATAAATATATTTCAAAATATGTATTCTAACTTAAAATCTTTGATTTTATTAACATATCTATCATAAAATGCTATGATCACTATTTACAAAACTCCATAAAAAATGTTATGTACAAATAACTTGTAATACATGATGGTAAGTGGAGGTATATTAGCTGGACTAGTATTTGACTGTAAAAATGGCGGCCCATTTGGTCGAATAAGCATTAATTGTAAATAAAAAGCCAAACACAACTTTGGCACTGGTAGACTCTACATAATATGACAAAAATCAAGCATAGCCAAAATTATTTATAATTTTTTTATATAAGCCCCTATTTTCTTAACACACAATAATTTATGTAAACTTTAAAAATTGGTTTTAAATTAGGAAAAATTACGATTATTTCTAATTTAGATTATAAAATTAACAACAATACAAAATAAGATTACTTATTCCAAATAAAATTGTGTCTATCTGCAACTTTTTATTTATTACCCGAGTATGTGAAAGTCACATACAATATCATTATAATTTAAAAATGTATACCTTATTAAAGCGTTTTTGTGACATTACGCTGCCTTGTCGCTGTCTGATATCAAATACTGTTACACAACATAATCATAACACAAATTTTTCATATACAGTCAGATACACACTGTACATATATAACACGAGCATAGTCCAAGCATATTTCATTGTCATCAACTGTCTTCTTATTATTGATTTTTGCTTCTGGAAAGAAAAATATTTTATGCCATTATTTTATTGAAAATAAATTTTAATTAATAAAATCTAATAATAATGTTATAAATTGTAAATGTAAGAGCTCATGCGACGAAACGATAGTTTAGTTGCAATTTCAAATTTTACTCCCATAAATAAAATATCTCGCTATAAGAGCCATTATAGCCATAGCCATAATGTTCACATATTTTAAAATAATCTACATTTTCATTGTTCCATCTTTATAATATACTAGCCAAATTAAAGCTTTATTATAATATAAAATGTGATGCTGTATTAGTAAGTACAGTAAATATGATGTTCTATAATAAAAACTCATTGTGTTTATTCTTTGTTATTGCACACAATAAGGATTTATTCAACCTATACAATGAATAAAGGCAGCATACTCATTACTCACCCTATGCTCCTGGGTATAAACACTTTGTACACAGCACTGACTCATCACAACGAATCCGCACATTCTTTCATGGGTGCCCAGTGCATATTCTATGCTTCTGATTAGATCGTTCGTTTTCAAAACTAATAGGGCTTGTCTGTCAACATTTTCTAGACATTGAGTAATATAGTGCAATATATTCGGTAGTTCGTTTTGGAATGTTGATTTCTGAAAAAATATAATAAACCAATCAGTTATGTTAAGTAATCAATTACATGTTTCATACATTTCACTGTTGTGACTTCAAAAATGTCTAAATGCTATTTCTTGGGTAGGTATCTGTAATATAATGATCGTGTGCTGTAAAAATCATCAACAATAAAACACATGTTTTTATGGCTATTCATAGAAACCAAGCTATTACCATAACAACATGTTATAAAATAGGGTATTTGACTCAATTTTTTTTTAATTGTATTTATCAATAGGTATCCATATCTTAAATCTAACAAACAAAGAATTTTGTAAATCCATTCACAATTAAACAAGTTTGAAACGTTTTAAATCTTGTAGTGGGAGTAAAAGAAAAGGGATGCAAAACAAAACCAGTGACGTCACTAGGCTTAACTCGCATTACAATGTGCGTGTGTGAAAGAGACGGTAAGATGTCCCCACTAACCTCCCACTCTGTCAATTAAAATATAACCGCCGGCACGGATCTTGAGCGCTCGGCGACAGAGTGGGGATAGCTTTGCGCATCGTGAACTTAAGGACAAAATAAATGAATGAATTGAACAAACGCAATGAATGAATTAGACATAACAACAATATGGCGTTGCGTAGTGAACCAATCACTGGCCGATGCGATAATGGCCCCGCCCGCCTTCTTCATCTACCTCTAAAGAGACCCTAAAATCGACATCTGCGCAAGTAACTGCCAGCGCTCAAGATTCGTGCCGGTAGTTATACTAATATTTGCCTCATTTTACAGGCTACTTTAACAGTGTTTTGATAGAAATGTTTTATTTTAATTGTATTTGTGTTTGTCGCAAAATAAAAAAAACTAATCGATCATAGTAAAATACCCTATTGTATTCACTTAATTGTGAGCAGTTTGTTAAAAATTACATAGTACAGAAATTTAGAAATATATTGCACAGGAATTACCTCTTCAGATGATGGCTTTGTTTTGGTGATACCCTTCATTATAGAGTCCCATGGCCTTCCTGTGACCATACATGCAAATAAGCCATACAATTCTTGCCTTATACCCAATGCTTCACAATGTACCTTCATATTTTGACGATTTCTATCAATTATCGATAGCCAAAGTGCGGAATAGTGGTACCTAAACTTATCTGTTAGTTGCTAAAAAAAAGAATATATCGAAAAAAAATTAAATATTTAAACACTTAAAAAGATCACTCATATCTTATTTCTATAAGTGTAGGGTACAGAGACTGAACATATTAGCCCTCCGGATGAATCATATGACAATTTTTCAAAATTAAACAATTGTATGCAGTGAATGGCAAAACCCAGGATTTGAACCCAGGACCTCACTTTACACAGCTTGTACTCATTACCATTAGACCAATGAAACAACATAAGAGAAATAACATTACAAAGAAATTCTCGATACAATTTGTCTGACAAGGTTAAGAGTGTCAAACTATGAAGAATTTGAGTATGAATGTGAAAAACATCCCTAATGGATATTAAAAATTACTTACAGCATATAATCCATGATCCAGCAAGTAGACAGTGACATCCTTATCACCTGGGTCTTGACGCACCAGGATATTGCCAGGGTGAGGGTCACTGTGCACAAAGCCGGTTATAAAGATCATGTGCGAGTATAGATCGCCAAGCTTCCTACATAGGTCATATCGGTTGATTTTGTGTTTCTAGAATAAAATACACAATTTATTTGGAAAAATATTTTTGTGACATTTTATGTTTTCTGTCAGAATAAAAATATTATAGTAAAAAATAAACATGACAAATGATTATGTGGTACATTCAAACATGATCCGAGATATTAAAAAATAAAAAATAACCCTAAAAGGGTCATATGCCACCAACAAGCTTAAAATAGTATGAAGGAACAAAATCCAATAATTATTTTCACCTTTACCTGACCTAATGACCTAGTAACTGTAAGGACGAAGTAAAAGTTTGGAGAGTCAAGAGCAAAGTTGTCTGATACATCATACAATGTAAAAATTCAATGGCCTTACATTTGATGTATTTTTACTCAGGCATTCTTAATGTTATATAATGTCTCAAATTGCAAGGTATAATGCACTTAAAAATTGCATCATTCTTTTTTGTTTTAATATGTGTAATCATAAATAAAACATGAGCTATGTTAATAAAATGTAAAAAACTATTTAGCAATATTTTTAAAATTGTAAATTGTAACACAATTTCATTTATGTTACATTTAATTTACATGCATTATTTAGTATTCATAATTCAACTCAAAGTACCAGTATTGATGTTTTTGTAAAAATATAATATTTTTTATCTTTCATATGAAACCACTTATGCATTTATTCCTTATAATTTATCACTAGTGTAAACTCAATTACATTTGAACATATCATTTATAAATTCTCCCTATTTACCATAATTATTACAGTGAAATTAACCAATTTTATAATACTTACATCAATATAACTGAGATCATTAACTTGTCCACCATGTACATACTCCATAACTAGTACCCTCTCTGTACTGTAGTCCCAAAATATCTTGGGTACTTTCAACCATTTGTAGTTGCTGAACAGTTCTGACACTTTCTCCGCATTATGGCCCTCTTGTAAAAAATCCAGTTCTTTTGCAATATTCTTTTTAGTTTCTTCAATCAACCATTGCATTTGAAAATCTGGGAATATCTTTGACATTGTAGTGATTACGAATTCCATCCATTTTAAGTCTAATTTAATATTTTTCCTTACAAAATGATGTTGTACTTTTACTGCAACCTCTGTGCCATCTTTCAATTTTGCTTTATGTACTTGTGCTAGTGACGCTGTGCCCAGAGGTTCCGGTTCAAATTCAGAAAATAGTTCTTTTGGCTAGAAAATAAATTACTGATAATTATAGCATATTTTTACTTTAACCCTCACTAGGCCAGCATAGTGGCCTGTACAGCCTAACCCCTCTATAAAATACTCTAGATTGTAGACGAAGCCTGCACTCTGCAGTGGGACATATATGGGCTGTTACAGATACAGACATACATATGAGTTTAAGTGGTTCAACAAATTAATTTAATTCAAACATGTACTAGGAATATAAATAAAACCTCTGTATCAATGTATGACTTGAATAACAATTGATCATAGACAATGACAAATATGCAGACATTAGGAGGCCCAAAGTGTGCTGATGTAACCCACCACTCAATTTAAAATTATTTTTTGTACATCTATTTAAATTAAGCATACATTTTCCATACAATGACTTGAATATAAGTTTTAAAAATAAGTATAAGCACTTACATCTTTCTTCAGATCTTCTTCAATGACCCTATAAAGCTCTTCAATAGTGTTCTTTGGCGCGTTTTTATGTAATATCCGCATAGTCTTCACGTATTCATTAGGCAATAGGTAGTCAAGCGCTCCGACGTGTTGTCCAACTTTTATGTACACACCTTTATTTGCTCTGCATAGCTCAAGCAATTTCTCTGCCCCAATTTGATGAGCTTGTCTTTTAACCTCTAAATACTCATCTGATTTTCTGTCCCAGTCTTTACTGTACAGCATATTCTGGTAGGTCCTACCGATATCCACTGCAGTGACCGCTGTCCTGGTAATCCTGACGATGGCATAGGAGTTATAGTCGTCATCGTGAAGCTTCAGTGCAGCGACACTGCCACCGATAGCGACGCTGCCGTATATTCCGTATTTAACCACACGCGGCAGCTTTCTCGAGAACATATTGAGTAACTAGTGCGGCATCTAATTATCACATATTCCTTTTAACCATTGAATCTTTCGTACTCGCACGGAAATGATACGTGACCTGCAATGTCAATGTCAATTTTTGATAGATCCCAATGATTAAATAATATAGACGATATCCGATACCGCACGAAAGTAGCTATACAATCATGGTCATAGTTATAGGTTTAGACACGGAATTGTACATTTATATATCTGTCTCATTTACACAAGACATACGTGACACGTAATAAAAGAGACAAATAATAAATGCTTTCTTTCGAATATAGCAATATGTTTGTTTAATACGCCCATGCACTGACCACGCCATGGACGTATTATACAAACAGAACTGCGCGCTCTGTAGGATTATTCACGTAATTTAATCAGTTCAGTTGCAGTGCAGTAATTGCAGTTAAGTTTCGATCAAAACAGCCCTTTTTGTGTTCTCGTAATTTAGATAACCGCTGTTAGATACGCTCGCGTCAAGTTCGCGTCACGCGAGCGCTTTAGTGTATTCTACGGCTGCGCGTTGTATACATGCGTTATTCAGATCGCAATTTGATTGGTTTATATCAATGATTAAAGAATAAAGAGGATGACGCACAACAGTAGTACTATATATTAAGTTATAATTATGTTAGGAGTATCGACGCGGAATTGTACATTTATGTATCTGTCTCATTTACACAAAGCTAACTTGTCCCTTAATGAAAGAGACAAATAATAACTCCATTGTTCCGAATATGGCAATATTTTGTTCACTAACCACATTGAGACCGCCCTTGGCCCAAAATGACGCCATTTTTCTTTTCTGCATGTAATGTCAAACTGTGGCGTTATCTGTCAATAGGAGTAAACAAATCTGCACAATCAAAGAATTTCGATTTTTTTCATTGTTAATCTTGTGTCTTAAGTTTGTTAAGTTTGCTTATTAGATTAATTGTAAAGTTTTTAAAATGCCTCAGTGTTGTGTGAAAGGATGCTAGTCGAGTTCAAGCAAAAAGGACCCCAAAATTTCTTTTCATAGGTTAGTAACTGTTTTTACGAAATAATAACAAATATGTGTCTAAATTTACATTTTGGGTTTGTTTTTATCATTTATAATTGTTTAAGGATCTTGTTGATTAAGTTTTAGACTCTTCTAAGCGTTATTTATACAAGTAGTACGAATAACAACCGTATTGTTTGTTTACACACAAGTTTAGGGATGTGATACGAAATTATTCATATCGATATTATCATTTTTAAATATTTTGATGTTTATTTTTCAAAAAAAGAAATAATAGAATATATATATTCAGAACGACAAAGAAAGTGAAATTAAATGTATTTTTTAGATTACCTATACGGTCACGGGGCGGACCACCCCGTGACCATTTTATTTCAATGTATAACATTCGCGTAAATCTAAGAAACCATTATAATAACAAAGATGACATGCAAGATAATTTTGACTATTGGAAGTCTATTGTCTAATGTTCTCGCAACCTTTTAATGAACAGAAATAGTTTTATATTTTATTATTATAATTGTTTATCTTAACCAACACTTTCATATTCATTGATTGAATTCTAAGTAATTCTAAGTAGTAATTCATAATGATTTTCCTCAGTCAAATAATAGTAATAAAAATCTACCTATTTTATTTCATTTTATTTAATATGTATTAAATGTCCTGATAGGTATTTTTGATTTTAGCAAAAAATGGTGCAACGTAATGTATTAGATGCAACTGGGTGTTTGTCTCAACAGGTATAACCTTCTTGTAACGGTTGTAACATGTCAATTCGTATTAGTTGGTCATTTATTTAAATTATGGTAGAGGCTAAAATAGTTACGATAATTGTAAAGTATTAGTATATTTTTAGGGATATAAAACAAATAAATACAAACAACCGTCACATACATAGCCTGACACCACACTAAGATCAAAATGTTGAATACATCATATTACTATTTTTATGTAGCAGTTGCATTTTTTGTTATTTTTGTTACAAATATATTTATCATAATATTAATATTTATACATACATAAACTCACGACTTTTTTCCCAGGAGGGGTAGGCAGAGGTGCAATCAGGACATCCACATTTCGCCTTGTATGTTCCGTCCCACGATGTTATAGGTGGTGAGCCTATCGCCATATCGGGCACAAATTCCTGACTCTGGGCTGATAATGAATAGAAAAATCCAAAATCACTTTGCCCGACCTGGGATTCGAACCCGAGACTTCAACATTGTAACCGTACCATAGTACAACTACACCACCGATACAGTCAATATTTACACATGGATTAAAATCTATAGCACACATTATTCACCGCATGTATGTTTATACAATGTATGTATGTACCGTAAGTGTATTTTTGTTTGATTGATTCATTTCAAAAATATTTTTTTTAGTGCTGATTTCCTGCCTTCGTTTGCGATGTCCGCCACAATTCCTTTATTTAGCTAATTGTTTAATTTCCATTTTTACATTTTAACTGTTCGTTTTGTGTAGATATTGTATTTCTAGTTATATATTTAAGTTGTTAGTTTAGTGTACATATTTTCATTGTTGTTTACTAAGTTTTTAGAACTGGCCACTTAAAAACTCTATATTAAAAAGATAAGTTTAAATTTTGTAAATATATTTCTTTGGCAATATTATCGAGTATATATGACTACCTTGAATATTGTTAAGAACTGTCACGGAATTTTGGCAGTTAATTTATTATTTTAGGAAAAACTGTGTATTTACCACCCTTATACGACGATACAAAAAAAATAACAAAACAATCGTCGCTTTTACGGGTACAATAATTATCAAATTGGGCAATAGGGAATATGCACGAGGCTCCAAAATAAGTAAAAATGTTTTTTTTTTGTAATCTTTATTGATGTAGACCTTATCGACTTTTTTAATTTTTATAATCTCTAAATTGGTAAAATTAATAATTAAAAAGTGATATTTTAAATTTGCCGTTAATCATTTCGATACGCGACGCTAATGGTTGCAACACAATGTGACGACAGCGTACACCTTAGCTAGCTGGGTGCATTATTTCACGTTTATGTTGCACGTTGATGTTTGTAAAAAATTTAAGAAGAGGTAACATTAAAATAGTTGTTGCGATTTCATGTAGTTTTCTTTTACGTCCACATTATTTTATAAATAAATAAATAAATACACCCAACAGTCACATACATGGTCCTAACCCCACATTAAGATCAATTAAGTCTTGTGTCGTGGGTATCAGACGCTACGAGAGAATTTTCGGCCTCATCAATATTTGTCCCCGTGCGAGGATTGAACCCGCAGCCTCTCGTTTCACAGCCGGCGTCTAACCTACTGCGCCGCGGAGGCTGTCTTATACACGCAGACGAAGTCGCAAGCAAATTATAAATATTAATAAAGTTGTATTTTATCTCACGTGTGTATTATTTGACACGAATCCAATCCAATCATCAGGTAAAATTTACCATGAAATAAATCATAGTATGAATAAAATATCAAAACATCGAACTATTTTTATCGGATTTAATTTTGAATGACTTTACTGTCTAATCCTAAAATCCCCTGTTTATACTCAATTGACATGTAAAGCGAAAAATAAAAAAGTTATACAAGTTTATACACTGATATTTATGTACATTCAAAGTTTGTCAGTCGTATCTATGCCACTGTTGATGCATCGATGTCGATAGAAAATTCGGTACTAGCGTATCACTATTTTTAGGGGCGGAGCCGCCGCCATGTTGGTAAAACAAAGGGACCCGTGTCACGTGACCTTATGCTCTATCCTCTTTATTCTATAATCATTGGTTTATATCCATAGACGAAAAATCTAATAGACTGCTGTATAGTGCCTATTCAGTCCCACAGAAAGAGATGCCGCTTATAGGTTTTGCTATAAGATAGAAAGAGATCGAAATATACATTTTCTGTCCTGCACCGCGTGCCGGTTTTTTCAAGGTCGGAATTGAAATTGCTAAACAAATTTTGACATAAGACTGTCGTATCGTGTTTGTGTTTAGTGTCGGAAGTTTTCAAAGTGATTTATAATTATTTAAATTCTAAAATCTTTGCTAAATCCATCACAAAATGGTGCGGTGTAACGTACTTGGTTGTAAAAGCGACAGTGGTGTGAAAATAACAGGATTATCATTCCATGGGTAAGTAAATAACTTTAGTAACAATTAATAGTATCCAGCAGTAGTTCAATTAACTAGTTTGCTATAAAATCTTATAAAAGAGCTAGCACTGTAATAAATTGTAATTATACATTTGTTTATCTCTTTGTTATTGTAATTATAATAAACACGTAAACTTTATAACCTAAAATGTCAGTGTGGCAAGAGTGAGATTGTAGTATTACCCCGTACCCTGTATAGTAACCCGTATAGTTATATATTGTTGATCTATCATACGTAATTTTGTTCACTTTGTAAATATATGTATACAGTAATAAATAAAACAATCCTATCAAACTGTTGCATTTTTATTTATCTTTTCTTCTTCCTTGTTTGCAAATTTTGTATCATTCTAAAAATAGTTACCTAATACTTACCTAATAGTGGGTAATTGTACCATACTTGGCAACCCTAAACCAATTAAGTACTTTATTTGTTGTCCCTTTCGGCGGCACAGGGTCACTACGTCTATTAGATTTTTCGTCTATGAGAAATATGTTAGGTTCTCTATCTTCGATTGGCGTGTGGCGAATCTACAAATAAAATTAAAAAATATTATGAGTGATATTGACGAATGGTATTTAATTTAAACCACATATTTCTCACCACCCCAGGTGACGTTGTACAAAATTTGAAAAAAATCCGAAATGTTTTTTTATTCAAAATCGAGATTTTAGTTTTATCGATTTTTGGACAACCCGTATAAATACAAGTATTTCAACCGCTTAGCTGAACTTTTCGGTTCGGGAACTTACGATAGCCGGAAAAAGACTCGTACCTATACGGGTTAATCACTAGCCTTGAAAACTAAAATCGTGGTTTTTGATAAAACTACCGGGCAGATTTCTTGGTGCAATGTTTCCTGGCGTGGTTTAAAAATGAGGTTTAAATACAATATTTTATGTCAATATTACCCTGTATATTTATACCATTTTTTGAGATATATTTTCATAATATAAACAACATTTATATTCGGAATCTAATAATATTAATATTTCCAATATAATAAACGCTATGAGAGAAAAACTAGGCGCTTTCGATGCCAAAATTACATTTAGGTGCATAAATTGTCAAGAGGGAAACGATTGTTTTCAATGTATCAACTGAGGCAATCGACTGTAGCCTGTTTTGTTTATTGGCAACAAGATATTCGACCAATCGAAAAGTAGAAAACAATCCGGATTGACTTCAATGGCGAATTCTTGATTGATCTTAATTTGAGCGTCTTTAAGTGACATATATACAAAACAAGTTCTAATAATTTTCTACGTTTTATCAAATAATCAAATGAATTATTCAAAGCGGGTGAAAAAAATTCCTTAAAATGGAAAGTAATTTGAGTAATTCCGGGTTTATATACTATTATTGGCTTAATGTTGCCATTCCATATTTATTAGACTAAAATAGTTTACCATAGTCAAGTACTGTAAATCGAGGTAACTTTGTCCTTCAGTATAACATTGTCAAACTATCGCAACTCGTCAGATAAATTAATTATGTAACTAATGATACTTAATTGATATTTTATTTGTTTGCTAAAGTAATAGCAACTATCTTTGTTTTCGCAATAACAAATATCACAATGATATTAATGTCAAAAATCTATATTGCATTTAATTTTTTTAAACGCCGCCTCGTGGATTTCCATATTTGTTCAATGCAATTCAAACAATCTATTTTTATATTTTTTCTGTATTAAAATAGAAATACATTAAAAGTATGGTGTGATTCTGGCAAAAGGACTAGTAATCAAAGCAAATAGTCGATTGACATCTCGCCCGCTAGAAAAGTTCATGACAGACTTTTGAGTTTTGACGTTTTCGTTGCATGAATTTTAATTTTGAATTCAGTCAAAATTAATGGAGAATTATGGAGCGTGATATTGGCTGATGTGATCCGTGTATTCTTACGGACTTTTATATTTTCTATGTTTGATATGCTATGTTTGTTTTGAACACCGATCTTAACTTCTGCTTGGATTACGTTTTACTGAATTAGTTCAGGGTAACTGTCAAAATAGTAGACTTCGGCAGATCAACAATATTATCGTATTAGGTGTAAAAATATTTTATACGCCACTAGAAATAATAACTCAAGACTCTGATAAAACACGTCTTTTTACCAGAATGTTTTATTATTAATTTTCGAGAAAATGACTTTCCTGATATTACAATACGTCATAGCACGGTCAGCCATTGTAATCATTATTTGACGTAGGCGTATAAATATTAAAATTAAAACATAAATATCAATATTTCTCTGCTTTCTTTAACAACAATTCTTACATATATCGAATTAGAAAAAAACACTCAACCTAACGAGATTTTTTCATGTCAAGACGTTTAATTTTAATTTCAAATAAAACAATGTATGGGCAGTTGCCATTGTTCTTTTTGGTTGATTGTTGGCATCGGCTGTTAGGGTTAAAACAAGTTTACAGCTTAGGATTCAGGAATCACTAAGGAATTTTATGACGGTTGACTGTCCAATTCATTTTTTATATATTGCAATGTATATTTTTTGTTTTTAAGACAGCAACACTGAAAACGTCATCTTTCTTTCGCGTCTGTGTTCCGTTTCCGTTGACAGACCTTTCGGTCCAAAACGTCCCAAAATGAAGGCTAAAGGAGAGGTAAGTTTAGTGATTTTCGTGAAATATAAGTGGAAATAACGAGCCAAAATGTGATAAAACAAAGCAAGATGAAAAGCTGTATCCATTGTGTGTGGAAGTGCACTAACTAGTGATCATGGGTGATGTGTACCGTACACGTTGCCGCGATGCACCAATGCTGTATCTTCCAGATTTACTACAAATATGTTTAGTCTTAGTCTACTTTTAATGAGAAATAATGATGTTATTAAATTTAGTAGTGTTATTTGAAAACGCGATCAAAATATTCACAAAAATATACATTACTTTTTTGAGGTTAGGTCATGTTGTGATACTTGTAATGATGCTTTGGAGTCTTCTCACTTCCAGTCTATGAAAGACAAAAGTGGAACTCTATATTTTAACTCGATATAGCTGTATTTATAAATTAATATTTC
This sequence comes from Deilephila elpenor, assembly GCA_949752805.1. Lineage (NCBI taxonomy): Eukaryota > Metazoa > Arthropoda > Insecta > Lepidoptera > Sphingidae > Deilephila > Deilephila elpenor. The sequence goes on along the minus strand of OX457105.1, from coordinate 8,329,264 downwards.
TATAGATAAGTGTATATCTAGATAGCCGCATAAATAACCTTATACTAAACAAAGAAATTGAATAGTGCTTAGAATATCGAACCAAAACACATAGAATAGCAGAAAATACTAAAAAACTGAAATATTTAGATTATTTGAGCGTCATAAATCCTTCTAGCAGATATAGTTGTAATCGAATAAGTAGCTCATTAGCTATTCCAAACGACTTCACTTTAAAATCATGAGAAATGGTAACATATAGGCATTTGCTTATTTAGCATAGTAATAAAATCCGTACATATCTAGTTGAGAGAATATGAAGTCATCGGGCGCAAGCTGCCGTCCGACAGCGAGCCTAAGCCGCCGCTGTACAAAATGAGGATCTTCTCTCCGGACCCCATCGTCGCCAAGTCCCGCTTCTGGTACTTCTTGAGGCAGTTGAAGAAGTTCAAAAAGACTACTGGTGAAATTGTCTCTATCAGGGTAAGTTAACAACATTTGGACACTATGTGATCAAAATCAAATATCTAATGTGTTTAAATATTTGTAAGCATGAAAAGATTAATGAAAGTAGATGCAGTAAAAGTAGTATGTCAGGATTAAGCAAAATGGAGATGGTCTTTGCTCATGGGATACAGGCGTGACATCTTTGTATGTATGTATTTAGTTGTGACCATATGTATCACACAGATGTTCATTAGTTGCAAATCTCTCAATTAAAATTTTGGACAGTTTAGGGGAACAATATTGTGGGAGCTATGCTTAAATTAATGAGGAAACTGAATGTACACTTTCCAATATTGTAATTGAATAATTAAAAGTCTGGTAGTAGTGGTGTATTAATGCTAAGTAGAGGGCTATTTTTAGTCCTTTTATAACATTAAAAAATATTTTTTAAACTGTCAACATTGTATGTATAAAATATATATCCTATATCTCTAATTGATGGTAATTTTTTTCTTTAATGTAATAATTTTGCTGGTCTGTTCAGAGAAAATGTAACATATAAAAATGTTAATTCACAACTACAACAATAATTTGATTTAAATGTAAATTTTTTAAAGTGTTTTATCAAAACATTTTTCAAATCCAAAAAAATAGTCAAAAAAGTCCATTCTGAATTAAGCAAACAACTATCTTGTAGTGGAAGCAAAAAATAGAGATGCACAACATTTAAATTGCTATATTTGTTGTGCATAGGCATGCAAAAGGCAGTAAGATATTCTTACGATGTACTCACTCCATATTTTATTTTATTTTTGTTGCATTGTCTGAAGTCGCTAATTTTTGGTCACGGTCTTGATATACCCTGTATATGTTACTCAATATGTATGGCTTTTAAAAGGTTTGCACTCATTCTACAGAAACACAAGACTAACTGCTCTAAAACATCTTACTATCAAGAACTAATTTACTTTGATTATCCCATATTAATATTAAATTGGTAATTCCAGGAAATACCAGAGAAGAGCCCCGTGAAGATCAAGAACTTCGGTATCTGGCTTCGCTACGAGTCTCGTTCGGGCGTGCACAACATGTACCGTGAATACCGCGACCTCACAGTCGGCGGCGCCGTCACGCAGTGCTATAGGGACATGGGAGCCAGGCACAGAGCGCGCGCTCACTCCATTCACGTAAGTTTAAAATAAATAAATAATATAGTGCCTGCGTAAACTCCTACATTTTACAGGATTTACATTCTTATCCCTTCCATCCTTGTCTTACGGTGTTACCTCAACGCAACTTACACCCAACAGTCACATATATAGTCTTGACCCCACACTAAGATCGAATCTTCCTTCATGGGTATCAGGAACTATTAGAGACTTTGGAACACACAGATATTTGTTTTGATGTCTAGATCGAACATCATGTTTCACAGCCAGCGTCTACTCAACTGCGCCACAGAGGCTGTCGTATTTGTTTCTAGATAGAAACATTGATAGGGGTTACTATGTAACATGACATTTGATATATCGTGCAACTCTTCGTATTTAAAACTACTCCTAGTGACATTGTTTTCAATCACAGTGACTGTTTAAGATTGAACAGTGTTGATAAATATTGCATAGAGAATATTCATTGACATTATACTACAAATATATGTATGCTGAGTGAAATAACTCTACATATAGTTAACTATGGTCTATAAGATCAAACAATACTCATGAGAAAGTCACCACTTGAACATGCACAGAAGCAAACATTAGTCCATACAGTCCAATGCACAACCTGACTAAGACCATTAAAAGCTACAGATCACTTTTAATTTAATGCAGAAATGATTGCTGATGTTTAGAAATGGACTTACACCTGAATTTGAAGATGATTCTTGACTAACTACTAGGATTGCACCCAAATGTTGCAAGAATCATCATGTATATTGGCAGAATTCTTAATCATAGTCATCTCCTTAGAAGTGGGTTATCACTTTGTTTTCAGTGTCATGTAAAAGATGGCTAGTTTCTCAGGATCTTAACTATGTGTTTAGTCAAAAATCACTTAAAAATGTATTTTCTTCATTCAGATAATCAAAGTGGAGGTGATCAAGGCGTCGGCGTGCCGCCGGCCGCAGGTGAAGCAGTTCCACAACAGCACTATCAGATTCCCGCTGCCCAAGCGCGTGCACCACTACAAGCGCCTCAACACCTTCGCTTACAAGAGACCAAGCACATACTTCTTGTAATTTTACTGTATGCGACTTTAATATTAATATCCATGTAATGTGGAACAAAAATTTGGCCTTTTATTTGTCCTATTAATGCTCTAAAATATAATATGCGTTTTTTCGAGCGCAACAGTAGCTCCCAACACACGATTTTGCTCGGCCGCCTACCCACTGAGTGCATTTTACATACTGAAATGACTACCCATCATTCCTTTCAAAATAAGCCACTGGTCCACCACCAGCAGGTTGGTAGATTATAAATATTTTAATTTTTTTTGCTAGTGACCTGTCCTAGCAATGCAATTTTAAGACGAATAAAAGTACAGTCAATCTGCATAACTTTGATTCCTTTAGGTTACTTTGACAGTGTGACCAATGACTAGTATTGATTTTTTTTATATTATGACACTAGTCATTATATTATATGAATGCACAATTTCAACGTGAGTTCTTCTTGAAGGCTCTTTGTTTATGGGAAAAGTTATGAGTGTGATATACCCATATTATGAGTCAGTGGAAGGTAGTTGGAGATGGCCGTAGAAAAGGGAAATTATCAAAATCAAATACCTATGATGTCATATCTGAAGTAGATAATGAAAAAAAATATATAACTTCACTTCATTTTCGTGTGTTTTCTTATGCTACTCTTGTATTTAGTTATTATCTATCTAAATGAGTTAGGGTGGAATTCTTAGACGTGTATATAATTTAAGGGTGGAATTCAATAGCCCTACACTAGTTTTTTTTAAATAATTTGAGAGTGTTGGGATAACCTATCAAATGTCAGCTAATAGGAGGGCAAAAAATTAGGCCCTGTGACACCATTTTTATGTACATTTTTGGAGTACCAGGGCTCCCTCTAATTTATAAATACTCTAAGCTTAATAGTTTACTTTAAATTACAAATGGTGTTAATCCAATAAATAGCTCAAAATTAATTCTTTACTATGAAATGATCCTAAGCAAAACAATATAAAAAAAATAAAAACAAATAAATTCGTTTTTTTCTTTTCTTCAGAAAATATTTAACACCAAAAACACAAATAGAATAAAAAATTGTTTACAATAATGACAATACAGTATCTTTGTCCATAAGCCAGCAAATTTAAACCCCATATAATACTTCGGTCTTCAAAATGCGTCGCCCATACTGTCCTCCATGAACTTTTTGTAAATTGCCATAAACTTGGCAATGAAGGCTTCAAGATGAAATATTGGTTTATTACCAAGCCTCATTCTATGTTCATACCTTGCTGCATAGCTGGCTACTTGGCATTTCATAGCCATATCACAATTTTGTACTAATTCTTTAAGCAGGCCTGAAAATATCATATCGGGTGGAACGCCATGTATAATTAACTCATACAATTTTTGTCGAACTTCACCAAGCTTTTTAGGACTCTGCTCAGACAAAACCATTGATGCTGTCTCTTTGATAAATGTCTGCCAGTCTGGTTCAGGAATTTTCTGGTCTTGGGTAAAAGGATATTGTTGAACCTTGCAAGCTTCACACATGAGGAGTGCTCGGCGTAAATTACGATCAGCACATTTAGCAATACGTATAGCTAATTCTGATGGAATGCTCAATGATTCCTTCTTACAAACTTGTTGAAGGACAGTAGCAATTTCGTTTTCAGTAGGTGCTGGCACCCGAATAGTTAAACAACGAGACTTAATCGCAGGAATTACACGTGATATCGAGTTAGCTATTAGAATAAGGCGACAGGTGGCTACATACTTTTCCATAGTTCTACGCAGTGCGTGCTGGGCGTCTTTCGTCAAGTCGTCCACTTCATTTAATATCACAACTTTGAACTCTCTCTGGCCTGATGAGTCAATCTGATGTGTTTGTGCAACATTCTTTACGAGATCCATAATAACAACACGATCGTGTATGCCGACATCAGTTGGATTAACTTCGATATGGTAGTTACTGCTAACGGTCATAATTTCTATTTTCTTGTTGGATGGCGTCGTAAAATGCATTGTTTCCTGACGCAGGCGTTCTACTCCAGATCCGTATAGTTCTCGCAATAAACACATGATACGAGTCTTCTTTCCGGCACCTGATGGGCCATACACAAGAAGATGGGGAAAATCACTTTGTTGCACAAGACTCTTTAAGCGCCCTGCTTGATCTTTGTGGAAGTCTAGTTTCATTAGATCTCGAGGCCGATGTTTATCAACCCAAAGACTCATTTTTAATAGTAAATATCACTATTTTATCACTCAAATATCACTCAAAAATTAATTCAATTTCACTATTAACAGAATGACGTTTGAATACGCGGTAAAATCTTGTTTTTAAACTTCATTTTTTTTGTACACTACGCAAAGGAAATCGTGACAACACAGCCGTATATTAATAATTTTAAAGTTCCTAATACTTATGACACGAATTTTACATCACAATCTAAAAGAAAGAATTTAAATTTACACATGATATAAAAGCTAACTCGATATTAAGTCAATGAATAAATAAAGATCTTTAAAAAAACCTACAAGATCATTGAATCAATCACATACCGCATAACTTGTAGTTTTGAATTAAGATAGCAAAAGTTTTCCCAGTTATATTTTATTATGATAAACAAAAGAAAAAAATAATTTCTTACATTTCAAAACATTCGCAGCGCATAGGCTTCTTAAAGTTTTGTTTATAATTCCTCTGCCTAGATTATAATACAGGTAGCAAAAAAATATTGCACTTGTCATTTGTCAAACAAAAACCAGCCAAGCTATGAGCAAAGCCAATTTTGTTTTTGATGTAAAATAATTTGTATCAAGATTGTCATTAATTTAAAAATAGATACGTAAAAAAGGCCACAAGAGAAACGGACGTACTTGGACCGTACACTGCTGTGTTTATGTGTATTATGTGCAAAACATTATGACAATGTTGTTTTTATTCTTACAAATCTGTTCTGTTTATTTTTGTGGAATAGGCGCTGAAGAATTCAATTTGTTTGGAGATGCTGGTCTAGCATATGCCATTGAAGTCAGTATAGGACATCCTCACCAAAAGGTAATAAAAGGACCTGGCACTCAATGAACCACTCGTCTTATACTCGTCTCGTCCATAATATTACCAAGGATTTTATTTTTAAATATTCTATTTACTTTCTTACAGTTGCATGTTTTAGTAGATACTGGTAGTACCACTTTGGCCATAGCATCATATCCCCGTCAAGACAATGACAAATACTTCCATGCAGAAAATTCAAGCAGTATTTACAACAATGGGAAACAGGTATACAAGTAGTGTAATTATAGCATAGTCTATTTTTATTGTGTTTATGGGCTGAATAGAACAATAAGTGTTATAGCATTTATCTACTTAAACTTAACATGTTAATAATAACCACTTACTCTGTGGGACTATGGACAAGTCTTTCTTCATTATTTATCTTTTGTGCAATCTTGACAAGACCTTTGTCCTCCAGTGGATAACTGGTTTATAGATTGATAATATTATTAGCATTGAGGTAATTTCAAATTTAACCTCAGTTGCAATATGAGCCTATATTATGTCTGATGAACAAGTCAGATTTAATAAAATAAATTCAAACTGACCAAGTTGTGCTTTGATCTCTTATCCACCACAAGGAAAGGAAATAAACAAGTATTTAGTGTTCAAGAAAAGGAAATATACAAGTATGTTTTAAAGACACTAAACATGTTTTGCAATAAGGATTTTAACTGTTAATTTGGTTCCATTAAGCAATTCTTTTGTGACTTCCTTCAAATTTAAAAATATGCTATGTATTTATAACCATCCATGACAGTTGCTGATAAATAATATTTTTGTTGATATCAGGATGTTATTATGTTTTTGATCCGAAATAATCATGTGACAGGTTCATGCCACATATTCTCAAGGCATGTGGGTTGGCCAGTTGGTGTCTGACTTCATACAGTTTCCATCATTACCCTCTGTGCCAGAAGTGAGATCTGATATTGCTCTGATTACTAAAAGCCATAAGTTTTTCATGAATGGGTCTGGATGGCAGGTAAGAAATAATAGTTATAATTTTTTAATTGTGAAATTTTCACTATTTCATGTTTTGTCATACATAAATAGATATATGTAAATTCTTGTATATAGAAACCTATTTTTTTGTTGTTGTATTCAATTTCCACAAACACATTACTACTAAGCATTTTACAAGGTAATATTGAATAAGGAATCATATTTTCTTGATATCCTATATCACTACTATAATAACTTATCATCTCGGAACTTCTATTATTTGAACCATGAGTATTATCCAAACTTTAACCAATTATTTTCCAGGGATTACTTGGTCTAGCCTACTTGCCCGTTGGAGCTTGGGGTGAGAATGTAATTGTGGAATCATGGTTGGAGTCATTAGATCGCACACTCAACAAACCAATGTCATTTCTATTGAAGCTGTGTGCAGCACAAAGTCCAACTAATGCAACACATTATGGAAGTTTTCAAATATTAGGTAATGAAATCATACATACTAACTTAGACTCCAATTTGTGACATTTTTGGTTTGGCCTATCTATACTTGGTTTCTACCAAACCGGTGCAATTGTGCCCACCAATGAGACATTACCATCTCCCATGGGGACAGAGAGACAGGGAAACGAGAGGCAGTGGGTTTGATCTCCACACTGAGACAAATATTTCTGTGATTGATAGGTATTTGTTTTGGGTCTGGGTGTTTCTAAGACCGAAGTCTCTTGTAGTTTATGATACACAAGACTCAATCTTAGTACGGGCTCAGGATTATGTATGTGACTGCTGTGTGTATTTATTATTATTTTTGTGTGGGTTCTTTTTTTACATTGCACTGCATTTACCATTAGACACATTTACTTTGTTGTTTTTGAAGAGATGATTCAAATTCTAAAGTAATTGTTTTCAAAGTCTGTCTTATCACGTAATATTATAAGTAATTGCATATCATAAAAGAGGGTTTTCCTAATGCTTGCACCAAACAATATTTGTTAATTATATTGCAGCACGATAAGAATATTTTACATATCGACATAAATGTGAAATGATTGATTATTTTTTTACGACATTATTTTTACTTATCATTTGAATTTTCCACTGATTATAGAAAAAAAATAAAAAACCAAGAAAAATGTCTTAATGGAGTTAATTCATATTACCATTTTACTAAGTTAGTAGGCAGCCTCATTGAAGTTTAGCTATGAATCCTCTAAGTAACGTAAAACTTTAATTTTACATTCGCATATTTTATGTATTGCACAACTCATGTAGTTACCACACATCAGGCGTGTTAATTAGGTAAATTGTGTAGGTACAAATATGTAGGTACACAGTACAATATTGGCAATGATGCATATTGAATTGTTATTGACAGCCTCCGTCGCGCAGTTCGCAGAAACAAGACGCTGCGGTTTCGATTTCCGCACCGAGAAAATGTTTGTGTGAACCACAAGTATTTATTTTGGCTCTAGGAGTTTTTGAGACCGAAAAGTCTCTCGTCAATCCTGATACACACGACACAATACTCGATCTCAGTGTGGGGTCAAGACTATGTATATGACTTTTGGGTGTATAAATACTATTAATATTTTCCGCCACAGTCAATGAGTTAAAAATAACACATAAACTCCATCTTTGCAGATGACGACACAATAAATGAGAATAAAAACAAGACATTCCGCACGCCGATATTGCGCAAACGTTGGTACGAAGTCGGTGTGATATCTGTAAGAGTTATGCCATATACTAATATAAGTAATCAAGCAACAGACACGAGGTATCGTGATGTTGACACGGAAATGTGCCAGACTTTGAATAAGGAGAAGAGTATAGTTGATAGCGGCACAACTAATATTAGGTTACCTAATGTTTATTTTAGAAGAGTAAGTATCATCGTTCATTAGTTTATTATCATCGAATATTTAGTGAATTAAAACTATGTAATTTGTACCACATTTCTAATATGTGTGATGTAATATGTTGCTATATACTTTTCATTATTAGCTGGATAATATATAAATTGATCTTTCCAATTCCATTTATTTTCTAGATTTAATTGCTAGATAAAACTTAAGATTTTTCGGTACATTAATATAGAAAAGTTGTAATGCCTTTTTAATATTTTTTTGCACTAACTTAATTTCAGATAGTCGACGAATTGCGCAGTGCCGCACGACATTCCGATATGTTGATATTGGATGAATTTTGGTACCATGGAGAGGTAAGTTATTTTGCATCCCATTTTTAGACAGTAGCAGTCGAAATTGATAACTCATCCCAATCCGTATCTATAGACCCATCTCTGAAATAATCAAATCAAAATAAATCGAATGTGGGTGGGTCTTTAAATCTATCACATGATTGGTCTATTTTTGAAATCTATCTTTAGACAGAGCCCAGATCGTTTATTAATTTTGGCTGTAAGAGTAGCTCGAAGGTTCTCGAATATGATTCAACAATGTACGAATATAATATAGTTTGGACTATAGAACTTTTACAATTTACGACTAAAGGTAACCCTGACCCACTAACATAAGTAGTGTAATTCTAGGATTTAATGAATTTGGGGAATTCTGAGGATATTTTAATTGTGAAAACAGTAATACTACTTGAATGTAAAACACAATAATATTTCTAAATGGTTAACATCTCGTAGGATTGCATTTAAGATTTTTTTTGTAATAACTCAATATTTTAAGTATAATACAATAATGGACTATATGGCCTAACCACTCTCAATCGAGTCTCTCGGTTGTAGAGTAGGCCCGTGCCCAGCAGTGGGACGTATATGGGCTGATATAGATAGATAGATAGAATACAATAATTATTTTTTTGATTTACAGGCGGCTTGCTGGCCCGAACCTCAGCAGTGGTCATTGCCCTGGTTGGCTATAGACCTTCTGAACTATGATCAAGAAAATCAGTATTTCACCCTAGAACTATCGCCACAGGTGAATTTTTTGCACATAACATTATGTAAGACAGTTTACAGTTAATACTTCATAGTAGTTAAAAATAGATTAGTTCTTTGGGAATGAACATGAATGGTAAATCAGTGGCTGTTGTTTAAAATCTATAGCACATCAGGTTAATTATTATGATACATGAGCATTCATAGATATTAATTACCACTTAATTCAAAAGTCAAAGAAATATTGAGGAAATGTAATCATCACAAGATATCTTGTCACAATCAACTAACGTACTTTTCCTGGAAGGGATAGGCAGAGGTGCTACCAGTGCCCCTAGCCGGAACATTTTGCACTATCGTAATAGAATAGTAATAGTAAAATTTTGTATGGGAATTTAAACAGCGCCATTGTGAGCGTATTTGGAACTAAAATTTGACAGCGGGAAACGTTTACTTTACTATACGAGAATTACTATACGATACTTCAAAATGTTCCGGCTAGGGGCACCGGACACCCACGTTCCCGCGTGTATGTTCCGTCTCACGATGTGATAGGGGGCGAGCCTATCGCCTTATCGGGCACAAATTCCTCATCCGAGCTGATAATATGAATACAAAAATCCAATATCACTGCCCAACCCTGGATTCGAACCAATAGTGCAACTTCGCCATCGAGGGAGTATAAAATAATCTTGTTCGGCCTTATTCATGGACAATTTTATAACCTATTTTAGTTATTGAATGTTTTGTTTCTTCACTTAAACTGAATTCAAAAGTGGTCCAAGAGGGACAAAACATTCGATACCTAAAATAGGTTTAAAAACGGACTATGAATAAGACGTATAATACTTTTCAGAATTACATGCGTGTGGTAGCTGCAGGCAACAGCGGTTCAGAAAGTGGGGCCGTTTCGGAATTCTGTTATAAACTGGGCTTGGAAGCAGGTTCTACGGAAACGGTGCTCGGTTATACTGCAATGGAAGGATTTCAGGTTGGTTTCAATACATATATGCAAAATAAAATGAAGCTATAACAAATTAATATACATAAAATAATCTAAATCATAATTCATAAAGTGGAAATGTATGTATTTTCTGTATTACGAGTAATAAAAATACCATAAATTCTCGTAACTACTAGATACAATAAATAAAATACAAATGAAAAATATATAATTTAATTTGTAATCCAATGTTCATTTTATTGTTGTAAAAGTAAGATTTTGAAGAAGTACATAATTGATTTGCAGGTAATATTCAACCGTTCAGCGGGCTGGATTGGTTGGCAGCGTTCAAGTTGTGGCCCCCATACTCGCATCTCAGGCCCATACAATGTCTCCACTTCTCTCAAAACTTTATGCCAATTGGCTCAGCAAGAACCGGACGCTACAGTATCAATAAAAGCCGCACAGTGGGTACTATGCGTTATATCAATAATAGCCGCTGGAATATTAGTGTATTTGTTGGCTCCATGCATGAAATTATTCTTGACAAGGCGTTTAAGAAGTTCCCCGCAAATATCTTTGTCTCAAGCGGCGTTGGTTGAACAAGAATCTAATTAGTTTTATCATATAGTGTGAACTGAGCTTTATCTAGTTAAGTATCAGTAAGCTAGAGGGACAAACTGAATTGGCGACCATTGGTTTTCTTGATATTTTGGTTGCTTTTCAGTTATTTTCTAAGGTAGCTCAGTCTGTGCATGATTAATGTGTTTGATCATAGAGAATGATCTATGGTTCTGTTCGAATGCACATTGAATGTGTTCGTATATTTGTGTTCGTAATTTAAATTTGTTTGACGGTATTAGCAAAAAGTATTTATTAAAACTGGTTTCGAATTAATCGACAGTAATGTATAATATTTATTCTACATAACAACCTACAAAGGAGACAATTTGAGTAAATTGCCAACCTAACTGTCTCATGTAGGCTATATGTGCGTATTAAAATTAAAGTCGATATGAGTGATCTCTAACCAATCCTTGTATAAGAAATCTGTATTAATGCAGTCGAAACTTTGTAACGTGGTTGTACGAATCAGATAATTCTGACATGGTTGTATGTTTATCTCATTGGTGTTGTTTACATATTTTAATCTTTTCAGATTAACGATTTTATTAATCTGTGCAATTTTAGATGCCAAAAAAAGAATCGCTCGTACTAAATATTGGTAGAGAAATAGAATGATTAAAAATATATTTGTTGGCAAATTGTCAATTGTCTCGGGTCAATGTAACCATGAAAAGATCTCCGATGAAAACAGCGTAATAATTTATGTCGATAAATTCTAGCGACTACAAAAATATTTATCTTTATTTGATAGTCCAAAGCTCACTGTGCGTGAAGTCGACTTTGAAATTAGAAGTTGCGTATTTTCATCGCAACGAGACAAATGTTTGTGAGAGTCACAAATGTTTATTTAGGATTTATGTGATGTAGGGTTGAAAAAGCTCTGGTATTTTTTCATACTCATTTTATCTTTTTGTGGACTCGGGACTCGAGATTATAAATGAGAATTTTGTGAAGCTCATTTTTCTATCAATTGCATATTAATAAAATAATTGTTCAGCATAGTCGAGCAAAATTCTTGCCATTAAACGCGAATTGTTTATGACGGAGTTAAAACCAAATTTTCGAATTTTGTTGTGTGATAGAATTTAAATTAGGGCATTGAAAAAAATCTAGATCTAAAATAGTTACTCTGAAAGAGTAGTTTTTATTTTTTATAAGTCTGAATAGGTAATTAGTAGGTAAGGTTCGATATTAATGGTGCGTACTGTAAGCACATTTCCATACTACTCATCGTTCACAGAACATTAACAGTATTTAGTTTTAAGTGTCATAATTTGATCTTGTCGTTATTTGAAGTTGATATTGTTTCTAATTTGTATTCGTAAGTTGCCTCGTTTGTTATATTGACTGTGGGCTATGACTTACGAAGTATGAACTGCGGGGTCCCGGGTACGATTATATTAAGGTCGTATGAACTTATTAATGTTATTTTTATGGTTCGATAAATAAGATAGGCCTGGCTTTAAACCGCGAACGAAGCTGTTGCGAAAGTTTGTATTACTTCTGAAGAAAAAATCAACTTTAAATAACCCATTTTAGTGTAATTTTCTACACGGGCGTGTATGTTTGTATGTTGACATAGTATTGTAGTACTATTTACATAAGTAAGATCGCTAGATGCACAGGGACATATGTTCAATCGATATGCAGGTGATTAACGCGCAAATTATTTGTTATTGACTGTTCCGTACCACTATCAAAATAGTATTTATCTGATGTTGCATAAGCAATCAAAAGATGATGAAATACGGTATATTTTTCTTTGGCATTAGTTTTTAGGTTGGGTAATTCGTCAGACGAAAATTGCTGATGTAACTTATTTAAATAGTACAATAATTATACTTGGGAATTGATTGTGAAGTCGCACAATAATATTGCACTCAGTTTCAATACTACACATATTACAAATGTCATATTTAAATGTATCGCTTATATATTTGTGTAACAGTATTGAATTTAATTTTTTACATATCTTCGTAATTCAGTAAGACTTCTTATCACAATGTATTATTTCATAGAATAAGGCTATCTCATTCCCTTGGGAATAAGATTTTTACCAAATTATTCAATGTATTCCTAAAATTTAGGTTTCATCATTCATAACATTAGAAAAGTTATTATAAATTGGAATAAGTATGTAAAATATTGTGTATTTTTTCACGTATTTGCACTAAAATATTTAAGGGGGAATATATCTTTCACTTGAAATGTATAACCAATTGATATAAGAATATAGTCAATTCATTATAGCGTACTTAATTATAGTGAGTTATTATAGTCATTAATTTATTACTTTAAGGCCATACATTATTTTATCACATTAGTTTTTTTGCTTGAATGTAATAAAATCATAAATCTACATATCATTACAATTCTTATTTGGTGTTTAAAAATCGGCGCTTTAAATCCTAACGATTAGTCATTGCGCAATCTTCAATATTAATCTTATATGGTAGATATTATTTAACATTTCCTAATATGGAGAAATATAATTGATCGTCTAGGGGCCGTCTAATATCAACCCGCATTGATTTGTTAACTAAAGTTTCAAACAAATTTTAGTGGTGTTTTGCTAAAAATCTTATGAATATTTTGGGTGTAAAATAATATAAAATCGAACAGATAAGTACCCTATTATATTTCATCAAAGTGTAATTTAATTATACAGCATTTTGTACTTAACAATTGAGAATCATGCGATAACGAGTTTAGTTTTAAGTTGCTTTAATAATGAAAACAAGTTTGTGAATACAATGCTGCGATGTACGAAAATTACCATATAATTACCGTGTGATTGATTTATTTTTTCCATGTAAATTGCGCTATTACAGTTCCGTTTATCATTTTGAAATGGACTGTTTAAACACAATAAAATAAAATTCATTGTATTATTTTTACTTCATTCAGCTAAGATTTAAAATACTTGAAATTGATAAGCACTACTTTATTTTTTACAATATAATTTATACAGATTTTTATAAAATATAACAGGCATCAATCGATATTTTTTTTCCTATGGAATTATTCAAGTAGAGTATTATATATTTATGCCGCGCAGCATTGTATGATAATTTATGATATTATTTCAGTATTTCACAAATTCTCAGTATTCTATTTTTGCACTATAACGACTTTGTCGTCTTTTTATCAATCGATTTATGTAATAAACTGACCAATTTAGGCAAAAGGGTTTAATTCTTATAGGTAGTAAAAATATATTTACAATAAACATTACATTCAAAATTGGTGTTTTCTTTTAACTTTTGTAATTCTACCCACTGGTAAAAAGAGTTTCGTACGACTACACGTAATATATAGTACAGGATCCAGTTCATAATAGGGACTGGTAAATAACTCTATTATAATCATGGCATTTTATAATTATTATATTTAATTGCATAGAAATACAAATCATGATAATCTTTGATCAACTTCGTAATAGCGACCGTCTTCAACGAACAAATGTTTACCTAAAGAGGTTCTTATCGTTCAGCAAATGAGCCTTAAACTTAAGGAAAACTTGATTTATTCTCTGGTCTTCAACGTGGGACGAATGCACTAGTATGCCTAGCTATTTACTATTAATTAACACTTACTATTTTAGATTGCGGATTTAGCAGTAGAGTGTTAATTACGAAACAAGTTACTATACAGGCATCTCATCGGAATTCGTTATATTACAGAATAATTTACATATTTTCGCATATTTCTACTCATCTTGGGATGAATATTAAAAATCATTCTGACGTGTTTACATAATATGTACGGAAAACCTTCGTTTTATATTGTATGTAACTATATAATCTATACTAATATAAAGAGAAAAGATTTGATTGTTTGTTTGTTCGTTTGCATTGAATAGGCTCCGAAACTATTGAAACGATTTGAAAAATGATTTCACTGTTGGGAAGCTACACTATCCCCGTGTGACATAGGCTATATTATATTTTTAAAAGAAAATAAGGATCCTTACCATAACTCCAATAATGTAACCCATGGTGTAAAATAATACCTAAAATGTTTTTTACATTTTTATACATTAATATATATTCGTAGGTATATGTATAAATATCTCTCCTCACATCATGCTTAATGGTGCATCCTCACCGCAGTTACCTTTTGTGTAGCAACATTATCCAACAATGTTATCGATTGTTACCACATATTAGGCAACATATACTAACATGGTAACGTGTACTAACAATAAATGACATTTTTCGTTGCTCAACATAAATAAATAAAAATAAATACCTACACCCAAGAGTCACATACATAGTCCTGACCCCACACTAAGATCGAGTCTTGTGTCGTGGGTATCAGAAGCTACGAGAGATTTTTGGGGCTCACAAACACCCAGACCCGAAACAAATACCTGTGGATTACACAAATATTTGTTTCGGTGGGGGTATCGAACCCGCGGCCTCTCGTTTCACAGCCGGCGTTTGACCAACTGCGCCACGGAGGCTCTCAAAAAGTAACAAAAAGAACCGCAGATTGGATGCATCATGCACCATAAGGGTGACTAAAATATACGATAAATATACACGATAGGTAAATAAAACATCTACAGTGCAAATTCAAGAGGCTTTAGAAGGTCAGATGTTACAAACATCTTTCTTTACATACTTACATGTACTTAGGAATAAAAAAACCCGAGGACCCTAAACTTCGGCAACATCGTTCAATTACAAAGGTCAAGGATGTTCGCAAAAGGAAGGTAAGGCGTATTCGGAGATTTATTTTGTCTAGACAAGCGATGTACTTAACGTCCTTTATTTTGACCAGGTAAGGACTAAGACGTCAGTTCAACTGCCTTTACTGACTTTGTGGGTTATTAATTAGTTAACTTTTGATAAATTATTTTGCTGTTGTGGAAGTAAATAATGAAACATTATTTATTTTATTAGTTTGCGTTATTAAAGGGACATGTAAGGCACTTCAACCAACAACTTTCGGGGCCCAAAACAATTTCATTAGCCATCTGCCACTGGTGCACCCTGTTGGCTAACCAATAAGATTATATCAATTGATAGATAGTGGGATAATCATCATCAGACATGTGCAACCAAATGATTGGCTGATGATGGCAGCAATGTTATTAAGCGCGAGAAGCAACGCCTAGCACTTGCAATCTCCTGCTGAATGTAGCTCACATAGGAAAACCCACCTAATAAGATGTTAAGACAATAGGACAATAGGACAATAGGAGGATATTGGATTATTTGACAGCATTTCTCAAAAAAATGTATTAAACTACGAAAACTCTATTACGTACGGTAATTGCGGCGTTTGGGATTGTAAACATCATTTTTGTTTTCCCCAATTTAAAATTTCAAGAATTCAATAATGGAGGATCCACATCGATGTTATTATTTCTAAAACGAATTTAACACCGTCTTTTAAATTTTAAAAACGTATTATATTTTATTGCTTTTAAACATATTCAAAACATTTTAACACCATCTTGAAAATTAACTTTAACATACACTAAAAGAGGTGCGTCGTAGTTGAATAATTTTAATTTCCTCTCAACGAGATGTAGTAATTTCCTTCGAGTTAATAGCCTAGACGGCTGAAAATTGTAAGATTTGCAAGCCCTAAGCTGATTGGAGGTAGCGCCATATACCTACAGTTTATACTTGTCTGTATTATGGTTGTAGGTATAATGAGTTTGATAATTAGTTATAAGATATGTGGTTTTAAAGAAAGTGGACGGAAAGAGGAAAATTGTGTAGGGCCTGCTGTAATGTACATACATATATACATAAACTCACGATTTTATCCCAGAAGGGGTTGGCAGAGTCGTCACCAGGACACCCACATTTCGCCTATATGTATATGTATGTTCCGAGCAATGATATGATAGGGGGCGAGCCTATCGCCATATTGGGCAAAAATTCTGATTCCGGGCTGATTATAAATAGAAAAACCCAATATCACTTTGCCCGACCCAAGATTCGAACCTGAGACCTAAGCTTTGTAGTCGTAGCGTAGGTCAACTACGCCACCGAGGCAGTGTACTACAGAGGCTGCTGTAATGTAACGAATATTTATATACCAATGGACGATTAGAATGGTCATCTCATTGGGAACGTGTATGTGCTGTGAACCCGTGTATGTCTTGGTTCCGTTTCCAGAATGGGTACTTCAATAAGTATATTAATTTGCAAATTCTGACATGAGATGTCGAGCCGGAATTGATGCCCACCAAAGGTTCGGCAAATGTTCGGTGGCACTGGTGACACTTCTGCCTAAGTCGTCGGATATAAAAGCGTGAACGTATATAGGGTATATCAAGACCGCGACCGAAAACTAAGCCTGGTGGTAGTATTAGTGATATCAAACACAATGCAAGTAAAAATTTCACAAAATAAATCGTCAATTTTTTTTTGTAATTATTTATTTATCGTCATATTTGAGTGATAAATACATAGTTTTTTGAAAATTATGACGTACACCACTTTATTTTTAAACACGCAATGGTATGTAAGGGTTTATATTACTATTTTTGCAAAAACTAGGTATTTATCCCCCAAACATGATGATTTTTAAAATACTGTAAAAAGAAATCCGTCGCTGTATTTTCAAAATTTTTAGTTGCATCGTGTCTGTAACCGCTAAAACTATCACCTGTCTTCGTTTTCGGTCGCGGTCTTGATATACCCTGTATAGAATAATTGTTAATTACGTCAATTGTCTGTGGTTAAAATCTAACGAATCACTAATGAAAGTGATCACCGCCATCCATGACTACGCATACTCGTAGCATCAATCAACACGTATGCGTTGAAGTCTTTTGCATGTATTTTCGACAATTAATAAAATATTATTATACACACATTATTTATTATTATAAAAACTAAAAATATATGCTTTAGTAAAAGGTCGAACTAAAAAGTAATAAATAATTAGTTATCAATGAGTTTAAGTTTAGAAAATGGATACATACTCAATCATTTTAATGGTAAAAAATAGCGCAGTGTACTTGATGATAAGTAATTATTGTTGTAGGCACTAGGTAGTAAGCACCCCACGCTCTTTAACAGTAAATTGTTTGTATTTTACTCCATTGTCTAATCTTATACTCATTTACAATTATTTTAACTTTTTATTTGGGTTTTTTACTAAAGCTTTTTTTTTCTTATTTTGTATATAAAAACCGCTATCATTTCCAAGGAAAAAAATTACGCAAATTACTACTAAAAAATCATCAAAAAATGCAAATCCTGATAATAATAATGAGACAAACTTTTTAAATTATTGTATCGTCATCAGGCCTTGATAAAAGGAAACAGCGTTCAAGGAAATTCTGTGAAAAAATTTCAAAATATTTCGTCGTCTAGTAGTGCTCCAAAATCGTCATACATATCGACGGCGGAAAGCAATCTTGTCGTATCTCGAAAAATGCAACTTTACACCAGAGCCAAAAAACTATTTCAAAAATTCATAACTTCTAAACTAGAAGACTTAGGAATACCATTTTTTTTGTGATAACATTTTAATATAACACCTTCCATTTTCAATTCTCAGGGACACTCTAAGATTAGTATTATTGGATTTAATACCAGATACAGCAATTGATTTTTAAAATACAAACATCGAACATGCTGTATCTCAAAAGACAAATGTTTGGGCCAACACCAACTTGTTCAAAATGACTGGCATCAAACTTGCTGTATCTAGATACAAGTATAATAAGGATGACAGTTAATTTGTTTTAAATTAATATATTATTTTTTTGTAGCTTTGCTATTTGTTGTAAGTAGTATTACAATAATTGTTGGATCACAAATAAAATGCAGTATGTTAGACTATGTATTTATTTAATGTAAACAAAAATGTAAGAGCAGAATTTTAGCCTTTTAATAAACAAAATGCAAACAATATAATTTAAAAAAAAATGGCCATTCTTAAAATATTTAAAACGAAAAATTATGAAACTGAATAAAAAATCGTAGGTAATTGAACAAAATAAAAACTAAATTAATTTATTATTACTTATTATTTCTCTTTTTTTGTAAATAGTTTATTTTTATTTTCACAGGTACGTATTATTATGTTTAAAAAAATATATACATATAAAAATATAAAAAAATATTTACCCTTCGGTGCCGAAGCTCAAGACCCAATCCTCCTCAGATTACGTGCCGTGTCCAGTAATACTGCCTTCTGTATCTGACTCTTAACCCAACAGTCAATTGAAAGCCTCTGTAGATGTTGGTCGAGGCTCTTGGGTATCAGCCAATGAGCAGAAACGACAATCGGGACAATAATTGTTGAGTATTTAGACATTTTGTCTTTCTAAGCATTAATGATGGTAACATCAACAAGTATTGCGCGTCAATCGAGCTATTATCTCAATATCAGGCTTATTGACAACAATAGTCCTGTCTGTGATAATAAGCCTATCCCAATATAGCGTTGCATGACTATTTTCAAGAACTGGTTGGGGAACATACTGTTAATATGGCACTTTAAGAGTCACAAATCCATATTGAAGAGCAATCTGCAAGTACTCGCCGTTGGCAGGATACCTACAAACAACCCGAGATAACATGCCTGGTTGACTCGCCAGGACAGTGGCATGCTCGACAGATGTCGACTGCACCGTCCTTCAGGATGTATTTCCTATACTTGTTCGTCTTAATAACTTCGTCCATAATTGCAAGGACAATACCCTCAGTTTCACCGAAGAGGTTACCGATACGCAGCCAGGATACAGATGCAGGCTGGACCACATCAGGCCCATTGAGGTCCCGATAGAACCGACCATGCAGTTCTTGGCTCTTCCATACTTCCTCGCGATCTCTAACGCTCATCACACGAGGTTTCCGCCAGTACTCATTTGCCAATGAGAGCAGGGCTAATCCTCTATCCACTGTAACTACAGCCCTGTGCATATCCACGCCGCTGTGAATGAAATAGTCTCTGAGATTGCACACCTCGCAATTATGCAGGTCAGCATTAAAAATGCCTCGGCGCCCACATCTTCGCGGGATTTACAATATCATCACTGACGAACTTGGTTGCGTACACTGTTTAGTCAGTAGTGTTCGGACTTAACGATCCATACAACTTAACTATCTGAGTATGCCAAATGAGTACAGGCATAACCCAACCGTTGAAAACGCGAATCTAATTTCCTCCTGACAAAAAACTGTTGAGAACTTTTGTCAAGCGGCCACAGAAACGCTCTTTCACCGATTGCTTTACGTCTGCATTCAAAATACCCAGTGCCTCTGGCATACCCAGATATTTGTAGGTTTCCGTCTCAGATAAGGTTATGAGTCTTACAATCTCTGAGACTTGTATGCCATCAGAGACTGCAACTTCCCTCACTTGACATGGATAACCGCTCATTTATCTACACCAAACTCCATAGTGATTTGAGTTGCTAAATCTTTCAGTTGTTTTTAACAACTCAATCAATTCTGTTTGTTTTGATGCAAATAATTTGAGGTCATACATGTAAAGCAAGTGAGAAATAGGCTCAAGCCACAGGGCCTGAGCCGTAGATGGTAGCCTAACCCCGAATCCAATAACAAAGTGCTGAGAGGATTCAGGGTCATGCAAAACCATAGTGGACTCAGACTGTCACCCTGGAATACACCCATCCTTATTATAATGAGCTCATCACAATCAAGAGGACTCGAACCACCCGGATATCTAAAGACAGTGGTCCACTGTCCCATACAAGACTATACAAGAAAATACTGCATTGTCTTTACACTACGTAATCGCATTCACTCTTAGGCGATCGAGCGCTGGATCACGAATAAGCCGTACGCGCTGCATCTGCGAGCGGTCGCGAGAGAGGGATAACAAATGCCGTGTATATTCCAGTAGCTATCTAATATTAAATCCTTTAAAATGGGATAAGTATAATATGTTTATAGAAAAGTGCACTTTAAAATGGTGTAATTGTAGACATTGCGTAAATTACTGAATGCGAACTTGGTAATATCTCAAGCCGGCGTATAAATCCCGAGCGGCAAATTTGCTGTAACTAAGTAAAATTATTGATGATGATGATGAAGTAAAATTATATTGCGATGCCCTGTGAACGGCGTAACTCGTTACAAGTACTGCATCTTGGCCGAGGTATATGTCGTACTCCGTGAAGCATAAGCAGCAATTTTGTTGTATGTACTTTAAATAATAAAAAAGCGGATTTTGTTCGAGTTACAACATTTTTTCGTAGTTACTTCAAAATATTTATGTAAAAATCAAAGTGGTATCTAAAAAAAAAATAGTCATAGAAAAATGAAACCGAGACCATTCGATGCGGTATTTTTTTCTGAATCGAATGATGTATAAAACTCATTTTCGCATTTTTTCGAGATACGACAAAATCGCTTTCCAGCGTCGATATATACATGCATACTTACAAGCGAAGATAATAAAAGCATGTTAAAGACAAGGAAATTTTTGAAAGTTTCTTAATATTGTTGTCAAGTGACCTACCGGCCCTGGATTTATTTAAAAGTAGTTGTTTACAACGCAAAATCTTACGAAGGCCACCGAGCTTGAGTGATAGTTTTCGTTTACATATAAGATGAGTTAATTCAAATTATTAAGATATAACACCAATTCGCCAATGACATTAAATATGTACTATAAGCCATCTAAATTCTATTGGTGTGTGGCGAAACTTGGAAGAACAAATAAAATGTAAAATATATACAGAGTTATCTAGACGGCGACCGAGAAAAAATCGTTAATTTATTTAAAAAAATACTTATCGTCGTATTTGGGTGATAAATACATAGTTTTCCTAAAATAATGATGTACACCTTTTTATTTTTAAAGACGCAATGGTACGTAAGGGTTTAAATTACTATTTTCGCAAAATTTTTCCTACATTTTTACCACCCAAACATCCAAACACGATTAGTTTTAAAAAATGCAAAAATACGTGTTGCCTTGTTTACGAAATTTTTAATTGCGTTGTATCTGTAACTACTAAAACTACCACTACGTTTTCGGTCGCAATCTTGATGTATCCGGTATATTTAACTCATTCTTTGAGACATGTTTTAAATATAAACGACAAGTTTTTAAACTCGTAATCTAATAATATTAACATGTTATATGTAATAAAATGTGATATATGATAAACTTTATTTTATAAGATCGTTAGCGATGTGTATTTTATGGTCTATGTAAATTAATAATGAATACCGTAGTAAAGCGATTATATAAAATAAAAGCACAATATAACTGTTAAACTTTAAAAACAAATAGTTATTCATTCGTAACTGATTTTAGAGTACCCATAGATAAATTATATCGACTTCACATACAACATATAATTTAAAGTTATGTTGGCATTACCCAGTGCTTCGAGTGAATTTGAGGAATCGGATGTTCGCTTCTATGCATTCATGCGGAAATGGTGCACATTTCTTGTACAAACATTTAAAGGTATGTATGTACCTAAAGGTTTGGTTATCGTTATTCGGTCCGCTGCTGTACATATACATTTTTTAGGTAAATATAGGCGGATACACAGTCTGTCAGTCTTTGATGGAAGTCATGTATCATGGTAAACAGAAACTAAGGAATTTTTTCGGTTTCAGAACAGCTAGCACTGAATTAAATACATTTTTTTTTAAAGGCCCCAGCAACATTAATTATAAGTTTGGTGCAGGAATCGAACCCGCTGCGTTTCGCTCAGCAGCTGTGTTTTTATCAATTTAAAAGGTATTATATCTATATTTACGTCATAGTAGCCTACCATTAAACGTTGTTTCTATAACTGTTGTGTGTTCAAGTAGGTAATTAATTTTAATTGAAAATATACGAAACTAGTGGATCGAAATAAATTAATTAATTGAATTATTAATACCTTATTAATCTTGATTAAATATTCATTATCTTGCCACTTGCCATGTATCCTTGATATATTATTTTTTTATTTCCTTCTGGAATTAATCAACTGAGCGTTATTGTGACAATGTATTAAGGTTTACTTCTGACATCGCTTTCAGGGTATCTCTGATGTCACATGACGGGTTCGAGCATCGGCATTGATATTGTTTAATTATTTAACTGTGTTACACACTGTGGTTGCACATAATGGTATCAAAATACCAAACAGAGAAAGACCCGTCAGAGTTCGATTTAAGAGATGTGAATCGTTTTGCGGCAATTTGCATAGAAACGAGATAGGACAGAAGTCGCGAGTTGAAAATGAAATTAAATTTACATTATACCAAGATTGGAAAGAATCGGGCCTAATGCTCCGTGGAAAGAAATTTAATTTTCTATGCGATGGAACTTACACAGCGAGTTTCTTTAGATCTCAGATCATCCAACGATTTGGCTTTGTAATGGAAATTGGTCGACTCCATCGTTAGAATTTATGCCTACTGTAGTGATGAAAGGTGAACACGATTTGAATAGGGTGAGTCGTGAGATCGGTTAGTATTTCATAGACTATTCGTAGTTGTTTACAAAATTGAAAAGGACGATGCCAAAGATTTTTATAATGCAAAAATTATGTTCCTTTTAAATCGCATTACTACATCAAAGTCATAACTTAATAGTTAAGAACCATAAAACACCAAATATGTTTCTAATATTGAATCGAAACTTTCAAAAGATTTAGCAACAATTTAATATTTTATTATAATAAATCAAAAACACATTATTCAAAATCGTTTGGTAATACGAGTATACAGTGGCATTATTTTTAAAAGTCAATTAATTTTATTGACAAATGGTTTCTTAGATTTACGCGAATGTTACACATTGAAATAAAACTATTTTATACGGATTTTGCTGAACACATCGAGGAAGGCTCCAAGCATTACCTTCGTTTTGATAAGCCCCTAATCCTCGCTAAAGAACACCGCTTCCTACCCAGGATGTTTCGCGAGGCTATTGAAATTAAAAAACATCAACATTTCAATAGAGAAGATGGCTTGAAGCTTGCACCATCATGGGATCCAATTCTACATTTGATTAAATCGGAACCCAAAAGACCAGCTGCCAGACCTCAAGACACAGTGAGCCCCTACTGCGTAGATCAGATCGCAACACCTAGTTAACTTTTTAAATTAACTTTTTAATTTAATAATTGAAAATTAAGGGTAGTTTAATTGTGACAGTCACAGAGCGGATGACTAATACCTCAGTCCGCCCCGTGACCACGAAAGCTGTAAAGTAATCGAAACGTCGGGAAGTTAAAAAATGTAAAAATTAAACCAAATCGCGATAAAATCCGTATAAAATAGTTTTATTTCAATTTATTGACAAAGATCTTTCGGAACTATTCCGATATAAACGGTGAATGAACGGTCAAAATTGCAAAAAAATAATAATGCGAGGACAAACGTGGAATAGTTCTATTGCAATATGCATACTCTCATTTCATCCGGTTTCTGCCGGCACCTTGACACGGCTCACCGGCCAAATTTAACACAACTGGGCTTTGTGTTAACACTTGTAAAATAGCGTATATTTAATTCTGTCCAGTAAGCTTGGACGCAACTGTAATGCAAGCATTAAGTAAGATATTTCACGTGTCCATTTACAAACACGTCGCGGCAGTAGAATTCATAATTGGTCGCAAACAGTAGTTTGTTGCTCGTTTATTTTAAGGCATTAAACAGGTTCCGCGCAATTTTGGGGGTTATTACTGTGTAGAAACCATCGCCGTATTTCCAAAAATATCATTTATATTTATCGAAATTGTGAAAGTCTTCGGAAGTTGTATGATCACGTATGTCGACATTTGGCGCCAGATCTCGTGTGATATTTGCAAGGAATATTTCGTAGATATAATATGCACAGTAACATTTTTTCATTACATTAGTATCGACGAATGTCCATTATACTTTGCATTTAATTGTGTTAAAAATACATCGATGGATGCAGGACAATTGGTCGCTATGGAAATGTTTGGGGGAGACTTATGTTCCGAGTGGTTTTTCTGTGGCTGAAAAGAGAAAGAGATTCACGCGTCTTATAAAGCACAGAAACTAAATTTGCTTTTGAAATAAACCACATAATATAGGTACATTAAACAAGACTAAGATAATCTCATTTGAGTACAAACGCCTCAATAACATCATCGCTACATGTGCGGCCCAAGACGAGTAGTAATATGTAATTCTCACCACACAGTATGCTCAACCTTGGAATTGGTTTGTGGTGCATTATCATATAAGTTACTGAGTTAGCAAACATGCAAAGTTGGAAAAATACAATCGATGTCTTCCGAATACTCGGCTACATCTTGTAAAAAAATCTATTCTGTAACTTCGAAAGTTGAACTGCCGGTCTTAATGCAAATGCAACAGCTTCCTATCTGTTGGAGCAAAACGTCATCTGGCAATCTGCGTGTTATCCGTAGAGCTTCTTTTTGTCTCTTATTTACAAAACACTTACTTGTGATTTTTCATATTATCACACTAGATTACCAGAGAACCACTATAGTATTGTCGCGATTAAAACTTAATTTAATTAATATACTGATATAGTAGACTGCCTTGGTGGTATAGTTACACATCGGTACGATTACAAAGCTGGGGTCTCGGGATCGAAACCCGGACCGCCCCCTATCACATCGTGCGACGGAACATAGGTATAAGACGAAATGTGGGTGTCCTGGTTGCACCTCTGCCTACCCCTTCTGGGAAAATGCATGATTTTGTACATGTATGTAATTATTATAGTCTAACGAAGAAATACACAGACTATGGGCGTAATGTAGATATATTTGATCGAAGAGATATAAGAAGATCAAGATATTGCAATGAAATCTTATTATAATAAAAGGTATTTAGGTCACTGAAATGGCACTATGTCCTATTAACATACAGTATTGAAGTTACTTCCTTCTTTTAATACGCATTTCGTTGAGAAAGAAACAACTCGAAACAACTTTCAATGCTAACGATCTGTTGGGATATTGAACTTTATTTGAAGGTAATTTTTCCAATTTCGTTCATATATTTTGTAAGTTCAATATCATTACCGGTTTAAAGTTATTGTTAAACTTTTTTCGAGGCTTTGCCGTTTTCATTTCACCATATCTTTTTTGGTATGAATAGTTCAAAAGTATTTACGTTCGCTCTCACTGTACGGCTGGCAACTAAGTAAATATATAATTTAAGACATGGCAGCAATATTACTAAATAACTACATAGTACATAAACTCACGCCTTTTTCCCAGAAGGGGTAGGCAGAGGTGCTACCAGGACACCCACATTTCGCGTTGCATGGTCCGTCTCTGTGAGGTGACGCGACCCTACTGCCATATCAGGCACAAATTCCTTACTCCGGGCTGATAATGATAAGACAAATCCAATACCACTTTTTCCCGACCCGGGATTCGAACTCGAGACCTCAGCTTTGTAATCGTACCGTAGTACAACTACGCCACCGAGGCATTCGGTATTATAACTTGGGTGATTAAAATACAATAGATATTTGTTGATATATTTTTGATTATATTACCCATTTAGATATATATTGGTCATCATTGTGAATGTAAATCTGCAAACCTCCGAATTATTCATTAGGTTTTCAAAGGTGTAGGAAGTCCACAAATATAGCCCATATTCATAGTTCAGTGTGATGGACTATAGCAAAATCTTTTTGTCATAAAAACCCTCAGGTCCAACCGTAGAATGTACCTTTAGTAGTTATTCTTATTCAAAAAAATATGCAAGTACAGAACTCTTGGTTTTAAAATAATATACATATATTTTTCATAAACGTTAGAAATAGTTTTATAAACCTTGAAAACACACGTGATGTAAAGTTTAGCCCGCTTCAAGGACATTTCACTTCGAAATACCAGTTTATTATTCATAAAGCTTGTATAAATGGATACATAAAAGAGCCTATAGAGAACTAGATTTTATTTGCAGATTCGCCTGTCAGAATTTTAATATTTCCACAAAATGATGATAACTTAAAACATGTTTTAAAACAGGTTTAAGGAATCTCTTGGATCTCGTAATTAACCAAATACTATTGAAATAAAACTATTTTTTACGGATTTTATCGCGATTTGGTTTAATTTTTGAATTTTTTTATTTCTCGACGTTTCGATTGCTTTACAGCTTTCGTAGTCACGGGGCGGACTCACAGTCACAGCCCACCCATGTAAAAATTAAACCAAATCGCGATAAAATTCGTAAAAAAATGATTTATTTCAATGAGTAACATTCGCGTAAATCTAAGAAACCATTATGCTAACTAAATACTAGTTTTTATTTTTTATCATCAATGTGCTTGCGATTATGCTCGCGGGAAAAAGCTCGTACTAAAAGCACTAAGTAAAATAGATCTATACATATAATAAATTTGTTACCAAACGATGTCTGTAAATGGAAGATAAATGAGAAAAACAAATGTGGGCAGCTTTCATGGGGCTATTGAAGAGGTCTAAGACATGTGACTGTTGTGTAATTCATTAATAATAGTAATAATTATTATGTGTAGTTTCTTTAATGCGTGAAAAACCAAACCTACAAGCAAACTAATGCATAATATTAAAGATGACACAAAGTAGAACGGCACGTAATATCATAGGATATTTACATTAAGCATAAATTGGCTGCGATTTAAACCAAGCATCTCTATAATAACTTATTCCTCAGAACACGTTTCATCTGTACTACTACCTAATGTCTTATTAAAAGATGTAGGACTTGTTTGTATGTAATGAGTTATACCTAAAACTACTGAATCTGTTCTTAAAATATCTCACTGAAAGCTACCTGTACATTTTTTTATAATAAGCACCAGTTGGAAACCGCAGCATGGGATTCAAAATAAGTCTGTTAAATATCTTTTGGCACAAGAAATTGTTTTGTTTTAATTAGCGAAAATAACAAACGACAATCTCTGAGCTG
The DNA here is from genome assembly GCA_949752805.1 of Deilephila elpenor. Classification (NCBI taxonomy): domain Eukaryota; kingdom Metazoa; phylum Arthropoda; class Insecta; order Lepidoptera; family Sphingidae; genus Deilephila; species Deilephila elpenor. Next base: position 8,301,280 of record OX457105.1, on the reverse strand, counting down.
GGACAAAAAGTTAGTATCACTTAATTTAAAATAATCATATACTGGGTATATTAAGACTGCGACCGAAAACTAGGCTAGGTAGTTTTAGTGATTAGAGACACAAAGCAACTAAATTTTGGCCTCGTTTTCGGTCGCAGTCTTGATATACCCTGTATACAAATAGTAACCAATTTTGTTACCTATTGTTAAACAGTGTTCAAATACAACAAAGCAATGAAGTTTTATGGCAGTTTCAAAGCCGATCACGTGTTATTTTCCGGAATCTGTTGATTTTCCGCATTGCTGCTACGAGCAGAAATTTTGTTTGTCATAGCTTATAGCTATTCTACTATAATACCGCAATGACTTATTGCTTTGTACCGCAAAGATCCGAATGTGAAATGAGTGTTTGCATTAACAAATTTATATTTCTTTATTTACTTATAATTAACATATAGTAAAGCAAACTGAGAGAAATAATATTGTTTTTGTTAGGCTTTTCCCGGAATAAGTACCAACGTGTTTGTTAATATAATTTATGCAGCTCTGGTTAATAAGACGTATTATATTCTGAACAATACTTTATAGTAATTGGCATAACTTTTCCTCAAGTTAAATTAACTTAAGCACCCGGAATCGGTGCAAACAGGAAAAGCAAATCTTGCTTGTCAATATGACATAGCTGTGTGTACTGGCAGCGTGTATAGGCTCTGAATCTCGGGGTCTTCAGTTCGATTCTTGGATGTGGGAAATTAACACCATGTGTTATACTAATACTACTGCTACTGTAAAACTCCATAATAATGTTTTTTTTTAGGAAATCTCGAATAAGTTGTATGGGACTGAACTTTGGTTCTGATATTAGTACTCGCTCCATATTACAACTTGGGATAAAAATAAAGTCGGTGAAAGGCAGGTGGCACTTGTGGTACTTACCTTTTTAGGGATATAAGAATACGTACACATGTATGCAGGGATTGCCTCATTAACGTTCATAAATTCGTATGTGAATTTATGCATCACCGTACTTATAATCATTTTATTTATAATACTATAAACTCAGTGGTCAGTACGTAGAAAAAAATCTTGCAGACACGTATAGATTGCAAATCTAAAATATTCTTTATTCATATAGTCTTTCACAAGATCTTTTGAATCGTTAATTATTGCTATCACCGCTTCGGAATGTATTGTAGCTGTAAAGAAGAAACGGCACACGAAACTCCCTCAGTAACACGAACTTTGTTCTGCTTTTCTGTTTCTTTTTCCCTTTTAAATAAAAGTAATTTTGACGGATTTTATCGCAAATTTGGTTTTATTTTTACATTTTTAACTTCCCAACGTTTCAATTAGTTTACAGCTTTTGTGATCAGCTTTTTTCTCTTCTTTATTTTTCTTTTTTTAAGCCAAAATCATAAAAAATATAATATTTATTTCTGGTTGATACAGCTTAAGTCTATGTATTTACAAGAACATAACAAAATAAAACTTTTGAAAATAACATTGGTATCGTTCATTTTTATTTTACTGAACAAAATCCACAAATATATAATTTTGCATTTTTGGGCAACAATAAAAAATGTTGTTCTGCGTTAAAACAAAACATTTTTTTAAAGTCAATCGCCGATATACCGTACAACAGTAATAACGGAATCAGAGGTATTGTTGCAGTTAAAAATAATTATTTTTCCTTGACCTTGACATTGAAATTTCCACTTGGCAGTTTATATATAACGGTAGCCGACCCGACGAATTAAATGGTTGACAGGCTTTCGATCGGTGCGGGCATCGAAAGCGTTTAAAAACACAAATAAACTCGCAATGAATTTTTTACGTGAATTTTGTTTTTTAACGCTAATAGCTTTAATAACTTGTGCGTGTAAGTTATTTTGATGTTATTTATTATTGTGAAATTTGTATGTTTAATGTTGGCCCATCTATAAGTTATTGTACAGTGCCTCCTAGACACTAAATTTAGAAATAGATCAGTGTTTATTTTTTTTAATATTATATTGGATGTTGTAAGTCAATAGGCTACTCGTATTTGACTTTAAATCAGGCCTATAATATGGACACTTCTGTTTTTATTGTGATATTTAGGACAGTGTTTATACTACCCACATAAATTTTACTCATAAAAATATATCGGTTAGTTGACAAATATTAAATCCAGTCGCATAGTTTCAACTTACAAGAAAATGCGTGGTGTATGTCATTGGTATTCGACGTTATTAGTTCCACAACACTTAAATTTTTGAACAAATATTTGCTAATTGTGCTAACATGTGACCAAATTTGCGATCTCGCGTTTCATGGTCGGCTTACCAACTATTGCTTCTTATAAGCCGTATTTGCCATATTAACAGTTTCCAAGAGAATTCAAAACTAAAATAGAAATTATAACACTTAATTTCCAGCCGTAAAATACGTGGAATATATATATTTATTGTATTTATATGTGTCAGTGACATGCAGAGCAATTGGTACAAGTTTTACATAACAATAAAACTTGTATTATTAAGACAGAGACGATGCACAGCATCTGTGAGAGTGCGTCTTACTTCCTTTTCCGTTTTTACTCAATACAAGCCTTTTTTGTGTAACTTCCGCTTCGTTTCGACCAATCAGCGTTGAGCAAGTGTCACGTGGTCACAGGAGATCGCCTGTGGTGGGACCGCACGATATTGGATCATAGAAGTCTCTCACCAGGAGGTCTTAATGGGATGCTGTGCATCGTCTCTGTCTTAATAATACAAGTTTTATTGTTATGTAAAACTTGTACCATTATTCAGCATGTGACGATGCACAGCATCTGTGAGAGAGGTGTTTATAGCTCCTGGTGACCACTTAACGACGCTATGTGATGAAGATTCAGGTTTGAAAGAAAAAATGAATCTCTGAAATTGAAATGTGTGTTAATTATATTATGCATAAACATATTCTTCAGCTTGTAATATTCAACATAAACCTATAAAACAGGCTCAAAAATAGCTGCAATATTGAATTGTTAATTGCATTGATTTATCAATTACTTGCTTTTGATATAACTTAGAAAACGTATTGTAAGCATATGTAATATATATTGTATACTTGCATATGAAGAACCGGCTTTACTCAGTTTCTGATTATTGCTCGTGAAGCACCATGGTTAGGTCCTTTGAAATAAATAAGGCATTAATACATTAAGTACCAAGCCTTTCAGCTAGTAAAGTGATAACATTTAGAATGCAATCAATAGAATGTATGTTAGGATTATTATGGTTTAGAATTTTCCCACCTTATTGTTAATACATATTCGTTTCCATGTTGGAACCATCATGGCTGTAAAGTACAGTAGTTACGACGTAATGATCAATTCATTGACGAAATATTTAGGGCGAAATTTTTCAAAACTTATGCACACGTCTATCTGAAGCTAGGAGAAATATACGTGGTCATATTCGAGAACCTAACAACTTTAAAACAACGATTCACAATCTGTTGATTTTGTTTGTAATCGCTGGGTCCCAAGGGGGGTTCGTTTTTCTACTTTGAGCTTCTCAAACGAATTGGCATTTACTAAATGTGTTCAATCAAAAAGACTATTTCTACATAAAATTAATTATGTTAACATCCGAAATAATCGTTGGTACAAACTTTTACCAAATAATAAAACTACACAGACCTGTGTAGTAATAATATAAGACGTCAAATTTTATAGAATAGATGGGCTAAAAAATGTTGACCAACTTGCACTTGATTTGCAACAACACCATCTGGTCCATCCACCTGTTCCAATTGATGGATTATATATCATAGGTTTGTAAAATATTCGAAACTGTGAAAGAGGTAGCCAAAATGCTTTCTTTCACGTTAGAACCACGAGGAAGTAAAGTACCTCTGCAGAGTTCATATGTTGTAGGATGTATGGAATTATACATGGTTGAGGAACTAACGACCTTAGTTGAAAACGCCAATGCCGGCTGAATGCATGCCAGAATTAGGTCAGTTAATCCTGGCGGTTCCACGTGCCGAAAATTTTAGTCCATATGATAAGACTGCCCGACTGTCAGACGGCCACATTACATGATGGCTCTGCAATAGGGACCTGAAATGATTAACCACAGCTCGCAAACCTCTCCTTTTCTGTTGCAATGTCCGGTTCGGTGGTTGACTTGTTGTACTTAGTCAGATACCGTGAGGTCGTCTAGTTGGGCTCCCCCTCTCAAGTCATTAGAAAATGTTTAGTTGATTACGGAAACAAATTGCTTTTCTCTTGTAAGGACTCCCTGGCTGCAATCTACCACATCAGGTCAACAATAGTGTGAACTTGTGTGCACTATCTATACCCGTGATGTTATTTAGGAAGATTTCTTGCGAAACGTTGTGAGAGAAGACAGTGTATGCAACCTCTTTGCGGTATAATATTAGAAAAGTTTAGCTAAATTGCTTAGTGATACCTGGAACTAAACAGGACATAGTTTCCTTGGCGACGCGACCCGACGGCACGCCTCAAGTAGCAAGAACCTTGAAGTTCTGCTTTGTGTTTCAAACTAGTCCAAAATATTATATTTCTTGAGTAGTCCTGTTCAGCGCTCGATGTTCATACCCAGGCACTGGAGCGTGTTCAAAACTAATTTCTCCAGTCACCATAGTTACCTGTTAGCCAATAACGATGGACGAAAATGTTGAATGCGCAAGATACTCCGAAAAATAAGCTCGTCTTCTGGAGTATTTGCAGTTTGTTAAGCACTCTGCAACATTTAACGTGAAAGGTATAAGTCGGTGTAGGTCGGTAAGGGTATAAGTCAATTTTTATCATCCAGAATACAAGATGGAATCCAGAGGAAATATATTAGTTTGAATGATTTCGGTTCGATACATCAATCCAATATAGACCAAATGCAAGTGGCGGCCTGTTGGCAACGGACCAGACACGACCGTCAACATGCTCACGTTGGTCGCTGGCTCCAATCCCAGCGCACACCTCTAACTTTAAGTAGTCATGTGGGTACTATTCGTAATAGTCAATTACCATGCACAACTGATAAGTCGCACGCTCGTGTGTAGAGGAGGATCGTCAAATGCTGTGGGACGTATATGGAATGATACAGTACGGTACACAAATATACCTGCAGCTTCCCGCACTCTTGTCCCAAACATTGTTGGCAAGATCCTGGGTCCCAGAGGATTTTGCTCCGGAAAACTAAATAATATTTGTCTTCTAACACCCTAAACTAATTACGCTAAAACATGTATCCGCTACGAAGGTGCCCAAATGTAGGTACAATAATTTACCAAAAGAAATAAAATCAATAAATAGTTTTAATGTATAACAATAAATTACAATCTTTTGTATTGTCATTAAAGTATTAAATACGGACCTGTGTACGGACCGGCAGCAAGTATCGAAACAATACAATAGTGCACATTATTTTGCTTGTTTAACATTTTTTATTACTCCTACCCACTTTATTGTTGTTTTGTATTCAATACACGGTTTCATATTATTTTAGAATTATTAAATGTATAGTTTGATTTATGTTCTGATGTTAGCTTAAGTTATTATTGTACTTATCTCAAAATGAAATGAAAATTTATTTTGAGTAAATAAAGATCCAAATCTCAAACTCCAGCACACCGTGCATTGTCTTCGTTTGTTGCGACATTGTTGCCAATTGTTTCGCTTCTATTCGGCGAAGCCACCTCTGTGATGGGTAAATCAGCAGAGGCGTGGAGGTAAATGGCAAACGCATTCTCGTAAACTATTCGAGAAGGGCCTCCGAAGCCCAAAGCGCAAGCCACTGCCTGCGATACGCTCACAGACAGCCTCCGTAAAATCCGTTGATGCACGCACGAGGCCTCGAGTCATTAATCGGTGAAGCAGCCTCTGTGATGGGTAGGTAGACCAACAGAGAATTGGACGTAAATGGCAGACGCATTCTCGTAAACTATTCGAGAAGGGCCTCCGAAGCCCAAAGCGCAAGCCACTGCCTGCGATACGCTCACAGACAGCCTCCGTAAAATTCTTTGTTGCACGCAGAAAGCCTCTAGTAATTAATCAGTGAAGCAGCCTCTGTGATGGGTAGGTAGACCAGCAGAGACTTGGAGGTAAATGGCAGACGCAATCTCGTAAATTAATAGTAATGGGCCTTCGAAGCCCAAAGCGAAAGCCACTGCCTGCGATACGCTCACAGACAGGCTCCATAGATTGGATTTCTCTCTTTCGTTCATTGTTTGGTATAGTCACTGGTTTAGTATTAGTTTTCAGTGCCTACTTGTCTTGGGTGTACTAAGGACGACCCATTTTATAATACCATCGATATCATATATCATATGTTATAAGCCTGCAGCAGACTCATAAAAAAAAAAAAATTAAAACTTGGAGGTATCTTACGCAGACACCCTCGCAAGTTCTTATTAGGCAATTGATTCAGGATACGCTCCTGACGAGTTTTCCATGTACTTTTATTCTTTCTCGCATAAGAGTTGATTTTATTATTATTATGAAATTGGTAAGTAGGTTTCAAATCTATTTAAATACAGAGGAAGGTAGTAAACCATGTCCGGGGCTGCTGCCCAGCCAATTATATGTTGTAAGTTAATACTCAATAACTCGTTGTGCAAGTAAGGCAAAGGAGACTGCACTTCTAATAATGGTAAACTTTTAGATTTGACCTTCCTTTGCGGTAATAAAAACGCGCCAGGCACTTGCGAGGGAGGAATTACCTATATCTCCGCGTGTAATAATTGCAAGACTTCCAAACGTACCTACATACATGCATAAACTCGTGTCCCGAAAGGGGTAGGCAGAGGTTGTCCTGGTAGCAACCAGGACATTCACAAAAATTTGCTTCGCTTGCTACATCCCATGATGTGACAAGGGGCGAGCCCATCGCCATATGAGGCTCAAATACCTGCCTCCGGGGTGACAATGAATAGAAAAGTTCAATATCACCTTGCCCGAACCGGGATCCGTTACCGAGACTTCCGCCACAGAGGCAGTCAACGTAACAAACGTATTACATTGTCAAAGTACATGTTAGAGTGTTCCCTTGGTCACTTTAAAGCTTTAAATGGACTTACCGTGACAGCTCCATTTCACCTTAGTTTGAGGGTATTCCGAGTATTCAGAGCTCGAACCACTTGTATTTCTCACTGGCGAAGATCGGCGCTTGCGAGGATTGAAGGTGGTATGGTGGTCTCAAGCGTCAGAGCGATCCTCGGCGGAAGACAAGACGTGGTCATCCACCGACAACACTGCCTACTTAGGCGAGCGAGCGCCCAGAAACACCATACTCTTTTTCACTTACGAATTTAAAATGGTTTTTACCATGTTTATATTAATTTGCTTTAAACTTATTTTTGATGTTGCTTCTTCGAAGGAAGAACGACGCTATGATCCAATATCGTGCGGTCCCACCACAGGCGATCTCCTGTGACCACGTGACACTTGCTCAACGCTGATTGGTCGAAACGAAGCGGAAGTTACACAAAAAAGGCTTGTATTGAGTAAAAACGGAAAAGGAAGTAAGACGCACTCTCACAGATGCTGTGCATCGTCACATGCTGAATAATGATAAGATTATGCAAATGCCGGACGTATTTAATTAAATAATAATAATTGTCGTGTTACGCAAAACTAATTAATAGAACATTTGTTCTGATTACCTGTCAGTTCCTGTAGTTATGTACATAAGCTTATCCTTGCATACATGATCGGTAGGTAGAGGGCATAAGGGTCACTTTTATTTTGCCCAGCTTATTTCCATCCAAAGTTATGATCTGGGGCTGTTCTATCACTGTGTTGGACAGATATCCAGGGAAATTCGCATGAGATTTATCCAACTACCAATTCACATACAGTTGATTGCTCTGCCTAAGAATTGAGCACATAATTACCCTGTTCATGTTCCTTAAATGCTTAACTAATTATGCTATTATTGCTATATGCCATATTATTGCTATATTAGCTATATGCATTCATATATTATATGAATGATCAGAAAGAAAAAATATATATATGAAGATATTTTATGTGTGTACATTTTATACATCAGGGTCGTCTAGAAAAATTTAATGTCATAAAAACAAACCCTTATTGATATTTATTTTAAACTGAAAAAAACATACATTTAATTAATACAATTTCCAATACGGAGATCAGACCCAGGTTCGTTGGGTTCACAGTATAATCTGCCAATAGCTCAATTCGATCTAAGCATCTTCATTGTAAATAACAGGAAGCAGTAACTAGGGTGGTGCTAATTAATGTATGTACCAAAATAATTAATTATTCACAAAGTTAATCGTGATTTTGTGTTAGTATTAGCAGGATTAGTTTTAGTTGATTCCGTTTGCATCTTTGATGAATAACTTTAGCAGAATTAGTATCATGTGTAATCTATTCACGTTTCCAATTAATTATTTTATTAAGGAAATACTTAATTATTATTAAATAACTTAATAAATACGCCCAACAGTCACATAGTCCTGACCTCACACTAAGATCGAACCTTGTGTCGTGGGTATCAGAAACTACGAGAGTCTTTTCGGTCTCACAAACACCCAGACTCAAAATAAATATCTGTGGATGATACAAAAATTAATTTTATTATTTAAACGGGTGGCGAAATAATTTCTATTAACAGTTTCTAATACTAATACTATTATTAATTTGTGGCATGCCACAAATTAATAATAGCGTAAGTACATGTACTTCCTATCTTCGAATAAAGCTAGTATGCGCTGATAATAAAACAAAGATAAAATCCTATACATGTAGTTAAAAATATAATTAACACATATTTATGTTTATAGAAATAATCCTTAATTACGTGAATTAAATATTAATTTCGTACTTAATAAAATAGCATTGGTTTGTCTGTCAAGTCGTAGGTTACGAGTATTAAGGATGTCTTGTTCTTGGTCAATGTCAGGTGCTAGTGGTCAAATCATTACGTGTTCGTAATACGTAGCACGTAATCGAACCCACATCACGTCATTTTGTGCAATATTATTTTTAAAAGATATATGTGAAGGATCTACAATAGTAGTAACTGTTTTACTATCTGATATCATTTAAATTATTTCATCGCGTATGTATCAGTCTATATACGTCCCACTGCTGGGGCACGAGCCTCGTCTACAATGGACAATAGGATCAAGAGGGGTAAGGCCATAATATAGTCCACCACGCTGACCTAGTGCAGGTTGGCGGACTTTACTTATCATAGAAATTCGTCTACCTATATAATTATTCTCATTGTTGGAGACAGGCCTCTTCCAAAACTGGTTAAAAGGTTGGAACCTCGGTAGTTGGCACACCATATTGTTGTGCCACTCACAAAATCAAGGTAGACGGTTTATTCCATACATGTGTATATCCATTACATATTGAAGTCGAAAATTTTCAAACAATTGATATAAACTATATTAATTTCGCCATCATGACTGTGTTATCCATATCTCAACGATACGGTACCTACCTGTAAAAATATTAACTATTTATCATATTATTCTATCAACTAATAACCCTGTGCTAAATTAAAAGACAGTAATTACAATCAGTGTTGATTAACTCACGCATCATTTATATTTTATGCGCACGACGCGATGGATTGAGAATCTATTACTCGTAGTTCAAATCATGCATAATATTCCATGAGGCCGGCCCTACCTAGTTGTAATATGTATTTACTACAAATTAAAAATAATAGATAGTCTTCTAATAAATAAAATAATGACAAAAATAAGAATTATCCAATGCAGTTTTTTTTCCGGAAAGACAACATTTTTGTGTAAAATTTAAACACACAGTGCTGCCATCTATTGTCGACCTTTACAATATTTCTAATATATTAATGTTAATTGGTACTATTTTTCTTCGCTGATATAAAGACTAATATCCTGTAATTAAGGATGTTATGTAATTATCTCCATTTAATAATAAGTAGTATTGCTAGAATTAAGACTCGATATGAAAGAGTACAACATAGAAGTAAAAAAAAGACCGTGCAATTATTGCCAGTTACCATCACATTATACAACCTTGGGCGAATTATCATCAAAACCTTAACATGTAGCTACTAATCTGGATGCCCAAAGCGAAACACAATTTGGCCCTAAACACAAAAATCAACAACGGCTCTTTGCATACATACAACCGTTTTATCATAGATAAATAGATAAATAAATCACATACATAGTCCTGACCTACGCGAAGATTGAGTCTCGTGTCGTGGATATCAGGAACTTCAAGAGACTTTTCGGGCTCACAAACAACGATTTTTTTATTATTATAAAAATACTTTTGATTTCAGCACCGCCGGTCCAAAAATGCAAATTATCGGATGAAAGCTGTCTGAAGAGTGCAGCTCAGAGTTACATACAAACGTTCGTCGCTGGAATACCTGAATATGGCACAGTCGTTCTAGATCCTATGAATGTGGATATAATCAAAGTGGACCTCGCCGGACTTAAGCTTACTATGAGGGACGCTGATATACAAGGACTGAAAAATACTATTATAGATAAAATAAGGTAAATATTAGAAGGAATTTGTTGGTTATTTGTTTATGTTGTAAGTATCTTTTGCCTTTTTCTATTTCTGATTGATCATCGTAAACTTGTGCAAGTCGTCCCGCCATATTGCACAAGGGGCATAAAGCAGCAGACGGGGCTCTATGGCGTACCTTAGGAGAGACCTATGTCCAGCAGTGGACTGCAAAGGTCTGACGATGATGATGATGATCGTAAGCTAAATTTTCATTTAAAAAAGAAGACATCGTGACTGCGATTAGTTCTGAAACAATAATATTAATTTCATTTCAACAGTTAGTTTTAGAGTTACATATATTTTAGTCAGTAGTCACCTTTGTTCTATAATATACTACGCACAAAAATTAAAGGATATTTTTTTTTATAAAGTTTTTTTGGTGTTTTTTGAGAGTCTGTATCTTGGAGAAAATTGATTGTTAAGAAATTCGGAAACTAAAACTTGGAAGCTTGAAATGTCTATTTTGCAGATCTGTGCTCTATTACTTGATTCCTCGCTAAGTTGATAAGCAATCGTAAGAAAACCAACGAGAAAAAAAAAAATCCAAATTTTTTCTGGATTTCAAAACCGTGCATTTACATGGGTAGTATTTTTTTGGTGACATCATTATAAAATTCCCGTAGATAATTTAATTGCATTTAATTTGATATACCGGAAACCTCCGTGACATGATTTGGATCTGACTTATGGTAAACCAAAGTAAAAATAGCCTATCACACTTTGACATTGGATTACTCCATAAATATCAATCATGGGGAAAACAAAATTAGAATTTTAGTAACTTCAAAACATGCTTTATAAGTTGGTGTTAAAGTCTTATGATATTGAATAGTATTTCTAAGTGAAATTGTTCACTGAAAAAAAGGTAAAAAAACGGTTATTTATGGATGTTCGGAAAACACTGCATATCTTTGGATAAAATTAACGAACGAAGGATATCGTCGGTAACTTTTCAACCTTAATGTATTCTAAAGACACTCTGAAAATTTCAAACTGCACCGATTTGATTATCTTAGTGTTCGGAAGGTTTGAACTTACTGTATTCAGCAAAAATCATTTTTCGCATGCTAATGGTTTTGTAACTTGAAATTATTTTTTTTAGTGATTATCCATATTCTTTTAATCAAATCCTTTTTTCTAACGTTTTCACTATTCTCCGCAATTGTAAAAAAAATACTGGCACTGTTTTATCGCCGGCATTAGCGTTACCCAAAGCGTACTACGGGGAGGTTGCGTGGTCGGATTTATAGTAAAATAGTGCCAGTATTTTTTTTACAATTGCGGAGAATAGCGAAAACGTTAGAAAAAATGATTTGATTAAAAGAATATGGATAATCACCAAAAAAAGCATTCTGAAGTGACAAAAATCGATCACATACGAAAAATGCTTATTACGACAATTTTGACGAATACAGTAAGTTCAAACCTTCCGAACACTAAGATAATCAAATCGGAGCAGTTTGAAATTTTCAGAGTGTCTTTAGAATACATTAAGGTTGAAAAGTTACCGACGATATCCCTTGTTCGTTTCTTTTATCCAAAGATATGCAGTTTTTTCCGAATATCGATAAATAACCGTTTTTTTACCTTTTTTTCAGTTAACAATTTTACTTACAAATACTATTCATTATCATAAGACTTTAATACCATCTTATAGAACATGTTTTGAAGTTACGAAAATTCTGATTTTGTTTTCCCCATGATTGATATTCATGCAGTAATCCAATGTCAAAGTGTGATAGGCCATTTTTACTTTGATTTACCATAAGTCAGCTCTAAATCATGTCACGGAGGTTTATGGTATATCAAATTAAAGGTAATTAAATTATCTACGGGAATTTTATAATGATGTCACCAAAAAAATACTACCCAAGTAAATGCACGGTTTTGAAATCCAGAAAAATTTTGGATTTTTTTTTCTCGTTGGTTTTTCTTACGATTCCTTATCAACTTAGCGAGGAATCAAGTAATAGAGCACAGATCTGCAAAATAAACATTTCAAGCTTCCAAGTTTTAGTTTCCGAATTTCTTAACAATCAATTTTCTCCAAGATACAGACTCTCAAAAAACCCCAAAAAAAATTGATCAAAAAAAATATCCTTTAATTGTTGTGAGTAGTGTATATTGTTTTTTTTAATATTCGCTGTTTGTATCTTAAGTTCTACGGAATTTAGAACTTAACATGTTATAAATCCTTCTAATTTTACTTTTGTGTCATTATGTATTTTTAAAGGTGGATTACGAAGAATCTTAGTTTTCTTTTTAAATAAGTCTTTTTTCAGGTGATTTTTCAAACTGGATAAACACATCTGCTTGGATGTGGATTTTTTCCCATGAGAACTAAAGTTAGACACGCGGCTAACGTTCATAATTAGAACACTTGTATTAACGTCAACTAGAAAAAGAAAGTAGATTTTCACAGTTTTTGATCTGTAGAGCTTCTTTTATTAGTCGAAAGCATCCGCTAATCAAAATTATCTAACAGATTTTTGAAGATTACATTTAAAAACTTGATGCATAGTTATTTTATTAATCTTTTATGTCTTTACAGTGTTGACCAGGCCAAAAAGCAAATACATATGGCATATCACATGGATATAAATTTAAAATCTAAATATAAGGCAGGAGGCAAACTGCTCATCCTGCCAATCAACGGAGACGGCATCTCAACCATAAAATTAAGTATGTATCTCAATATAAACAAGTTTTAATGTGATTTAAATTTGATCGCCGCAATTTTGGTAGTTCAATTCATTATTTAAACTAATATATACATACCTGTTTTGAATGACCATCTTAGATCATCATTAATTAAATCCTTGGTGTTTCTATGTGTTATTGATTATATTAGAATTTCAAATCAATATTAGAATTTATATTAAATGTTTGATTAAGCTAATAAATAACTAAACAACACGTCCAAACGTCACATACGTACATCCGCATCTCATAATATGTATGTGTATTATGTCGTTAAAGACAGTAACTATCACACCCGTTGGTATTACAGTTCATCAACACGAAATAAACTATAATGTCCCGAAATTTAATTGTTTTTACACGTCAATTAAATAAGAAAATATAAATCTTCTCTCCTACTAACAAAATATAAAAAAAAAATCATGAATATTCTGTATTTTCAGAAACTTTGGAACTTCAAGTGACATACCCGTTCGATATAGTAAAGAATGCTGACGGCAAGGATGTAATCGAAGTGAAGAGTTACAAATATGACTACAAAGTGAAAGACAACGCTCATTTCCACCTCACTAACCTCTTCAACGGCAACAAGCAACTGAGTTAGTACCGCTTTTATCATTATTACTTGACTGTGTAGACTGTGTAGTAGATAATTTAGCATTATATTAACTCATTGGCATTATGCGAACAAAATATGACGTGACGCAAATATTAGGTAGGTACTTTAACATTTAAGCTTATTTATTTACTCTGAATTTTCGGAGTCATGTGTGTATTGATAGTCAATCACGCACCATAACGGTGAAGGAAAACATCGCGACGAAACCTGCATACCATAGCGATTTGTTAGAATTTCTATGGTATGTAAAGTCCGCCACCCGCACGGATCCAGCGTGTTTGACTATATGGCCTAACCACTCTCATTCGTGCCCTCGATTGTAGAGTAGGCTCGTGCCCAGCAGTGGGACGTATATGGGCTGATGCAATACACTGATACAATTCGATATCGAGAATGACGAGATAAGCGAGTCGTTTGTCTGATAGTAACGCCTGCCCACAAAGACGAGCAACACTACTCCATTGATTTTAATATAATCACTCAGAATTTTTTATTAAAAGTGATGATATTAAATATGATGGTAGATGTTACATATCTTAAGGCCCAGTGATCACTGGTAATTTTTTAATCGTATTGCTTTTCATTAACCATAATATTATCATATCAATTTTTGGACACTAACTTCGAAAACGTCGAAAATATAGTCTTGTATGTGGTAGTAATATAATGTATGCGTGTGCTTGCTTCAAGTATAACACCCATTATTCTATCGGATAATAAAACAAAAATATTGCTTACGTTTTCTCGCTTTTTTGAAATTATGATAAGTATTATTTTCACTAATATATTCAAGTCTTATGGTTTGAAAATACATCTAATAATCTATGAAATATTATGATCTAGTGTAGGGTACACATACGATTATATTTCGTACCATTAATATCTCCTTAAAATTCAAAAGGAAATATACTCCAAGTTTCAATTTATCTCAAATTAACGTTAATTATTAATTAAGAAACAGACGCCACCTGGTAAATTAACATAATTCAACTGTTTTTGTTATTTCAGGCGACGTGATGCTCAATTTCATGAATCAAAACTGGAGGACGCTTACTGAAGAATTTGGAACACCTGTTTTAGATCAGCCCCAAAAGAGGATATTTAATTCTATAAAAGCTTATTTGAAGTCTCAACCGTTAGAAGATTTAGCTATTGTGTAATTTATAAGACTATTTAGCATATTACTAAGCCTTTTGTATTGCGCGGTGACCAAGGAATTATTTATTTGTTGACAACTTTGTTTCTATATTAGGGAGAGTTCATAGAAATGGGCATCGCCTTATAAAGGTTACATTATGCCCTTATTTTGATTTGAAGTACATACCTAAATTGCAGTGATAATTATAAAAATAATTTCACTAAAAAATTATGATATTTGCAACATTTCTCGGACAATTTAATAAATAACGTGATCTATAATATTCCTCGATTTGAAACATTCTACTTACCCTGGCGACTGAACTATGTATATTGAAACAAAGACGTTACAATGATATAAGTATTAAGTAGTTTTAATTCCCTAAAAAAAATAAAGTGATAATAATTAACTATGAAATTTATGTTTTGTTTTTACTAAATTGCACTCCCATCATGTTTTCTGCAGCAAATAAACAGTACACCTTATACTAACGGTCTTATTCATAGACAGTTTTAAAACCTATTTTAAGTATCAATTTTTTTGTCTTCTTCGTACAAATTGAATTCAAAAGTCGTTCGAAAAGCACAAATCATTCGATAACAAAATTAGGTTTTAATTCTGTCTATGAATGTGGCCGAATGTGATTAGCGTAAACTATGAACACTTGCGAGTTAAAAAGACGTTGGAGCGATGCCTGCTTTGAAATTTGGCAGAGAAATTACAGAGGGAAACATTTTTTGAGAAGGAAGGACTTTAGTAATCCAGAGATAATTTAATAAAAGCACAACTTGTCGGTAGACAAATATGAAGCTGGGATATCTAACAAAAGGTGCCGCCTATATCTATCCAGGATATGAAAATGTGAAGAAACATCCAAACGCATTTGAATTATCTTTATAGTACTCAGTGTAATTGATATGACTAGGGATTTGCCCGGCGGTCGCATTTCGACCGGTATAATATATCTGTACATTATTGTAATTAATATTAGAAAATTATGTTTACAAATCATTAAAACCTCCATACTGACATATTATATAATTTATTTACATACATGAGGTAAATAATAGAACAACATTTAAAAATGAAGAAAAGGTAAGTATAAATGTAATATCAGGGTAACCACGTTTGCCTTGTGTGTTTCGTCCCACGATGTGTATACCACTATACCTCTTTCTCTTTTCCGTCTTCCCCGAAATCCCGGAAGCGTAACTTAATAGATTTCCTATAATAAAAAAATAATAGGGGTGATGACAGTAACTAAAAATTTACGAAATTATGGTTTATGATAATAATATATAATAGAGGGATTCTCAAAATAAACTTTTATTATTACTTATAATTAAGATTAATTATATTTATGTAGAAATGAAATACATGATGTTATATCACAATATTATACACGTAAGTCGTAAACATTGCACTGTTTCACACGCACGTTTACGAATGCATGACGTCACACACGGACGCAATTATGGAGCAAAGTCTAATTGTGTTTTTGAAACTTAATTTTTGTTGCAAATCCTTTCATTTTTTAGTATTAAAGTTTATGTCTTATTAAAGCTAATAATAAAGTTTGAAATTCAATCATCATGTCTATTGTGTCAAAATCATAAAACGATAATTGGTTTTTCTTAATACGGGAAATCAATTTTACCAAGTAATATGAGTTAATAATTATGATAACAAAAATAAAGATCATTAGTGTTATATCATTTTGAGATTGAAATATAAAACCAGTGTAATAAAAATAATTGCAGTTCGTAGATTAAAAATAAAAAAAGGCAAAAACACTTGCATTATACAAGGTGTTTGATTTATTCATTCATTGATTCATGGCACATCTGAATCGTCAGTTACTTATAATATAGAACTGCCTCGACTGCGTCGGTGGTGTAGTTTTACAACGATACGATTACAAAGCTGAGGTCGTCCTGGGTCGGGCAAGGTAATATTGGATTTTTCTATTAATTGTCTGCCCGGAGTTAGGATATGGCGATATGGCGAAAGGCTCGCTTCCTATCACGTCATGGGACGGAACATACAGGGCGAAATGTGAGTGTCCTGGTGGTGTCTCTGCCTACCCCTTCTGGCATAAAGGCGTGAGTTTATGTATGTATGTACTATACTTCTATTACATGAATATGACTGTTTTATATATTAAATATGTAATGTAAAATGTATTAATAAATAAGTTAACATCATTAGTCTGGTGGTAACGAGTATGCGCAGTCGAATTCAAGCAAGATTTGTGGTTCAAAAAAATTTCATAGGTATTTTGAGTTGCGTGTTACCTGGCATGACTACCCCTTATTACTTACTCTTCTAGGATACTAATCGAAACCAAATGCATACAGACTGGGTTACTCTATGATCCGAAAAGTCCGAATGTTTCAACGTCGCCCGTGAAACTGTACGAATGTGCCTAGGCACACAAAATATTCGAGTCCTCTACCATACGTTGTTATTATACACTTTGTTCGGAGTAAATGATAAGTTTCATTAAGTGATTTTTAGTAGTGGAAAATTTGTAACTTACTTCAGACGTTGAACGTTCGAACATTCGAACTTCTTTTCGAATCATAGAGTGACCCCCTGAACTCAAAACGCGACTTAATTATACGTACCATTACGATGGATTAATATTCCACAACCAGCAACCAAAAATAAATAAATTGAAACACCTTGTATAAAACCAAAAACTATTTTTTTGTTGTAGGTAATGTCTCCAGCTTTTTGTACATACATACAGAAAACAGGTTACGTTGTTTGACATTATAACTGAAAATTAACGTTTTTATTGCTCTTTTTGTTTGACCTTTGTGACAATAATTGGAATCTTAAAAACAAATCCTGACAGCAGCGAAATGCAACCTAGATGAGTAACTAAAGTGCCAACATCTGCAACTTCAACGGTTTCGATTTATTTAATTCCTTTCACCCCCCGCCCCTTGGGGTTGAATTTCAAAAAATCCATACTTAGTGTTACCCTTCGTCACAAAAGGAGCCCCTGTGTAAAAATTTACGATTCTAGCTCAATTAGTTTCGCCGCACCATGGCTTTACATATTGCAGTTTTACGGCCGGTAGCATGGCACGTCATCAACCCTTTTCGCAAACTTACATATATACATAATATGTACATAAACTCACGCCTTTTTTCCCAGAAGGGGCAGAAGGCATAGGTTGTAACCAGGACACCCATGTTTTGCCTTGTGTGTTCCATCCCACGTTGTGATAGAGGGCGAGCCTCTCGCCATATCGGACACAAATTCCTGACTCCGGGATGATAATGAATACAAAATATTAGTATTTATTCACTTTGCCCAATTCAGGACTCGAACCCGGGACCTCAGCTTTGAAATCGTACCGTTCTACAACTACGCCACCGAGGCAGTTTTATGTATGGTGGTTAAATCAAGCTTTTCCTAGTAAAACCCTCAGCGACTTACAAAAAAAGTCATTAATAATTCAAGTATTCATAAATAGGTATAATATAACACGTAATACAGGAAAAAAATATAACATCATATCCACATATTGTGGTAAATGAGGTTGGTATATTGTTGCTTTATTACATAGTCAAGGCTTTGCACCCAATATAAGTAAAGATTGTTGGCGACAATAACTATATTTAAACGCAGGTTATTTACAAGATCTTATAATAAATACATTGACGCTACACGACATTGTAATTAAAACTTGTAAGACACGTGCTTGATTACATATAATGAGAATAGTTTACATAATAGCATAAACGACCACAAGAACATAAAATAGTTTTTTTAGGTTGGGCGCAGGAATTTAAAATTAGGTAATTTTAATCGTAATTTATAGTTAATGAATTGCACTTTTACATTCGTAATTTTCTTATCTTATGATTCAGATAGCTTTGCAGCCTCCGCGGCGCTGTTGGTTAGACGCCAGCCTTGAAACGGCTGTGGAACGAGAGGCCACGGGTTTGATCCCCGCACGGAGACAAATATTAGTGAGAACCACAAGTATTTGTTTCGGGTCTAGGTGATTATTATAAATTATTGATAAATTGTTCTAAACTAAGCTGCGACGTATGTACATACATAAACTCACGCCTTTATCCCAGAAGGGGTCGGCAGAGGCGCCACCAGGACACCCACATTTCGCCTTATATGTTCCGTCCCATGATGTGATAGGGGGCGAGCCTATCGCCATATCGGGCACAAATTCCTGACTCCGGGCTGATAATGAATAGAAAAACCCAGTATCACTTTGCCCGACCCGGGATTCGAACCCGAGACCTCAGCTTTGTAGTCGTACCGTAGAACAACTACGCCACCGAGGCAGTCTTATGTATAATTACTGTATTGTAAGGGCATTTTTTTGTAATGAACAACGCCAGAGTTTATTGCCTGTTCTTCTCTGGCGATAAAAGCTTTGTGAGAAAATAAGGAACTGAATCTAAATAATGTACAACATTTAAAAGATTTCAATGCCTACATGAATTTCCACAGCTGCTTTGATAGGTGAAGATAAGATCCGTATTAAATATAATTTAAGTATGTCTTTAGGCTGTTCATCGCTTTAAGTTATTTAGTAGGTTATTAACTTACATTAAGTGTAAGTGAACTCTGCTTTAATTTCAAGCCGTCAAAAGAAACAAAACAAGGGTGTTTGTGAGACCGAAAAGTCTCTAGTAATTTCTGATATCCACGACTCAAGAATCGATCTTAGTGCGGAGTCAGGCGTATGTGTGTGACTGTTGGGTTTATTTATTTATTTATTATTTATTTAATCAAAACCCGTCCTGGAACCAGTGCTATTATAAAACCCCTAACTATAATAATATTACCTCGTGTGTGATAATAAGATGGTGGTCGCACAATCTCTAAGCACACATCTGACTTTTCGGAGTCATGTACCTATATTTTAATTTAACCATGCATTTTAAGCGCTAGGGAAAACATCGTAGGGGTACTTGCATAGTGAGTGGTGGCCTCTTGGTAACAGACCAGACACAGCAGCCTGCATGGTCACGGTGGTCGAGAGTTCAAATCCCAGGGCACACCTCTGACTTTTCGGAGTCATGTGTGTATTGATTGTGTACCACGCACTTTAACGGTGAAGGAAAACATCGTGAAGAACCCTGCATACCATAGCGTTTTGTAAGAATATCTATAGTATGAAAAGTCCGCCAACCCGCACTAGCCCAGCATGGTAGACTATATTATGGTCTTACCACTCTCAATGGCTCTCTCGATTGTAGAGGAGGCCCGTGCCCTGCAGTGGGACGTATATGGGCTGATACAGTACAGTACATTGCTTGCATTCTATTGGTATCTATAAGTATTTTTATGGTCTGTATAGGCCTTAACGCCGCAGAAGGCTTGCGTGGTGGATCCTGGTCTTTGCCCTACAATTGAACACTTGATTATAAGGTATTTAGAGGTGCGTGATTACGGGCAGGTACGATATGAATCTGTTCTGAACCGGTAATAACCACTATAAACTTTGTATGCGTCAGGATATAAACATGACATTTAGTACTTACCCAGTTTCGTCTTGTTTTATGCTTGTTTACCTGTTAAATGTGAAGTATGGAACAAAAAATAGCAAAAAAGTACAACGAAGTGAAACTATTTAGATTAAATCGCGTCTTATGTGGTGAGTACCATGCTTTGTGGCATTGCAAGGATAGTTTTAAGTATAGGTTTTTAATTGAAAGATATTGAGCATAGGAGAAACCATTTGAGCATACAAGTTGAAGTGAGGGAAAGAAATAGTTGGAAACAGTGTTTGCTCTGTACCTAGTTTATTGAAAATGGAAGTCTATAATTATAGATTTTTGTGTTTACATCATTATTAATATTATTGGTGTAAGAGTTCAATGCTTGGGTAATTTTAATTTGCTGGTTGCAAGATATTCATATCCGCTCATATAGCCTTCAACTTTTATTTTTAGTTCTGTATTTTTAATAAAAATAGCTTGCAATTTAAAGTCAGCTCTATACTAAATAATACTTTTTTTTGGATCAGCATGTCGGTGTGACTGTACCTGGTAATCATTAAGTGCAGTGAAGTCCAAATAAAATACCCAGTGATCAGAGATGCAGTTATAACGGCCTTGTGGAAATCGAATATCCAAAGCCTAGACCCGGAAGTTGTGGACTGGTCCCGGAACTTATGTAGATTGAAAATTTCAAAGTGAACAGCTTATAATATTCGGAAGTATATTTTTAAAAAGTAAGGCAGTCTTTACAATGCTTCTTTTTTTTGAGCTAATATTATTTAAGAACCTGCACGCATTGATCAAAATTCTAACATTGTGGACGGAGGTTGACAACCCGTCATCTCAGATAGAAAACCTATACTCAACGAAACGTATTAAAACCAGACGTTTTTTAAATACTTTGAAATATCCTGTATGAATTTAAACCAAACTTTCTAATACAAATGGCTACTAATGATTCGCTGAAGCTTCGTTAGCCGACACTCAGTTCGTTAGTTCCTAGTTAACACAGTGTACAAAATTTGTCAACAAAATTACACGAAAATATGCGAACATTCGTACACAAACGATGCATGCGATGAACACAATATAGTAAGCAACACAAAGCGTAATCTTCTATTATTACTGCAATAATAATTATTACTAAGCATATTACAAGGTCATATGAAGGTGATATCAAATTTGCTAATATATACGGAATTCTTGCAGCAAAAAATGCTTTTTATAAAAACAATTCTATACTGTAGGTACCATCGTTTGCTCAATTCTGATTCTGGAAATAAATCCATTTGTTTAAACGTAGAAGGTGTTATTTGAACTAAGACAGCGTGTGGATGGGTCAAAGTTTGCGACGGTAATGTGACAAAAATATAATACACTAATTTGTCTGAACCGGATAATTATGTTTTAAGTTGTCCCATTTAAATATTTTATCCCTTCAACTGTCATTTGTATATATTTATCTAATTATTATAATCTGCTGGATGACTCGGCGCTCGTTACAGCAATTTTAAATTATTCACTATTATAATAAAATTTAATTTGTCCGCGTGCTATTATGGTTATAGAGTGACTTTGTACTGAGCGAATTATATATTAAGGCCAGTGTCTGGATTTCCTGTAACAGTTACGAGACAACTTTTGAAAAGCGTCTACGCGTGGAGTAAAAATGTTTTTTAAAGTAGCGTCATTTTTTGCGATATATTTAGTGGGTTTCGCGAGGTCTGCTGGTGAGTTACAATTTTATTAAGATTTTTATTAACTCGTCCCGTCTGTTGTACTTGTCTTTTCATTTCCATACTTGAATCAGTGAACGAATGCTAATGTTTTTTGATCTTACGTAACTTTATTTGGAACATTTATTATCACGGTTAATTTGCATGTCACAGAACTAATTTCCGTGGGCGATATGTATGAGTTACCTTAAGTCCTTTCTGTAGGATTAAATACGATTTAAATTTTATATAATTTCGATTCTTTTGATGAAACATATTATAAAAATGCTTCAACAATATTATTACTATAAATCATTCAACAAACATTAAACGATTTAAATACTCTGTTTACGAATATTGTATTTTATCCAAATAAGATCTATGCAAACTACGGTTTCAATTGTAAAAATAAAAGTAAAGTACCCAATTACCCAGTCCATTATTCAAAGAATAAGAGGAAAGTCATATGAAACACGCCAATTTTTGCACATAATTGAAATCTTGTCTTGGTTTTCTTCAATATGCTCCTTTGCCGTGAATCTGAATTGAGAAGACGCATTCCGGTTTCAAGTAGATGTCGGATCTTTGAAATATGAAGTCACAGATGGAACAAACGAACAATGTTGCGTTGGCGAAGAGGTTCCACTTCATTGCCAAAAGACACAAGACTATTACAAATAGGAATTGACTTTGGTCTTGTCGTTGTCACGTCGGAATCATCGAAAGCCTTTTCATGGTACATGATTATAAAGAACGATGAAATTGTTGTACAATTTAAATGCATAATTATTTGGGTAATTCAAAAATAAGTCACCAACCGATATCCGTAAGAATATCTAAATATTTATTGCATCACGTCAGCAATTAATTATCAGTAACTTGTAAAATCTTACAACTCAATTTACAATGCGCCAACACGTGTGGTGGACTATATGGCCTAACTCCTCTTAATCGTACTCTCAATTGCAAAGCAGGCCCGTGCCCTGCAGTGTGCCGTATAAAACTCGTGCAGTTTAATTAACTTTATTTTTCTCTTTTATATAGTTCTGCCAGTAGAAAAATGTAAACTGGAAGACTCCAAATGCATGATATCAGCTTTTCAAACGGCACTGCCGGTGTTCCTCAATGGAATACCTGAACTAGGAATCGAAGTGATGGATGTTATGAACATGGAAGATGTGGAGTTCGACCTAGCCGGTTTGCAGTTCAGTTTAAAAGAAGGAAAGTTGAAAGGATTGAAGGATGCAATTATCGACGATGTCAAGTAAGTGGCTTCTTTTTTTTTTTAAGACTGGCAAGGCACAGTGACTGCATTACACTTGGTGGTAAGTGCTAATACTGTCCAGACAGAGTATAAAATGGTATCTGACGGTAGTCTCATACCATTCGATTCAATCATGCCGGCCCGCTGAGATGCCTCTTCACGCTACGGCGCGGTGGAAGGACCCAGGATTATAGGAAGGAGAGAACACGGCTTTAAACAATTGAGTGTTTTTTTTGCTATGATAGTAAAATTACGGGAACTTTATTATTTATCAATTATTTGTGAACTCCACTATTCTAAATTAATATTAATAAGAGGAGACATTTTATTGTTTGCATTGAATAAGCTTGGAAAGTACTGGACCGATTTGAAAAATTGTTCCAAAATTAGAATCCTACATTATCACTGATGGACACATGCGATAGAATATAAAAAAAGGTTTTTTTAGTAGACGATTAATAGTGAAGATTTCACATTGAGGGCATTTGATTCGGTACCGAAGCGTGTGTGACACTTTATACATGCCTTTAGAACAAAATTATATATCCAGAATTCAACTTCTTTGCACGTACTACTGGACTGGATAAATAAGTACAGATTTTTGCATGCTTAATGAGGTAATTTTACTCACAGTAAAATTTTTAACCACAATTAACATAGGCCTACTGGTTATGTTAAGAATGATATATATGGTTTGACAAGACGCTTTTAAAAACCACAAGACGGCGGTAACAAGGGCTAGGAGAAAAAATAAAACATAAAAAGAAAATAAGTTATAAATATAATACATTTTTACCTTACAGATGGGATTTGAAAAATAAGAACTTTGAGGTACAATACCACACTGATTGCACGGTAAAAGGCCATTATACAGCTGGTGGTAAAATCCTGATATTGCCAATCACTGGAGACGGTCAAATGAAACTGAAATTAAGTGAGTACAGTTCTGCTTGGCCGGCATTGGATAAATACACATTTACTATCGTTAGATATACTTTTATTAGGGCAGATAACCGGATAAAGGTCATGGGAGATAGTTAAGTTCAGACCACTTCCATCGGGGCACTATGGAAAATTTTAGGAGATGTCTATGTGCAGAACTAGATATTTCGCGTCTGATATTGATGACGTAAAAATGTGTGAAATGTTCCAAACTAGTATAAAATAATAAAGTGGTAGTAATATTATTGTAGCAAAACGCGCAGAGTCATCAATAAATTAATCATACGGCAATAAAAGTCGTAGTAAGCATGCATTTTCTGCGAGAAATTTGCTTATAATAAAACGTAATATAAATAAGATATTTATAACAATTGAAGAGGAAAAATCACGTGACAAAATATAGGAGGAGTATAATATTAAGATAATTGTGGGTGTTTTTATCATACATGCTAACGTGGAGTTATTTGATGTATAATTGAATCTTGTTTCAGAGAATCTGAATATAAAATTAATTATTAATTACGAAATGGAAAAAGGAGCTGATGGAAAGGAACATGTTGTTCCTAAAAAACTTAACTTTGACTTCGAAGTGATAGATAATGCTCAATTTGCTCTGACAAATCTGTTTAACGGCAATAAGGTTGCGAGTAAGTATAAAACTATAATAATATTATTTGTATTTTTTAATCGAAAGTTTATTCATATGCGCATATGTATTCTGATTAGAAATTAAGTGGAATTCATATGCATGTATTTAGATAAGAAACAGTCTCATTTGGTAAATTCCGCATTTTATGATTCCGGCACAACTAGTTCGCTTCATCTGATTTAATGAATGATCTTTCCACAAATAACGTTGAAGACACAATTGTTTTCGATAATGGATTACTTAAAGATTGTAAATTTACTATTTAGTGAATTACAAACAATTTCTTGTGTACCAACTCTGTTGGATCTTATGATCTGATATAAAACTGATGTGTTAGCATATTTTATTGACACTGAACTTATATTTTAGGTGAAGCTATGTTAAAATTCTTGAATGAGAACTGGAAGCAAATCTCTATGGAATTCGGAAGACCCTTGATGGAGTCTGCGGCAAAGACGATGTATAAAAATGTAGTGACATTCTTCAAGAAACAAGCCATTGAAGATATTGCCCAGCTTTAGACTGTGATACATACACATATGTATGGCCTTAATTACATTAATTTAATATTAGATATACATACATAAGAACAGAAATATATACTTTGGTTTAAATTTTCTAAATATATTGTCGGAGTAATTTAAAATTAATTATAATTTAAGGTAATTAAAGGAATATTACCTGATTTTTTTATTATTTAACTGAATGTTTCTAAGGTATTTGTGAATTCATAAGATATAAAATTTTCTTCACAGAGCCTCTCCGAAAACTTATTCATGGGTCCCAATGATAAATTCTTATTAGGTAAGCCGGATTGAAGGAACCCCTCGTCTAGAATAAAATATAACATGGGATCCATTTGATTGCTTGTTAGATAATTTCATGCATACAATTTGTATTAAGTTTATTAAAAACGTTGATTTCACAACAAATTCACTTCACATTTCTTGCCGACTACACATTAAACCACGAACAATTGATTGATCAATACCCAGAGGGCTTAGTTAAATCGATTCTTCTCCAATTTAATTATCATCTTGCCTTGACAAAGGGTCTATTGAGGGTGACATTCCAACGCAGCTGCCAAGGGTCAACCCAATGTTCTAATCATTTTGATATCCCACAACGTGTAATGCGTGCCCTGAGGGTCAAATCTGTCTACCGCTTAATAATTTTGGCATTTAACATCAAAGGCGAACATATTAACGTTTATATATAAATTATATGCTTCACTAAATTTACTTAAACTTGTCATCGTAAATGTTTAAGAGTTTTTTGTGTTAGTCTTAATTAATAAATAGTGTCTAAAACTATTTTTTACGGATTTTATCGCGCATATAGCGGTCAACTAGCGTACTGAGCGGACGTGTCCACGTTTAAATTGTAAAATAATAAATATTGTCAGCCAAGTTTAAACTTAATATCGTTCTACACAAAGATATTTTTTAAATAATTCATAGTGCCAGCAGGTGTGAATCAACGCTGCCGCTAGACAAAAAATCGGACAATTGCAGTGCGCGTACCCATCGTTAGGGTGGTGTCACATTAGCAAGTGAAGCGGGTAATATTCTTTTTATCTTATTTTAATTTAACATGAGTGTTCTACGGTCGCCTACTGATACCCCTAATCAGAAGTCTTCAGTTAGAGCAAGTTGCTCTCAACCCGACTTATCACACTTGGAGATTGCTGACTTGGAGCCAAAATATACGGCACAGCGGAAACGAAAAACACCTGATGATGACTTCTCACATCAATTCAATAATTTTAAAACGGAAATTCTAGATATGTTGAAAGGGTTCGGAAAGTCCCAAACCGAAGGTGTAAATAATATAAGGCAAGACATATACAGTATAAAAGAACAGTTGAGTGACATCAAAACCACTACGGAGAAATTGATTATTGAGAATGTTTCCTTGAAGACACAAGTTGAAAAACTAGCAATTACCATTAATAATACTGAAGATAAAATTAGAAGTTTAGAACATGATCTTCATACCCTTCAAACAAAGACAAACACTACGTCATTATCAATGGGACACTCAACAAACTGTGCCGAAATAATAGCAGAAGTGCAAGAACGTATAACACGCAGCAAGAATATTATAGTTACAGGAATTGCGGAATCACACTCAGAAAATATACAAAAGAAAAGAGAGACAGACACAGTGGAAGTAAAAAACGTAATACTAGCTATATATCCAACCTGCCCTGAGCCAGAAAAAGTTATACGCTTAGGAAAATACGACAAGAATAAAACTCGCCCCATAAAAGTTTGTTTTTCTTCGCAAGAAACTGCACAAATCTTACTAAGAAAAAGATCAGATATTATAAATAAGAACATTAAAATATATTCAGATCAAACACCAAATCAGCAACAGGCTATGCAGAAATTACGCGAGGAACTACACAACCGCACTGAAAATGGCGAAAAGGACCTCACCATAAAATACCAAAAAGGAGTACCTAAAATAATGAAACAACAATCAAAAAACTAGATGCAGGACATGACATAGATAATAAAAAAGATGTAAATAACCACATAACCCATGAAGTATTTCATAAATATGATCATTTAAAATCTAGCAACAAATCACTCAAATTTCTTTATGCAAATATACGTAGCATCGTAAAACCTGGTAAAATAGATGAATTGAGATGTATTATCGAATCATTTGAATTTACCGTTCATGTAATAGTACTAACAGAGACATGGATTAAAGACGACAATGAAGCTCTAAGACTAAAACTACCGAACTATACACACTATTATAACTACAGGAAAACAAGAAGAGGTGGTGGAGTATCTATTTATATCCATAAATACATAAAACACGATTTATTAGATGAACAATGTGAAGATGGAAACCACTTCTTGTGGGTACATTTGGACGTACTTTCATTGGATATAGGGGCTATATATAAACAACCATCGTCAAATACTAACAATTTTTTGGAGAAGTATAATCAGCATATCTCAAAAAGAAAAAGAGCTATTGTATTTGGTGATCTTAACATTAACTTACTAGGTAATGAAAACTCTGTGAATGAGTACAAGACAATCCTACAAGAGAATAATATGGAGATACTAAACAAAATTAGTACAGAATATTGCACGCGGGAAACAGTTTCTTCAAAGACTATACTAGACCACGTGGTTACTAATGTGCAGAATAATATGTTCCAAATGTCTATTATTGACTCTTCTATCTCAGATCATAAACAAATATTTCTCGAGGTAAACAGATCCAAACCAGAATGTGTGAAGCGAGTACAATATCAAGCAATCAGCTATACTAAACTATATGCAACTATAAAAGACACTATTAGTACAAAGAATATTGCTGACTATTCTGATCTTCAAGACTTGCTATTACATTCTATACGCAAAAATAAAATTATAAAATCAAAAATATTAAATCCACCGTGCAAAGAATGGATTAATAAAAACCTTATTACCTTGATCAACGAAAGAAATCATCTATGGCAAAAACTAAAAAAAAGCCCTCAAGAAGATCAACTACGAGACGAATTTATAAAAAAAAGGAAATTTACATATACATCTATACAAAATGCAAAAAATCAATATTACAATAACATTTTTCAAAACTGTAAGAGGAATCCCTTGAAAATGTGGCAATTAATTAATAGACTATCCAATAATAAGCGTAAGACTGATAATAGGCCCATGAAACTTTTAACTACCTTAGGTCAAACTACTGACATCGAAGAAATTTGTGAAGGTTTTAACTTGTTTTTCTCCAATATAGGTACTGAACTAGCTAGCAAAATACCCAAAATCTTTCATTATCAACCCTCTTTAGGTGCTTCTCTCAAAATTGAATACAACGGTGAACAACTGTCAAACTTGAATCCCACCACTGCCCTTGAAGTAACTAAAATAATAGATAATCTAAAAACAAACACCAGCTCTGGTATAGACGGAATTAGTGTGAAAGTTATCAAATGTGTTAAAGATCTAATAGCAGAAAATCTCGCAAATTGTATTAACAAATGCTTGAAAGAGGGATACTTCCCTAATTCTCTTAAAATTGCAAAAGTCAGTCCCATATTTAAATCGGGTAATAAAATGGATCCTAGTAACTATAGACCCATATCCGTACTCCCAGTGCTGTCCAAGGTATATGAAAAAATACTACATAACCGTTTGAATCAATTCCTCACATCCAAAGATTTTTTATTTAAGAAGCAATACGGCTTCAGAGCTAAATCTAACACTGTTTCTGCAACTGTAGATCTAGTAACAAATATAAAATTAAATATTGACCAAAGAAAAATAATATTAGGAATATTTATTGATCTTAAAAAGGCATTCGATACTGTGAGCCACGAAATACTTTTGGCAAAATTAAAAAGCGTTGGTGTTACAGATACAGCACATGATATCTTCAAATCATATCTCACAAATAGGTCTCAAGTTGTTAAAATTGATAATTGTCAGAGCGAACCAAAATTGATTACATGTGGCGTACCTCAGGGATCAATTTTAGGTCCACTACTTTTCAATATCTATATAAATAGTATATATCAGATTGGGCTAAAAGGGGACATTACTTTATATGCCGACGACACCAGCTTGTTTTATTCTGGCCTTTCAATAGACGCAATAGTAAACGAAGCGCAATGCGACTTGAACATACTACACACCTGGCTGCAGTTAAACCTATTGACCATCAATGCTTCTAAAACGAACTATATTATTTTTACCTCTAAGAATAAAAAAATCGGTAACTATAGTCCTTTAAAAATAAATGGCGAAAAGATCAATAGAGTTAACGCTGAAAAATACCTAGGCTTAGTTATAGACCAACGACTAACATGGAAGCCACACATAGAAAAAAATCGTAGTAAAATATCATCATTATCAGGTACTCTAAGGCCTATAGTTCGATGCCTACCAAAACATGTTAAGTATACTATATATAATGCTCTGGTCAAACCTAATATTAATTACCTAATTGAAGTATGGGGGTCTGCAGCTAAAAGTAATTTAAAACAATTGCAAATCTCGCAAAATAAACTTATAAAAACATTGTTTCAATATGATTACCTAACACCTAGTATTAAAATTTATAAAGAAACTGGTCTAATGAACCTGGCCCAAATACATAAGTATAACACTTGCATATTAATTAGGAAAATTTTAACTAATGATATTCATTCACAAATAATATTTACAAAAAACATAGACTGTCGAAAACGCATGACTAGGCAAGCTAATAACATCTGTCTGAGACCCCCGAGGACAAATTATGGTAAAAAGAATATTCTTTACGAAGGTGCTCAAACCTACAATAAGCTACCTAAAAGTATTAAAGAAGCTCAAACTTTATCAATATATAAAAAGTTATTGAAATGCCACATTGCAAGGGATTTTTCATTAATCAAGAATTAAATTATATTACTCGTATATACCACTACATCGATAACTGTTATCAAAACTAACAAACACCTAAGTTTTTACTACACTATAAACACGTAACACTAAATAAATATGACACAAAAAATATATTATATCATAATAATCTATATTGCAATGAATACACACAAAAACGTGATATAGTATATTACACATTTTACACACCTTAAATAATTTCAATATGTAAAATACATAAATATATATATTACAACTAAAACATGTTCACTAAGTCATGAGCCTTAGTAAACATGCATTGTTTGTGCGCAACACTTACCTGCTATTGCTAGGCGCACTTGTTGGTTGGTTTAATTTATTATTTTACAACTACCCTATATTAACTACGCTAATTGATTTAAAAGTGTATTTTTAAATAGTGTAATTTTCTCTATAAGTGATTATTGTAATCTTTTGAGAAAATAAATATCTTTAACCGTTATTTGGTATTTATTTTTTTAATTTTTTAACTTTAAATAAGAATTTGCGGAAATCTAAGAAACCATTATTTATTAATTTCGTTTCGATTGCTTTACAGCTTTTGTGGTCACGGGCCTGACTGAGGTATTAGTAATTCGCTCAGTGACTTACCCTTAATTTTCAATTATTATATAAAAAAAGTTAATTTTAAAGTTAATTGGTTTTTGCGATCCGATCCACGCAGAAGGAGCTCACTGTGTCTTGAGGTCTGGCAGTTGGTCTTTTGGGTTCTGATTTAATTAAATGTAGAATTAGATCCCATGATGGTGTAAGCTTCAAGCCATCTTCTCTATTGAAATTTGAAATAGCCTCGCAAAACATCCTGGACAGGAACCGGTGTTCTTTAGCAAGGATTTGGGGCTTTAAAAAATGTAAAGAATTATACCAAATCGCCATAAAATCTGTATAAATTCGTTTTATTTCAATGTGTTACATTCGCGTAAATCTAAATTTTAATAGTGTCTAAGTTCTGA
Source organism: Deilephila elpenor (assembly GCA_949752805.1). Lineage (NCBI taxonomy): Eukaryota > Metazoa > Arthropoda > Insecta > Lepidoptera > Sphingidae > Deilephila > Deilephila elpenor. The sequence continues at coordinate 8,269,868 of OX457105.1, read as the reverse complement.
CAAACAATATTTTGACCTGACAACGTGGAGAAACATACGAGCAATTCATTTTACATACATTCTTTTATGAAATTTGGCACTCGTGTTTAGAAACTGGTATAGACTAACATATGACAGCCTCCGTGGCGCAGTTGGTATAGACTTCGGCTGTGAAACGAAAGACTGCGGGTTCAATCCCTGTACTGAGACAAATGTTTGTGTGAACCACAAGTATTTTTTGTCGATTAAGAATAATCTTATGCAACAAAATAAAAAATCCATGTACTTGTACATCGGATTTAAACGTAGCAGATATCACGCCCGGTATAATTTATATAATGAGTTAAGGAACAATTGGTCGACAAATTATTCTGTCACCTGTTACACACTTCCGTCCAGTTGATCGATGGTGTTACGTTGTAAAACTGAGTTCGTTGTTGACATCTGTCACGAATGGGAAAAAATATCCCGATAACCCTTGTATTTTATATGATTTCGCATGTATTTTTCTCGCTATATCGTCTTCAGAATATTCCTTTTGATTTTTTATGATCATTTGAGTTGTTTCTTTAATACATTTTTTATATGCTATTGAAATATCTACTTACGATTTATCTATATATTTACGGGTTACTGGTGCGATAAATTTATATAATATTTGATATTAGTTAAATCCACAGATTATGATCAAAGGCGTGATAATATTATATAATAAAATATAGCAGGTAAAATGGCGTAGGACCACATTATAGTAAACTTGGGTTGAAAAATCATAAGATCTATTTGGCTCTTTCGATTACCTTAGTTCCAATATTATCGAGTAATTTGCGTACTGCGTGAAATCACAAAAAAGACAAGATATATTGTGATTCTCATGACCCCATGTAAAATATGCCCAAAAATACCATATGAAAATATTTTCTAAACATATTGTGAATTGTTGGACCCCCTAAAATCGCCCCATGTTTATCTTGTTCCTGGCACACCCGAGTGACATGACTGCAGTATTAATATTTTATTTTGTCGCATCAGGTTGGGCAAATCGGCCGGACGCTGGCTTACAAGGCTCAGGTCAGTTTAGAAATTGTGTGTTGAGATAAAAAGTGTGTTTGCTTGGATAGGATTATGTGAATACGAGTAAAGTATATGTATGTATTTGTAACGTTATTTTTTATGCGGATATGTAATGTCGTACTTTTGAATATTTACATTAGGTTCCACCGGGAGTAATGTGAAAAATGAAGCCCTATACGATCGATGTACGCTTCTTAGATTTGAACAACGTGAACTAATATATTATATACCTACATCGAAATAACATTGAACAATACTGTATGCACCATGTTATTTATAGCATTGTTTTGATATTTATCTTACGTCAAGCAAGAATTGTAAAATTGCTTTGAAAATCAAATCTGTAATATACCTATACTTGTAATACCCTCACCTACTCATACACACTTAACATTGCTACTCTGGTAAACCAGAATCAACCACTACTGATCTGTAATAATATTTTTGCATAAACATGGTGAGTCCCTCAAGGCTGTTATCTTATTTTTAGTTTCTATCTATCTATCTATATCAGCCCATATACGTCCCACTGCAGGGCACGGGCCTACTCTGCAATCAAGAGAATCGATTGAGAGTGGTTAGGCCATACAGTCCACCACGCTGGCCTAGTGCGGGTTGGCGGACTTACATACCGTAGAAATTCTTTTAAAATCGCTACGGTATGCAGGTTTCCTCACGATGTTTTCCTTCACCGTTATTTTTAGTTTACTACGACATTTTACAAAAATAATACAAATAAGAAGAGTGGTGGCTACTGTGGGCGAAAACAACAAAATGTAACTATCTAAGATTCTAAAACGTCGTGGCAGGCACAGAAAAATATGACGTGCTGAGTTGGACAGATGAGAGAGAGAGACTGGCAGGATCGAGCCCTGAACCGGGACGATTGGAAGGAGGCTTGAAGGACTTTTTCCATGCAGTGGGACAATGGAAGCTGATGTATTTATAAATAAAGGAAGAGTGGGTGACAATATATTGAAACAACAACATACTTCCGTTAAATAGCCACACTACTGGACAAACCAGGTGTAAATCACGATAAAATATTTGTACAGGTCCTGGTACCGATAAATATCCCTGTTATTATAGAGTTTACGTCGTAAATCAAAACTATTTTACCCCATAGTCCTTTAATATTCCAGCAAAGTGTAGTACATAATTTACATTCCAAATATGTTACGCTGTTTATTTGCAATTGAAATATTTTGACGGGTTTTTACGTGCATTATTTTAGCTTTACCTAGTTTAATTAACTTCATAAATACATACATACATACATAAACTCACGCCTTTATCCTCGAAGGGGTAGGCAGAGGCGTCACCAGGCCACCCACATTTCGCCTTGTATGTTCTATCCCTCAATGTGATAGGGGGCGAGCCTTTCGCCATATCCGGCACAAAGGAGAAGGCGCATCCCAGCCTACTGGCCAATAACGACGAGCGATATGTCATTGGAAACGTCTTTTCAGATGCTACAACTTCTTCTATGACAACTAAACCCAAATCGCTGTATTTAAAAAAATATAGCTACTTAAAGACAGCCCGAAAATCACACGAAAGCGCCTCGTCATAGTGAGCAATATTAACAAGCGATACGTCGTTGGAAAGGTCTTTTAAAATGCTACAACTTCTTCTACGACGACACTTCTCAAATCGGAGTGTGAAAAAAAATATCGCTGCGTAAAGGTAGCGCGAGGATGAAAACATGTATATGGACTCATAGCCTATTGTCCAATAACGACGAGCGATATGTAATTCGAAAGCTCTCTTCGTTTTCTACAACTTCTTCTTTGGCAAGAAAACCCGATTAGCTGTATTAAACAAGATATTTCGACATAAAGATATCTCGAGGGCCATATGTATGGACTCCAGCCTACTGGCCAATAACGACGAGCGATATGTCATTGGAAAGGTCTTTTCAGATGCTACAACTTCTTTTATGACAACAAAACCCAAATCACTGTATTAAAAAATATACATAGATAAATAACTACTTCATATCTATATAAATCTAAATATTTAAATAATAGTTTATTTATTTATCAAAAGTACATAAACATGGTACTTATACAAACTAGGAATAAAAATATTATTTACATTATTAGCTTATACGACTATCTCGGCACTAAACGAAGCTTGTCGCAAAAATAAGTCAAGCCTAAAACATACATACATAAACTCAGGCCTTTTTCCCAGGAGGGATAGGCAGAGGTGCTACCAGGACACCGACGTTTCGCCTTTTGTTCTGTTCCGATGTGATAGGGGGCGAGGCTAACACCATACCGGGCGCAAATTCCTGACTCCATACTGATAATGAATAGAAAAATCCATTATCAATTTGCTGACCCGGGATTTGAACTCGAGACCTCCGCTATGCAACCATACCGTCATACAATTGCGCTACCGAGCCAGTCCATACCTACATAATATCCTTATATTATTTTTTTCTCTATTTAAAATTGTGTTTGTTTTTTATAACATCCCTCCAGATTGGATTATTAAACGCATTGCCAATAATCAACGCCACTGGTAAATGTAGAAATACCGGTAAAAAAAAGATTTACTTATTATTTTAAAATAAACTCTATAATGTCGCGCAACACTCCTTAGACAACTTCTGACCAATAGCTGGATTGAATTTTTATGGTATTTTATCATATCACAAAACTAAAACAGGACTCATTTCACATACAATAGCAGTATGTTGAAAATTCTTGTCTTGCGTAAATAATTGACAATTACATTTTAAAACGGTGGACGTTATTACAGATGCAGGAAATGCATATTTTTGGATTGTGATACAGCGCAATTTGCTGAATCTTGCAAGATATCGAACGATAAACACAGTGAGAGATTTATTGGATCGCTCGTCGTTATTAGACAATAGGCTATGAGACATACATATGGCCCTCGCGAATACAGCTTATCGGGATTACTTGCCAAAGAAGAAAATGTTGTAGAAAACCAAGAGAGTTTTCGAATGACATATCGCTCGTCGTTATTGGACAATAGGCTATGAGTTCATATACATGTTTTCATCTTTGCGCTACCTTTACGCAGCGATATTTTTTTTCACACACCGATTTGAGAAGTGTCGCCGTAGAAGAAGTTGTAACATTTTAAAAGACCTTTCCAACGACGTATCGCTCGTTGTTATTGGCCAATAGGCTGGAGTCCATACATATGGCCCTCGCGATATCTTTATGTCGAAATATTTTTTTTAATACAGCTAATCGGGATTTCTTTCCAAAGAAGAAGTTGTAGAAAACGAAGAGAGCTTTCGAATTACATATTGCTCGTCGTTATTGGACAATAGGCTATGAGTCCATATACATGTTTTCATCCTTGCGCTACCTTTACGCAGCGATTTTTTTTTCATACACCGATTTGAGAAGTGTCGCCGTAGAAGAAGTTGTAGCATTTTAAAAGACCTTTCCAACGACGTATCGCTTGTTGTTATTGCTCACTATGCCGAGGCGCTTTCGTCTGATTTTCGGGCTGTCTTTAAGTAGCTATATTTTTTTAAATACAGCGATTTGGGTTTAGTTGTCATAGAAGAAGTTGTAGCATCTGAAAAGACCTTTCCAATGACATATCGCTCGTCGTTATTGGCCAGTAGGCTGAAGTTCATACATGTTTGCCCCTTCTCCTTTGTGACTTCGGGCTGATAATGCATAGAAAAATCCAATATCACTTTGCCCGACCCGGGACTCGAACCCGAGACCTCAGCGTTGTATCCGTACCGAAATATAACTACGCCACCGAGGCAGTCATACCTCATTAATATGCCTATTAAATCAGAATAATATTATTTTAGTTAGATTAATAACAGGAGTTCAGACGAATAAATAAACATGTTAATGTCGATTGTCCATCTTAAGTAATATCGATACGTATGTAGTCTTTGCAGGGCGTGTATAATTTAGTAGATAAATGGTGCCAAGTCCTTTGAGTTAGAATTTAAACTATAATATACTTGACAATATTATAGTCCAAGTATAGTTCAAGGAAAGGATATGACCGGGGGAATATTATTGGAAAACAATAAGCACGTATAAAACATGCCTTAAATTCGACAAACACAATTTCTCATGTACCTATTGTGTATGTATTGAATGTAAATAATAGTAAAATCACACTAAAAATAAATCATTGTTCAAGTTTAGAGTACAAAACACAATTTAAACCATCTACATCGATCAACTTCGAACTTACCGACTTCACAGCACTTTCAAACTCCATCTGAGAAACTTACCAAAGCGAATCTTATTAAACCACGTCACTAATAACTTTGAAAAAATAAATACGAAAACTAATCTTCAACTCGGCGAGTTGGAAAGTCACTGATCAAGCAATAAGCCGCCTCGTCACTCCCGACCCGTATAAGATGGACGTTGATTAATACGCTCACCCTACCTTGAAATCTTGTAATTAGCAACCAGATAAGACTTTATCATATTGTAACGATCTATCGAATTCGCCACATCAGTTCGCGGTGTTTCCTTAGTGCCATGCAAAGATCCCTATTAACATAATTATCTGCTTGATTAGGGTGTGGGTTGAGGATTTAACGTTAGCTCTGATAGTAGGGTAGAATATGAAAGCCGTGTGTCTATTAGATCTTGGGACCATAATAGGTATAATTATGCGGTTGGGGATAGGATTGAATATTAACATATCCTTGCAGTCTGTCTATCTTTAAAGCGTCATTTACAAGGGGAGAGTTTCTCGCGGCGAGAATCGTATGTCATTATCGCATGGCATAACCGCCATAAGATTATCGTGTTCTGACAATGTTTACACGATGCAACGTTTTTTATCCTTACGGTAATCGTATATTCGAGGCAAGATACTCTCCCCTTGTAAGTGGAGCTTTACAGACACATCAGTGCGATAACAGTCCTCCATTAATACATAATCTTCTCCAGGTGAGCCACCAACTCCTTGCCGCTCTTGTATTATTTTAAAACTACAAATAAATGAAGCCTCTATATTTTCCGTAGATATCATTACAATGATCTCTGCTAAAGTCATATGACTTCCTGATTTAAACTTTATAGTAGATTTCTTTGATAAAGGCATCCATTAAACTGAGTTAAGAAATATGAAGTGTTAAAGAGTATATTAACATAAATTCGAAATATTGAAACAATAATATAATACCTACAATGCGATCTAGAAGTGCTGATACCGCGAAACATTTATTTGAAAAGTCAGTCGACAAATGGACCGTTGCAGCGATGCGGCAAAAGTTACCATTGAATACACAAAATGCGTCGAGCTGGAAATTTATTTATCAATACTAACTTCCGTAAACCCAGTGGTGACAATATTCATGATGTTGAATTGAGTTCACTGACTTTTAATTTATATGGTGATCTTATTTCACGGCGCGCTTGTGTCGTTGATATTACGTGTAAAAGGTAAATCGCTTTTTGAAATTTTGTTTAACAACAAAATTGGTTCTTCACGTTGATTTTGTATAAGATTGTTGTTCTAACACAATACTGCGGCTGTAACTAACTAGACTAACCATAACGTTTCTGCTTTTAGCTAGTAGATCGATATTTTTATTCGGCTGGATTGTCGCCACCATGATAATATGTATGATTTACCATAGAGGTCCACTTGAATGCTTACGGCTTTATTTATTGACATTTTATAAACCTATTTTAATTATCGAATGTTTAGTCTTCTTCGCACAAACAGAATTCAAAAGTCGTTCGAAAGGTACAAAACATTCGTTAACTAAAATAGGTTTATAAACTGTCTATGAATAAGGCCGATAGTTTCAGAAACAGCTATGTCTGAGTCGAGAATTCCCGCTTAAAAGTATTGAATTAACGATAAAGTGGTTATTTGTTGGAAATCAGCTTTACGAAATGGATAGTATTCTATTGTCAATTCAACACCAAAAATCCAAAATGCAGGATAAATTTCGCTGGAACGACTTTCCTGAGTTTCATTACAAGAACGTTAATGGTGCATCGGAAACTCATTCCTCACCTCTTTTGTGCGAAAACGGCGTAAACATGGAAAATAAAATTTATTTTATTACGTTAATTCGAGACAAAGTTACAAAATGAGTTTGTTGAGCAAATGATGGCACGTTATTCATTCACAATGTCTAGTTCATTGCAGTTGTTTACGTTTTATACAAGCTTCCTGATTTTAAATTAAAATAGGCTATTTCTTAGGACAGTTTACTTTTGTTTCGAGAGATGCCAAGGTCTGTCACTTTTAATGTAAATTTTATCTAAAATAGCGGTGCACCTCAAAAAGGTTCCGATTTCTTCTTATTGGGCTGTGAATAGTTTTTATGTCTAGTACATTTTTTTAATTTTACCTAAATTAAGTCACGTTTGTTTTACCCTTTGTAAGGCATTTGTTTTAAGGCAAGTCTTATATTTTTAACATTAGATCTCATTACTTATTATTCTTGACTAGATGGAGATTTTGTTTTGCTTTTGTTTCATATTATTAATAATTTATTTAAAAAAATCTTGCAGTTGAAAATCACTAAAATAATCACATTCAAAAATACCAAGAGCTTAAACACAATACCTAAAATCAAACTTTACATTTTAATTACAACAGTTCAAGTTGGGGACGTTCGTTATGAAGATAAAGAAAACCGACGTTTAAATGAAACACCAATAATCTTGATTGGAGCTTTTGATTTGTTTCAAGAATTGCCGGAAATCAATTGTATTATTCAACAAGTTGTAAATTTACTTTGAATTGGTAAAATCACTTTGAACGTTGGGAATATGGTGCTGACTTATTGCATTTTGCAATTAGTTAATCACATCAAACGGATTGGCGTAAGATGATTGCTCGCAGGTAAATTCTCATCCGTGGTATTACGTATGCGGAGCAATTTAGCCGCATATTGAGGAATGTTTGACGTACTATAAATTGTCATGGGGGCGATTGAAATTAAAATATTATTGAGTAAATAATAAGTTAAGTAAGTAGTAAGTTTCTAGTAGTTATGTAGTTGGTTTATATTATAAACGTAATTATTAGTATTTTTTCATGGAAAGCATGGAAACTGATTTACGGCATAAATAAAATTTGTAATAAATAACGCATGATAACTCGTAAAACGGATAAAATGATTGGCGAGGCTGTTTGCTAAAGAGGATTGAAAAAATACATTGGCCTTTAAAAATGAACATTTCTAACGTGTTCCTTACTACATACATAAACTCACGTCTTTAACCCAGAAGAGGTGGGCAGAGGCGCAACCAGGACACTCACATTTCGCCTCGTATGTTCCGTCCCACGATGTGATAGGGGGCGAGCCTAAAACCTACACCTTTTACGCATTTGAATATTATGCGATGTCTTTACGTTAAATTGGTTTCATTTAATACGAACAATACTTTCTTCATCTGCACAAAGGGCACAGTTGTGTTTCTAATCCAATTGAAATCTCACTTGACTTCCCCGCTTACACAGCCTTACTGGGTGTAAGGGATGTCGATTTGCATAAAACAATTATCAATTATATCTCACGGGACAAGACGGTAACAGCTCGCTACGTATATTATTGTTCATTATCCGTATTCTGCATGTTATATTCGTGTATAAAGAGTTATTGCTGTCGTATAATCTCGAAAACAATGTATTTTATTACATGCTGTATTTCGCTTGAAGGTAGTTAGATATAATAAGGAATATAAGTCATTTTAGTACAATAATGGCACTAGAAGTTCTATGTATAATGTATATAAGTATGAAAGTATTGGGATCGGTTTCAGATAAAATAATTTTGTTAAAATAACTATTACTATCAGACCATACTTTAGTAATTTTTTCTAAAACAAATCATAGAGATTTCACAGCTTTTCCATTTTTATGGGTTATATTGTATATTATAACATTTTTACCATTGTTATCAGCAAAAATGACGAAAGGAGCAGACTGCTTACTTGTAGCGTCCCAAACAAGATTAACAATACTCTCAGCTTGTACTTGTTTTCAAAGCTCATCACTGTAGTAATAACATAAGCCGGTTGTGTCAACTATAAATCTCAGACAACTACTGCAGAAGCCGTAAACATGTGGTGTTTGCGGTACCAAGGTCGTACGGTGTCCCGTACCTCGTCACCAATCCCACGGATGCTAACCACGCTTAATGCTCTTCTAGAAACAAATCCTGGATGTTATTTGTTTGCTGATGAATGGGCGAAGATATTAACCGAGTGCTTGAGGTTCTGCGAGCGAGATGCTTGACTGAGTATCTTAATTATAAGTTATTTATGTAAATTGTGTTAATCGTATTATCTAAGTAAAATAAATAAATAACCTCAAAGCATTAGATGTTAGTCTATTACGCCCAGTGATGTATAAATTGTAATAAATAAATATGAATAATTAGTCGTTATATTTCTCAAGTTACTAAAAATCTATTAACAAACAGACAGGATCAATAACGTCATAGGTTATTACGTTAAACAAAGCATTTCTAAGGATTCACTATCAGTTACTACGTAAATCCGTCTAAGTAACCGCAAGGTGCGTTAATTACTTTTCGAATGAGGCTGTTCCAGAAAGCTAAGAACTAGGGCTCCCCCCTAGTTGTTTTGTTGACAACATATCACCAACTAATGTCTTTAGTTTCTCTAGTAAATCAATAATCGATTGGCTGCCCTCAATACACCGTATTTGTGGGAAATCTGAATTCTCCATTTAATTGCATCTGAAACCATTAATAACGCTTTCTTATTCAGTTAGATTAGTTAGGGCTTTACAACACAAGTTATTGTTATTATTTGAACTGCTTTTGCAATTTGATAATATTAAGATAATTCTAGACAGAATGACAATTTGACACAATTTGTATTGGGCAAAATGGTTGCTCCCTCTATGCTGATTACAGCAATTAAAACAGATCTAAGTTAATTTACCGCTATATATAAGTATACAACTCTACTTCAGAGTTCCTGTGAAAGTAGTTGATAAGTCGAAAATAAATAAATTTTAATACAAAGCAAAAAGTAGGTTATATTTCATACACATTAAAAATAAAAAAAATCGTGGTAAATATTGTCAGTAATAGCGTACTTAACTGTTTTCTTCAACATTTAAGTAGAATACAGTTTTAAACACAATAGTTATTTTATTTCATCCTCTTTGTGCTCCCAGTTCCCAGGGCTCTCGATACAGTTCTTAGTACTTAATAGCGTACTTATCGATCTCGCCGCCGATGTTTTTATGTTTCTGACACTTTTCTCGAATAACGTCGTAAAAATATTTTATGTTTTATTCAATGGTTCGTTTCTTATCTTTAATTAAGTTTGTTTCATTAGGGAAATTCCTTGTAATATTTTAATAAGATTAATCAAAACGCCTAGCGTCTGCTCGACAAAACCATCAATCGTTTCAAATGAAGCTAAAACCGCGACATAATATATCACCCTCAGCAAATTAATAAAATAAATTTTCATTACGGATGGCAACTAGAATCCATGAAATTAATATCAAAGCGAATATTCGGACAGTTCAATTTTAAACTCTTTTCAACTTCGGCCATTATTCATGGCGGTAATGCTTCAACTGTGCTTGTCAGTGGGCCATACAAAAAGTTCGGCGGGAAGTGCGCATCATGTAATAACAGGCGAAATGTTAAATGAGCGGTGAAATTGTGAATATATTGCTTATTTCCAGTGTGTCTGTTAAACAAACACAGAACAGGACGCGTGGATAATCTCAATTTATAATCTGTGTTATATAAATGTGAGCACCGAATATTTAAATGATGCAAGTCTGTGAATGAACTATATAACAAATATATGACGTGTTTTTTAAATCTCGAATGGATTAACTTTTTAGTCCTAGCCAGAACTATAATTAATGCAGTTTATGCCGTTTATGTAAGAGAATTTAGGGGAGGGTGGGCAAGATGAAAAGCTTAACCTCATGATGCATTAAATTTTTTTTTATAAAGAAACAATCTAAAAATAGAATTATTTTTAAAAAAAAACCTTAAAGAAATAGCCCTAAAAGGTAACAAATAATATCTATTTTATTCTACTTATAAACATTGATGTATTTGCTTATTGACTTGACTAGCCAAGAAATCTTAATAATATGTACGTAACATATTGAAGGAAGTCTGCCTTTAAATGAAAAAGTCTCATAATAGGTACATTTTTTATTACATTTTGACCTGTAGAGGACAATACGATAAAAGAGCTAGTGTGGTGTTTGTTATTATCTTTATATATAATTATATAGGTATATTTGCTAAGTGACAATAATTATAGCATTTTATTTCAAAATTTTGTCTTATGCAAAGGTGTTTTTATTGCGTAATCATTACAAAATTGTATTAATGTCCTCATTATTAAAATTATCTGACATTTATAATATTACTAAAGGCAAATACTAAACTACAAAGATACCATGTATGTGTCCTTAAAACGGATTTTTCTATTTTTAGGAAACTGGACAACATCCAAAAATATACGAAAATCACGTGTATTTATTATTTCATAGACTTTACCGAATTGGCTTAGCATTAATAATTAATGTGTTTTACTCAGCACAAAATCTGTGGCAGATACGAAAGCTCTCAGAAACATTTTTTAATACACTTTATTTTTATTTTTTCACACAATACTACCGTCTTAGAAATTTTCGTTTTGCCTCTTAAAAAAGAAGTAGGATGCCAATAACGCTTATAAATTGATTAAAATTTGTTTGTTATCCATCACAGGAATTTGGTTCGGAGACATCCTATATACAGCGATAATAGGCTATGGAGCTACTAAAAATGTAAACCAATAATAATCCTTTCTGTGGCAGGGGTTAAATGGCTTGTCTTAAAAATCTACGCCTAAGGCTGTATAATATTCCAATCACTCACACTTTTTCGAGTCACTAAACTGATATAATTTAAGGACAGGACCGGTGATGGCTATTCAGCTGCATTAAGAAAAACAGCCCTTACCCATTCTGTACTATAATATAATATTACAAACAAATCATGACTTTTCCAATGAAAACGTCAAATAATAATTTAATGTTTATCACATTCTTGGATTCTATCAATCATATTGCTATTTATGTCGAAAATGCGTTTGTCTCTTTGTGTTGCAGATTGGAGTCATCTTGGATAATAGCTTCCACAATATTCCTTTTAATTTTTCGTTTGTTATACTTGACACTGGCAGAATTGCGGGGTAGTATTATCGCAAAGGCCATAAAAATAAGAACTGAACACATTCTTGGAATTTGAAAACCTATTATATGCAGTTTATATTATATCCCTTGAACAAAGGATTATATTATTTAGGCATTTATTGTATATTTCTAGTATGCACGTATTTCTTGAAAGATACAGTAAATATTGCTCCAAGATTACAAAAACTATATCACGTTTCACACTTCTATCATAATTACATTTTTCGTTTGGTCTTGGCTTAGCTAATGTAATTCAATTAATACTTTCCAGACTTGTTAAAGACTTGATGAAAACTATTACCGAGTCTGAGAACATTGCCAAGCTATTAGACAGACTCAATTAGAAGAAATTATACGACGCTGGCTATAGTTTTAACCATTTTTAAAATTGCCTAATGATATTCTTTCTATTCGACCCGAGTCAGCGCTAGATCCTGTCTTCTTCTTTGACCCTTTTTAAGTTCATATGAACGTTAGTATTTCAACTGATAAGGTCAACAATATTATTTACCGTAATATATTTTAATACAAAGCGCCATCATCATCATCTTTTTATACTCTAGCCCACATATTTTGAGAGTTTATGAGTAAAATGCAACCTTGACTCAATAGCCTAGTGTGATGTACCAAGGTTTAAATCTGTCTAAGTCGTGAATGACACCAATGCACATTGAGACGCGTATGAACTGACACATTGGTGTTTCTTACAGTTTTTAAGAGGGTACAACATTCAGATGAAATATTTCGGTCTTACTTCCAACTACGGTTGTCATACTCGCTTTTGCACGAACACGTCGTTTTAAGTCGACTCCGCAATCATTAGTATTTAAAATATTGTACGTAATACGAAATTAAAGGTTGCTTTAAATCAAATAATACATTGTAAAGGCTCGCCTCGCGTCGTTTCTGTGACTCAAGGGACAGTTGGTGTAGCACAAAGTGTTAACGTAAGCCTATTAGTGGTTAATTCGTTTCGGATGAGGCACTAAGTAATTTAATTAAAGGTGTTTAATTTTTTAAATCTTATTCAATTAACGCAAAGCAGATTGCGTGGTGGGCTTAATGGCTTCATAAATATGTTCAAAATATGTCTAAATGTTTTTTACTGTCGCTGAAGACATTCAAGGTAACATCCAAACTAATGAGGATTTTTTAAAGATATCACAAATATTTGTCTTGTTGTCGGGCATCAAATCTATGGCCTGTAGTTTCACAGCGGGTGTTTTAACCAACTACACCAAGGAGGATGTGAAACATAAATTATTATTTAATAAATAAATAAATACACCCAACAGTGACATTAAGATCAATTAAGTCTTGTGTCGCTGGTATCAGAACTATGAGAGACTTTTCGGTCTCACAAACACTCAGAACCGAAAGAAATATTTGTGGGCTGCACAAACATTTCTCTTGGTGCGGGGATCGAACCCATGGCCTCTCGTTTCACAGCCAGCGTCTAACCAACTTCGCCACGAAGGCTGTCGACTTACAAAGATACATTATCTGCATTGAAAAAGCTTTATAATAATATCAAAAGATTTTAATACAATTTTATTGATAATTAATTAGTTCAAAAGGCTAAAGAACTTTCGAGACAATAAGTTAAACTTAGTGACCATTACGATTTACATTTCAAAACACTCTACTTACAAAGGTGTGCTTCGAAAATTCGCTTTTAGTCGTGCCCTTGATCTTTGAAATACAAAGAACGAAATTCAATGGAGCTATTGTTTTTCACAAGTGCCTATACAGCGTGACAACCGGGAGGAAAGAACCCGCTATTTTTAAAACACATTTTAACGTAAAATTCTTCCTCGATGTATAAATAGTTATAAACCGAATTGGGAAGCAATTTATTAATATTTTTCACGACTACATAGCATTTTATCAACCTTAATTAAGGATCGAACTATACGACTGACCTTAATTAAGAATCTAAAGGCGCTGTTTTAATGTAACTTCTAAGAAAACAAATCGGAAATAATACAAAAACCCTTTTTCCAAAGTAAAAAAAGAGATTAACAATTCTGTCAGCAGCAGTTTACTTGGACATGGCTAGTGTAGATATATCTGAAACAAGACTCATAATCAGCTTAGCGCAAGCACTATTGAAGTTATCTTCACGGCGACGGCTGGCGGTCCGCAGGGATCATCAGTATTTCAGATTTTCAGCTTCAGTTCGTTCAGTCTCGAATAAACCTCCGCGGGGGCAGGACGCGTGCGTCACAGCCCATCGCGCTATACGGAACACGATAGAGAAATATCTATCCCAAACTTAACTTCAATAAACTTTGGTATGGTGGACACAGTATTTCGTGGTTAGGATTTGAGTGTTAAATGAGTGTTGGTGACGAGTTATTAAAGTTGACTTGATTGACACATGATCATGGTAAGTGGCGTGAGATGACGTCAAATATCAACCGAAATCCTCCGTGAATTTAATTTTGTTTTTTTTCAGCTGTAAATAATTCAAATTCGCACTCAAATAAACGTGAATACAACTCAGAAAACGGACGATCAATGCGAAAATAAATAAAAAAAACAGTAAAGCAACAAAAGCAAAATTGAAACGCTAAAATTGGACAATTCTCATTTCAGACGGGGAGATAACGAAATAAAACTTTCGTGCCAAGTTCCAGAGTATTTTCACAAGGGTTCATCCCTAACCGAGCGATTCGTTAACGCAACTTAACAAAGTAGGAGCCGAGATTGACAAAAGGGATTTTCCAAGTCATTTTTCATTGTGATCGCACTGTGCTCGTTTGTGTCAACGTAAAGAGTTGTAATTTAATTTTTTTATTACGTCATCGAGGTAATGTAATTAAGGGTTTGAGGTAGTTTGTTTAGGATTTTCGGGGGCTTTAAATAAATTAAAATGCAAATGTTTACTCAATGCCCACTTTTGCGTAAAATACATGTGAATTATTTAATTAGAATAAAAGTTTATAGAGGCGGTGACAAATTTATTCAATGGTCTTTATATTAAATTAAATTGCATAATTTACAAAAACAAAAATAATTTACAAAAATAAAAATATTAAATAAACCTTTTAACATTTGCTGCGTTTTTATGAACTGTAAGTGATAAAACCACAATTACATTGAGTAACCTATATTTCTCTTACACCCTTGTAATTAAGTTTAGCTTGCCTCTTGGCACTCTCGATGAAAGGTTCGACTTAAACTGATTTTCCCGAAATACCAAACGAAATAACTTCTTGGAAGACAATACCAGTTTCAATAAAAGCTTATTTTATTGCCGCCTTAAAAGTGCTAAACATACTTTTACATATTTCAGCACTGAATAGTAGGAATTTGCTCTATATATTCATCAAGCAATATAAGGTTATATCATATATAATATCTTTGTTATGGAACATTATGGATATAAAATGTGTTTTCATTTCATAATTGATTCTCATTTTACCTCATTTTACCTGTATGTCTGTTGCGTTTTGCATAAATTAATAAGAAATAAACATTTATATTTTGATATAAAGAACGTATTCTCATCCGTATTAAATATTTTGGGAAACAAGTAATTTATCATTAGGCCTAGATTAGTGGTAATGATTGCGTATTAGGATGATTAATACAAAAATACAAACCATCAATACTGAGTTAGTCTGACTACTGAATACTCATATTATGTTACCTGAATTTTAATAGTATTTTAAGCATAAACAATTCAATATTAAATGACATTGGTCTCCAGGAAGGTCTTTAAATTATCCGTCGCTTCAGTAAGCCGTGACAGAAATTTAATTAGATGCTTGCCTTTAGCAAATATGTAGTCGGGTTTAATTACGCCAACTTTCAAAGGCTTATTTCCGTTTCAAGGTGTGATATAAGGCGAGCTTATCGCAACTCAATTCCGGATAAATTATATGAAATTTCTTAAAGGAAAATCACTCATAGAATGGGTTTCCCGACCTGAGAATCAAAACCAAGACCTTACAGGTTACACCTTACATGATATGACATACCCTTACATGCTGCCAATAACAGTGTCTGCCCAAAAAAGTTATTGCATTTTAAACTCATAACCACCAAAAATACGATTTTAAAACACGAAATGACAAGTTAATCAAAACATTGAGCCGTTAATATCAATTTCCTTTAAAAAACATTCAAACAAAAAAAATACAATGGACAACAATAAATACATTTCTCAATTAAAACTCGCGCCAGCGGGAATTTTTGTTTGGGAGCTACGCAATTTGAGGTCCACTGCACAGCGCCGTGTAGAGAAATGAAAAATATTATATGCTCGTCAAGGCGCTGTAGGACATTGTCGGTCTTGGGTTCTTTATTCACTACCTAAATAATAGAAAAATAATTATTCGTATGTTCACGCGGTTGAAGTAAAAGGAGATCGGTCGTTTTCCTATGAATATTGGGCCTAGTAGTGGAAACATGGTGGAGACAAATGAGACATAGAATTAAATAATAAGGATTTTTTATCCATCAAATATAACATAGTCTTCTTGAGCTAGGATACGGGGTTTTTAAGATTTATCCTCTTAAAGTTTTACTAAATCTACCATTTTCTGCTATCTGAATACGTAATGTCATAGTTGGCTTATATTTTAAGTTTGGGATGAGTATGAATATACGTTATTATAAAGTACGTAAGCTTATCAAGGAAGACAGAAAAACACATTTGAATATTTAAAAGTATATTATTTTGATATCAGGTTTATTGTATGTAGTTAGTCACTTTGTCATGCGCTAGTTTAAAAAATATCTGAAGCTACCGTACACAATAATGAAAAAATAAAACAATGATTGAGGATGAATCCATTCAGACATTACAGATCATGTAAGCCTTTGCGCCTTTACGATCGGTGTCTCGTAGTTGTTGGCTTCAGGCGCGCATCAATGATTTCCCGTAGTTTTTGCTTACATGACGATTATAAACATTTTAACTTATTTATATGCTATAGTATTGTTGAATCGAGGTAAGCAATTGACTGCAAGGGACGCCGTAGAGAATAAATACAACACCCAGCCACAAAACGAAATTATATGATTTTCAAATTAATTCAATTTTAAATACACATTATATAGTACACGACGAAATAAACAATGCAATTTGACAGATAATAGTCTCGTGACAGATGTCAACTCTATTAATGTTGCTGACAAATACAAAAATGGTAGAAATATTTCATGATATCTTCATTTTTTTGTAAATCTAATTCCAATGGTGTAGGATAAAAGTAAATAGAGAAATAAATCTAAAAAAATACGCCAAATTTTTTGGTAGTAATGAATTTCTTGTCCACGGTTGGACCAAATCGACCGATCTCCTTTCTGTGCCCTTGTCCGTAGTAATAGCTAACCGAAATGCATAGTCATAGTTTAATTGACGTTCACAATTGTAACACCATCTTCTACTATCAGTACATATTTTGATTTAAGAACATACATCATATTATATTTCAATCTTTAGAATGGGATCGGTGACGAACAAGCTTAAAATAACAACCATTTTTTTTTCTGGTATATTAACAGTTAAAACTTAAACTAAAATGCGCAGGATGCGCAGACCGAATACCCGCCGGCTTGAGGCGGTCGTGCCTACCTATCGTCGGTCGCTAAAATTATGCCGGCCTGGTTGTATCTAGACGTACCCAGGTGAACTTAAAAAGCGATACACTAACCCAGCACATTAGAATGAGGTTCTTAACTACCGTACGGTAGGCACCATTGCGACGGATTCGAAAATATGTATTATTGTAATATTACTTAGGCATTATCCCAGCCGGTGAAAGAATCCAAATCCTCCATTTCACCCGGTCTTCGGCATCCTCAATATGTTATAATATTACCATTAAAATTTATTCCAGACCATCAAATGTTAGTTGGAAAATATTTTTGTGTAACTCGTGACCATTTTAATGATCTGAAAGTAGAATAATCATTATATACGGACACCTGTACCCAGCATTGTCAAATAAATGCTCTAAATGGAATCCTTCAGCCTCCTTTCGCCTTTGTGTGAATGAGCGAAATTTCTCTGTATTTTTGTTACTCTACAATTGTAGGTTGTATGTAAGGAACGCGAATTAGCAAAGTTAAAAAGTATAGATTATTACACAAAAAAGTCAATATCTTATTCTTCACAGTTAGAGAGAGAGAGAGAGAGAATTATTAAGTGTCAAGTTATGTTTATAGCTATTTCTGTTTTGGAAAATTCAATTATAATGACATATTTTCTTTTGGAAAACACCATTTACATTACATTCATGTTTTGTTTTCTTTTATACCCGACATTAAATACAGATATTGTATAGAATATCTGAATTATTTTTCCAAATCGAAGAATCATACATACATACATAAAGTCACTCCTTTATCCCAGAAGGGGTAGGCAGAGCCGCCACCAGTACAGCCTCGTTTCGCCTCGGACGTTCCGTCAGTCGAACAACCGACTTTATTTATTTCTTGATTCATTACATTTTACTTCTTTTTTGGAGCCTTCCCTTTATTCCTCAACTTGACTCTGTCCTCGGCGAGCTCTAGCCATTTTGGCTCGAATGCATCTAACTGTCGTCTACGTCTGTATGCTGCATCTTTGCTCTACTACGTTTTCTCCGGCCATTCGCGGGAATCCAGCTTGTAGCCAGCCTGGCCCAACGGTTTGAATATTCAGTAGATTTACTAACGAAATGTGGGTGTGCTTGTTACTTTATAGTTCTCAGATTACAGACATGAGTGGGACGATTTTGTTGGTAATATAACACCCCCAGTTTCCCACCACCCAGTCTGCTCGATATTATCTATTTTTAACCGAATTTATTTTAACTTATTTTTAACTTCAAAAAAGGAAGAGGTGCTCAGTTCATCGAAATCTTTTTATGTATATTTACCGATTACTCGAAGACGCCTGAACCGAGTTGGAAAGTTACTTTTTATCTTGGCGGTCCCCCGCCAATTGATGTTACACATATTATTATTATTATTGGTTGAATGTTGATTTTTTCCTAGTGAATAAGGAAAATAATCAACATTTATACAAGCACATGATTATTATTGTAGTAGTATTTTTGAAGTCGCTTTTATTTTTAAATTCAACATAACTCCTGCGTCAAGGTATTTTGGCTCGGGACTGTTTCACTGCCTATAGAATATTTAATTTGAAGTCATCTCTTCTATATCATACATTGCATATTATCTCCTAACGCATACGAATTCACTAGGAAAACATAAAGCAACGTCATCTATCCTAAATACAAGCCAAAGGAGATTACTAAAGAATATGCGAGCGAAAAATGTCTCCATCCTCTTATCGCGATACTCGATTTTATCGTAAAGATACTCCGTAATATGGAACCCTAAAGCAATACAGTAAAGTCGGTGTAAATCACGGTTGGAGGATGCGTAAATATAGTAGCGAAGTATAGTGGAAAAATGTTCGCGAGCTGTACACAGCTTCAACTCGGAATTCTGTTAATTCCAGGGGACAGGGTTCGCCGGTAAATGAGTTTGTGCTGTGCTGTAATTATATGGTACTTGTGACTCGTGTTCGCGATTCCACTACTTGTGAAAGATCAGAAGAGTACTGACGACTGATCGATTTAGTGAGGGAAATTACTTTTTTCGCATTTGAAGCAGATATTTTTGCTTGCATAGATAATTGTAAACGTGGTTGTAAAAATCACCTAAGATACTTAAAAATGCAATAATATAATGTATGCATAAGTTGTGACCCATAAATTATTGGTTTCAATTCTGAACACATAATTAAGGTGGCGAAATATTTTCGCTTAAATATAAACCAATTTACTCGGTTAATAAAAGTGAATAAAAAAATTGATGCCTTTAATTCCATTTACAGTATAATTTCAGTCTTAAGATTGACATATTTATACTACACACAAAAATATGAAACATCAAAACATTTTACCATGCTGATAGTGTAACTAGATTTTAATAAAACACCTATAGAAACCTATTTTCACCGAATGAAACCATATTTTGTCCGGCACACAATTTTGCTACAACGTATTCGTCATGTGTTAGTAAACATTGTTTTGTTTTTCATACGATGTGGGCATTTGTTGATAGAAGCATGGTTCGGTAGTTCAGCGTTATTACGTCACACGTATTCAGAGGCAATCGGCTAAAAGTTCGTCTGTGTATTCATAAGCCGTTAGTTCACATTGTTATCTAATAGTTATTGTTTTAGGCTAAATATTTTTGGACTGCCCATTGATTTCTTGGTGTGTTTCAAGACTATGTATTTGGTCCCATAATAGTTTTCCAAGTAAGTAATCACTGCTTTTGGTTTTACCGTATCTTATTCTTTACTGCGAAATCAATAGGACCAAAAAAAACATACCTAAAATAAATAATATTTATATTGAAAAATATTTAACTATCTAATTCAGATCGTTCATGGGTTTAGATTAGACACCTAACAATAAATCTGATTGCCGACCTGTGAATCAAACTGCAGACCTCGCAACCCATGAAGTCGTTAGTTTATTGACGAGAAATATAATTTTGCTTTCATAAGGATAAAATCTTCTGCTTCAAATATGCCCTGAAATTTGCTTCCACCTCATTTTATCTCCGTCTGTAACAGAGTTGTTATCTGTTTCAGTATTTACGTTCATCGCGTGTAAGTAATTCCATTCTACTTGCGAACCAATCCCTTGTTAGCGCTGTTACTCAACTTTTTTCAGTCTGTATCGGAGTTTACAAGTCAGAAAGTTCAGTTCCCGCTTATTTGTACTAAGCAACGTTTTACGCCAGTGAAATTGATACATATATACATTAACATCACGATTTTTTCCCAGAAGGGATAGGCAGAAGTGCAACTAGGACACCAATTTTTCGACATAATATGTTTCGTCCCACGTGATAAGGGGCGAGCCTACTGGCATACCGGGTACAAATTCCTGACTTCGGACTGATACTGAATAGTAAAGTTGATAATTGACTAGAAATAAAATTAGAATTTCAATTTATTGTGATTCTATGAAGTTATTATATAAGTTTAATAAAGCTTTTTACGGCGAGTATATTTCCATCCTGATTGACTTATATGCTTTCGTACGCGGCCCGTGTATATCTGGTTTGAACCAGACATAATTGTCTTGACCGGCGGAAGATAGCCATAGTGTACTCGAAGAATTCTATTCGGAATGCTTTACGTTTAACAACAGATTCATTGCAGTTCATTGACAGCCTCCATGGTGCAGTTGGTTAGACTCTGGCTGTGAAATAAAAGGCCGTGGGTTCGATCCCCGCACCGAAACAAATAGTTGTGTGATCCACAGGTATTTGTTTCGGGTCTGGGTGTCTGTGAGACCGACAAAGTCTCTCGTAGTTTCTGATACCCACGGCACAAGACTCGATTTTAGTGTGCAGTCAGGACTATGTATGTGACTATTGGGTGTATTTATTATTAGTTACTTTGCCGTTCCTGCATAAAAATACAATCGATAAATAACTTGTAAAACTTGAAAAGAAAACATTGAAAGCAGAATATTACATAACTTGTAAGGACATATTATGTTTGGCTACCTGAATCTTCTGCAGCGGTTAGGTAAGCTGACATGGACGGTACCGTAACTTGAAAGATTATGAAACCACAACTCTGTTTGAGGGCGAAGTTTTGGATTTACGATGCACATGCAAGTGAATTTCGCCATTTGGATATATTACTTTGAAACTAAAGCGAATAATTATTATGTTATCAAAGTTTATGTGACGATTTTATACTTTACATGTTTTTTCGTTTTGCCGTTTTGGTAAAAAGTTATTATTAACTTTGCAGCTTTATTGGTGGATATTATAATGCCTTTTTAACATTTAAGGAAGACTTCTTTGGGGTTTTTTCTTAGCCAGTAACTTAACATAGAAACAATTATAGGAGCATTGTTTTTTTTTGGAATGTTTTGCATTAAGATATGTAGGAACTTTCCTTGGCTTCAACTTTGAAGCTTTGAAGAAAATTTCACAAAAGACGATTGCTTGATTTGGAAATCGAAGTCGGAACTAAAACAAATGTGAGCACCTTTGTCACATTGTCCTATTTTTCCTGTTCTAAGGCCGGCAAAATTCATTTAAGTCGTTTAATATTCTGAAATCCAATTAAATAGTAAATGACTCTACTGGTCCTACGTAAATTACATTCGATTAACGAAAATGTATTTTTGACTTAGTTATAAAATGAGTAGGTACGACAGCCTCCGTGGCGCAGTTGGTTAGACGCCGGCTGTGAAACGAGAGGCCGCGGGTTCGATCCCCGCACCGAAACAAATATTTGTGTGATCCACAGGTATTTGTTTCGGGTCTGGGTGTTTGTGAGACCGAAAAGTCTCTCTTAGTTTCTGATACCCACGACACAAGATTCCATCTTAGTGTGGGGTCAGGACTATGTATGTGACTGTTGGGTGTATTTGTATTTGTATTTATAGAAATACAACATGAATAACTTGTTGGACGAAAAATCTCTTTGTAATCCCAAAATATAAACACATAATAATTAATGACATAATGTATTTCCAACGTTAAAATATTAAAGAGATTAATTGAAGCTTACATGTAAATTTATCGAATTACGATATTGTTTGGTTAGTTAGTTTTGCTGAATATTTAGAGGGTACATATTCCTCTGGGCGTTTGTAAGCGCTTTATGTGTCGAGTTCATTAGCGTAAAGTGGGCGCACGTATATATGTTTTAAATTAAGTGAATATTTCATGTGTACGTAAGCGGGTTAATTTATTTATTGTCTTGTTAACGTGGTGTACTTTTATAAAAGAGCTTTTGATATAGGACCTGCAAACGAGTAAAAGTGTCACCTGATGGTTTTTGTTTAAAGATTATGATTGCACATTTGATACTTATTGATTCATTAAAAAATTATATTATAAATTGATAAACTTGTACCTCCGACCCATGTTTGTCAGCCCAACTTACTATTTAAGTACTAAGCTAACGCATACTTTCGTTTTGGATTTCTATTTTTAGGTGCGTTAAAAAACCTGAAATAATGTATTCCCCTAGAAGGAGACAGGGTGGATACTGATTGTTATAACTTCTTAAATATCTTAACAGTGATAGCACCTTTAATTTGGAGTTATTTATTTATTTATATGCACTTTATTGCACACACACACAAAAAAAAAACAAATAAAAAGAAAATCACATACATAAAATGTACTATTGGAGGTCTTATCGCTCAAAGGCAATATCTTACAGACAACCATGGGATTGATTTTAGAAAAGGATTAACAGAGGGTAGTTTAAAGTATAAGAGTTAATTGCCTATGAGACAGTAGTAGCACTTCAGACTAGAGGGCCAAACATGCTGAAATCAAAAGTAGCTGCAACGTACCTTTGCCACTTTACAAAAATGATGGCTTTCTCGTAGTGTTCTGATTTTAGCATAACAATAATTTTGTCGCCGCTGTATTGTAAACCGAGGAAAATGACGCAGGATTCCATTATTATATTTGTTGGAATTTTGTGAAAAAAGTTTTGTAACAGCATGTATACATTTTTCTTTTAATTGTCTAATTGTTTTCGCTCACATAGAGTCAATGCTATTAACTATTTGTTAAAGATACTCTAAAATATTGTGTAAAATGAATACTAGAATAATTAATTTAATATCCTTCCTTAATATAACTTAACACTTACAAAATCCACCATCATGCAACTATCAGGAGCGCTCAGATATTAAATAAAAGCCATTTTCCAAGCATGCAAATGTTCTTTTTGAATGAGCAATCTCACTAAATTCAGTTACATAGAAATCTCTTCACACAAGTTATGAACGTTCAAGCAAGGAAATCGCGAATTCATGCTGAATTCATAAAACAAACAAATGAATTAAACGTGCTGGTTTCTCGCTGCCAAATGTGCCAAAATGTAGATATCTTACGGTTTTATTCTCATACAAATGTATTTTAATCAAGATGTACCGCGTGGTTTTAGTAAATTATATGTTTTCACAAAATTTTTAGGTGACAAAAGGTTAAAAGTTGTCATGGATTTCATTGAAAATCCTGTCGTGACACTCGCAATTGTGTCGCGTTTCAGGTCCAGTCGATGTAGGTATATCTCTCGATATAGATAATATAATTTTGACCCGATCGGCATAATTGTTTCCATCTCTTCGGCGGATACTTTATATATATTGCCCTGCATAGATACATTGCCCATAAATATGTATAATACACAGCCGAAAAGAAATGATTTCTCTCTTTTTTACACAAATGTATTTTAAACAATAAACAGTCCCAGATAACCACAAATATTTTATTTTGCAACGTAATCCATTTTTAAATCATAGAACAGTATCAGAGATATTTCAAACTTCAAGGAACACACATGTATATATGTAGAAATTACAGTATCAAACCAGCGCTTGATTTATTGCTTGAATTTAAATGCCAATTCAAACTAGTAATTGACAGTATGATCGAGGTCGCGCCACTGACTTAATTGAATGAAGATGTTTATTCCTCAATCGACAGTTATTTTAATTGTAAAGGCAGTGAAAAAATATGAAGCTTTTTAAACTAGAACGATGCCAACAAAATCAATTCAACTTTCTCAATTATACAGTTACAATTTGATTCCGTTTTCGAGGTCTTCTTCATTAATATGTTAATTGCCACTTTAGTAAGCTGTCGCTAAGCAGGTATTTTATTAAGGAATTAACTGGTGAAACTTTGCAAGGATATATTATAAACATCTGTATTTCTTTAAAAATCTATTGTTTGTATGTGGCAATTTTTGGAGACAGGACTCATCGTCGGTAGATATGTTAGATTATTTTCTCTACAGTAATTTACTGTACTAACCTATAAATTATATCTTTATAAATAAAGTGTATTTCATTTCTTTTTTGGATTATTCTATGACTAGAATAATTAAAAAGAAAATTCCCCTAAACGCTTTCAACCCATCTCTATTTGTTACCAATACAAACCTTCCTGAAACTGAAAACAACACGAATAATCTTTTTTCGCAGTCGTCAGTACTATCACCAAAATATCTAGCCTTAACATAACAATGTCTTCATGGAACTATTATCCTACCTCTCTATCTTACAACTTTTCCGCTAGACGAAGTGACTTGTTTATCGCAACTTTGCCTTCCGATTTTTATGAGATAAAACAAGTACTAGCCTTGAAGTTGAAGTTTCAACCTTGGTAATTAATAGAGCCGTATAAGTTATTCATTTTATAAAAAATCTGAACTGTTTATAAATACATTTTATAAAGGAGTCGTTAATGAAAATAATTATACATATGCTCAATGATAATTATCGTGAGACACTTGATGTATCGTGAAAAATAAAGTTTTTCTCTTCTGATACTCTGGCTCATTGATCGAGTGTCGGTGTGTAATAATAAATATACATATACACCCACATAAATATACATATACAACAGTTACATACATAGTCCTGAACCCACAGTAAGATCGAATACTGTGTCGTGGGTATCAGAAACTGCAAGACACTTTTCAGTCTCACAAACACCCACACCAATACTTATGGATCACACAAACATAGGATGCCTCGGCACGGGAATCGAACTCACGGCTTCTAGTATCACGGCCAGCATCTACCCAGCCATAATACTGAAATACCTTCAATGACCTGTGAGTGATCTGACATACAATTCTCCCTACTCTTTGAGAAAAATACAGGTGAGAGCTTATGTTTGCATCGTACAAAATATTGAATTATGAAAAATTCCAACAGTGCAGTCATTTAATCTTTCTTATTTCATAAAAGTTTACCCTTGCTTGTTTTTGTTGCATTTTAGTCTCAATGCATTTCAGTTTAACACACGACGTTAGTATAAAAGTTCCTTACTTATTTTGCAAACTCTGTTCTTTGTGTGTGCTGTGTATCATTAAGATGTATAAAATGTATTTCTCTTTGTTTTATTTTTCACTTCCTTTTATTTATTCATATTATTGTCAATGATACTATCTTTTCGTATTTCGTCTACGCGATTTACTTTAATTTCAGTATGTTTTATATACTTAAAAAATTGATAGACACGTCCGTATACCTTATTCACCTATATTTGTCTTCTCAAAATGAGAAAAAAGTAAATCCACGTTGACGTCATTATTTATTTGTGATTACAGCGTTATCCATCCATCCATCAGCCAAAGGACGTCCACTGCTGAACATAGGCCTCTCCTAATGATTTCCACAGTGACCTGTTGGAGGCAGCCTGCATCCAGCGACGTCCCGCCACCTTTACCAGGTCGTCTGACCATCTTGTGGGTGGACGTCCCACATCATTTTCATTCATCAACGTCCCATTACAGCGTTAGACAAATAATATTAAATAATTACTCTTACTTATATCCTGATAATTCGTAATTATTTCTCCTCAAGTAGACACGACTTTTATTAAGTTCCTATCGTTTAAAAAGTCGGTTTTTCCGCGCAAAATGTCTTCCTCTGAAAGTAAAATTACAAAACTATGAGCCACGCACAATGTTTATTTATGAATACAGCAAAATATTCATAAATCCAACTACCAAATTACAGAACGTTCTGAACATCTAACTTCTTGAGAAGATTGTATAAACATTAATTTAGTACTTTAGTAATATGTTTCCAGTAATGGCAATTTAACAAACTAGTTTAATAAAGACAACAGCTTTAAAGTAAGTCAAACATAATTATGGTTAGAATCTGTAATAATGCATGATGAGTAAATTGTTACAATAAATTGGTTTTAGGTTAGACGGGTGGGGCAATTATCATTAATTACCACTCATACATAAACTGGGCATAGAAATAGCTCCCAGATATTAGGTTGGTACGAATAAGTACTTAGGCGAGTTAAGCTACATTGATTAACTATTGTTACAAGGCGGAAAACAAAAGGAAAACAAAAAAAAATCGACTTCTTTATGAGTATCTACCTATTTAATTTGGGTTTACAGTAGTTACTGTTTTATAATTAGTGATACAAATAATTCGAATTGATTTGCTTTACCTAGGGATTGAAACCAAATAAGCCCACTCTACACAATCTATTAATGTGTTCGAATTAGTATATGATTAAGTAGTTATGGATGGCACTAGTTACCTACCTGTTTAACCTTTCGGAGATAAAGAGAAGGTCTAATTTATGTAGTTATATTAAGTTATGACCTTTGGGTTCCAATAATTAATGATTGCTCTTAAATGTTTAAAAATATTCTAATTATTACCTAAATATTCGAATTACCTAAATATACCTTTGGATCCCACATATATTTGTTTCGGTGCGGGGATCGAACCCGCGGCATCTCGTTTCACAGGCGGCGCGGCGTCTAACTAACTGCACTACTTATATTTAAAAGATGGTGCCTTTACATTCCATAATGTGATTTCATCAAGTTTACTAAGCAGCACTCTGTATTGTGTATTTGTGTATTTTCTGCTTATTTAAAATTGTTCACATTGGCAGTAGTAAATTCAGAATAGGTTTTTCTGAGACACGAGGTTTGCTTACTTTGGGACCCAGATGTTAATTTATGTACAACATTTGTATGATACAATGTATACACAAGTTTGTTTAGACTTTTCTATGATAAATTATTCAAAATAGTACAGTTTGGAGCTCGCCTAAGCCTCATTGAACATCATCATCAGCCCGTTGCAGTCCACTGCTGGACATAGGCCTCTCCCAAGGTACGCCACAGAGCCCGGTCTGCTGCTTTACGCATCCAGTCGCTGCCGGCCCTTTTATGCAAGTCGTCCCGCCATCTGGCCAAAGGACGTCCCACGCTACGTTTTCCAAGACGCGGTCTCCACTCCAGAACACGCTTACTCCAGCGGTTATCCGTTCTGCGACATATGTGGCCAGCCCATTGCCACTTCAACATACTAACTTTCAGAGCTATGTCGGTCACCATGGTTCTCTGGCGGATCTCCTCGTTCCGAATTTTGTCCTTCAGAGAAACTCCGAGCATAGCTCTTTCCATAGCACGTTGAGCGACTTTAAGCTTATGGATTAGCCCCACAGTCAGTGTCCACGTCTCGGCTCCGTACGTCATTACAGGGAGGACGCACTGGTTAAACACTTTTGTCTTCAGGCTCTGTGGTATATCCGACGAAAATATGTGGTACAACTTCCTAAACGCTGCCCAGCCCAACTGAATCCTCCTGTCGGCTTCCTTTTCGAAGTTGTGTCTACCCAATTGCATTAATTGCCCGAGATAGATATACTCCTTGACAACTTCGAGAAGCGTGCCATCGATGATAACCGGTCCCGGAGCGACGAGGTCATTAAACATGACCTTCGTCTTGTCTAGGTTCATCCGGAGACCAATTCGTTTGGAGGCTTCATTTAAGCTGTGCAGCATTTCTTGAACTTCCTGCAGCGATTCTGCTATGACTACGATATCATCGGCAAACCTTAAGTGCGAGATGTATTCGCCGTTTATATTGATGCCTCGCCCGTTCCAGTTTAAAGTCTTGAAAACGTCTTCCAATGCATTTGTAAACAGTTTCGGGGATATCACATCCCCCTGTCGTACTCCTCGATGCAATGAAATCGGTCTTGTTTGACTATTCTGTACTTGGACGGACATCGTTGCAGCTTCATACACGCTTCGCAGCACCTCGATGTATCGAAAGTCAACCTGGCACCTCTGCAGGGAGTCCAGAACAGACCAGGTCTCGACGGAGTCAAAGGCCTTCTCATAGTCCACGAAAACGAGACACAGAGGCTGATTATACTCCTGGGTCTTCTGTATAATCTGCCTCAAAGTGTGTATGTGGTCTATGGTGCCAAATCCTCCGCGAAAACCGGCCTGCTCCGGTGGTTGGAAGTCGTCCAACCGTCGCGTCAGCCTATTTGTGACGACCCTCGAAAACAATTTGTAGACGTGGCTCAGGAGCGATATAGGGCGGTAGTTCTTGAGGAGGGTCTTGTCCCCCTTCTTGAAAAATAAAACTATGCTCCTGCTCCACGCTCTTGGAGTTCTCCCTTCGTGGAGAACGGAGTTGAAAATACGCTGCAGCTGCCTAAGTACAGGTGTTCCCCCTGCCCTTAAGAGCTCAGTTGTAACTCCGTCCTCGCCCGGGGCTTTTCCATTTTTTAGTTGTTTGAGGGCGCACTCAATTTCATAAATGCTGACGTCGGGAAATTCGTCGGAATAGTGTCGGACTAAAGCAGCTCGGGGATCGGAAGGGACAGGCTCTGGTAGCGAACATCACAACATTGAACAACACCTGCGAACCCTTGAAATTTAGAGCCAGTTTAAACCTCGCCTGCTCGGGGAATGTCACTTCTTTCTATTCTTAGCGACGCCTGTCACAGCACTCGCTTTAGTACCTCCGTCGCAACTTCACTTTTCTTGAAAATATTTTGAATGACCACTCGTTCAAAGCTGTCGTCTCTTCGTGAGTTCGCTTAATTAAACTCCATTAATTGCGTTTTTTCTGTATTTATGTTTGGTTTTACTGGATATTCGATTTAGAATTTAGTTTTAAACGTAAATCGGGGTTTTAATTTGTCAATATTTATTGTAGGAGAATTAAATAGAAATGATAAACGTTTGGTTTTGATAATTGATTTTCAGTGACGGATTACACAAATCTGTGCAGTCGAAAAATATTGTTTAATATTTAATTTCAATAATTTTAGATAGTTTACTTTGCCGATGTAAGTGGTTAGTTTTATAAAATATAATCGCTGTACTGCTTTGACAAGCGAACCGTAGCGTGCAAAACATACGTTTATCATAAAATGAGAGCTCTGTTAGAAAACTTCATTCGAGTACTTTCCCAGAAGCCAATTACCTATATTATTTTAAAGGAATATCTCATTTAAGTCAAATAGATTCATCACCAGCTATGTTTGTTCCCATAGCTAATGTTATATAGACACCTATGCGTTAAGATGGCGCTCATGTTTCACGCATCAATATATTCAACATTAAGCGTGTACAATTAAGGTGTGTGAGAATTTAGCGACTCGTATTTAAGCTTCCGGGTTTAAATCTTGATATATTGTGCCAATAACGAAATAATCCCTTATTCTATTCGTTAGAGATCGTTAATTTGCGAGAGATTTGTAAGATACACGTTTAATGTGTTATTTAATACGTCTAGACTATTAACATTGAGAGCGTCTAATTAATATTGATTTTGTATTACTTAGACATTTTCTAGATTTTGTTGCTATAAGACTCGTAAGCTAGCCATCATTGTATTTATCTGATACCTATTAATTACAATCACTTATGAAAGATTTATAGATCAAATTTAGATTTTTTTAAACACAAATTATTTTAAAATGATTATCAGATCATCCTTTTTCTTTATTTTTTTTGACTATATGTAGTTTAATGACCGGGTGCAGCGCAAATGTTACATAAAAATATTTAATGTAAATACGGAATATTAAACTCAGATTATACATACATACATACATAAACTCACGCCTTTTATCCCCGAAGGGGTAGGCAGAGGCGCCACTAGGACACCCACATTTCACCTTGTATGTTACGTCCCATGATGTGATAGGGGGCGAGCCTATCGCCATATCGGGCACAAATTCCTGACTCCGGGCTGATAATGAATAGAAAAATCCAACATCACTTGGCCCGACCCGGGACTCGAACCCAGGTTTAGATTATACATATTCATATATTCATTTTTACCTCAGATTATACATATTCATGACAATTATATTACTACAAAAAATCTTATACTTCACACAGATATCCCCAAAGGATTTCTACATATTACCGATGAATAATCCCTATTAATATAATAATAGTAATAATATAATAAAATATTACCCTTTAATAAAAGTTTATACAAAACTATTGGATTACTATACATGTTTCAAAATATATTTATAGTAATCTAAAACAAGCAATAGAATTGACATTAATCGAAGTTCTAACGCACTCCCAAAAGATAAGTGTTACTTTTAATATATACAGCTGAATTTTAAATAAAGGGTGTCCCATAATAAACGCAACATTTGAAATTGCTGCCCTTTATGCAGTAAAGTGCTGGCTAACAGGTCAGGGTTAGTAAAAATGGACCGTTACAATGGTTACACGATAGAAAACGTTTCTTTATTGTTGAACATTATCTCAAAAATAATTAAAGTGTGTCGGCCGCAGTTAGAAGTCACATGAAGGCTATTGCCTTCAACCAAAAACATGTCGTTCAGATGTCAATATCGAAGCAGTTAGAGTGTTGTTGAAAATCCAGGAATATCAATGCGGCGTCCTGGACAAGGATTGCAAACTCAAGAAGATCTCTTAAGCGTATACTCACTAAAGATTTGGGTATCCATGCTTACAAAACTCAGCTGATACTCAATTGAAGCTTTATGACTATACACAGCGAAACAAAACCCCCTAGATCGTGTGATTTAACACCTTTAAATTTATTTTTATGGAGTTATTTGAAGTCGTAGGGTAAAAAGCCGACATCCATCAGTGTATTAAAAGAAGAAATTCACCGCTGCATAACGAAATACAGCCACATTTATGCAGAATGGTCATGGAAAACTTCGAAAAAAGATTGGGCATTCGCCGGCAAATTTCAGGCCATTTGACCGATGTATTATGTCATAAAGGACCCTATCCTATGTACTTTATGAAAATATAACAACCAAAGTATTATATTAAAAACGGTGCTTTCTACTTAAGTGTACTGTTATTTCAAAAGGCTTCTAAAGGCTGACAGTTGAAAATGTTAGTTGTCTAATGATAATAAAAACTACCATTAAACGTTCAGATTTAATCTTTTAATAGGCTGAACGGGAGAGAAAAATGCAGCAATTCGAATGCTTAATTTGCTTTAAATTACGGGGATACAACAGGCATTTTTTTAACATTTGCTAGATTAAATAAACTATAATATGCTTGGTTTGTTAATATATATTTTTTCTAGCTAGGGCTATCCCGCTCAGTACTAGTCGGCTCATCGTTCGCCATATTTCCGGTCTTTAGTATCCTCGACTCTGAGACCATTGACTCTCATATCCTTATTCTTTATACAGCATGTGCCAAAATTGTTTGCAAAAAGCAAAACTGGGCTGTTACAGATACAGATTATTCACTTCAAGTATCTATAATTGTTATGCCGCATTGTATGTCACAAACACTAAGTGGTTTAATATTAGTAAAATAATCTTTGTTACTTTCAAAGTATGGACGTGCCTTCAATTCCAGATTTTTATCTTGAAATACAGAAAAATATAATACCCAGATTGGGCACAGCAGAAGATATGAATTTCTTTTACTCAATGTCCAACTCGATATAGCTTTTGCGTTTTTAAATTAAATTTTCCGCAGTATTCCTGTTCTTGTTAGAATATTAGGTTTCCCTAATCGGATTTATGTAGTAATAAGCATTAAGACGTTGTTGAATATTGGATACGGAGTTATTATTTCATATTTAGTAATACACAATTTATCTCTCTATTTTGTGGCTTACTCAACTCTAGGGTTGTGACAAGGCTAAAAGAAGTACAGTGTCAGTAGTAGTTACTGCCATTTTGAAAATATGAGTTTTCGTCAACCCTATTAATAAAAATAAGGATAGCAAATTAGATATTAAAATAAAAGAAACTTTTATTCATAAAATAGATAATTATATATATACAAGATATACTTCATATACTTGATATGTACAATAAAGAGAATAAATAAATGAATACCTAAATAAATAAAAATAACTTTAAAAAGTCATATTGGACTAATGCTTTCAATCCACTTACATCATGTAGGCGGAAGCCTGTTTATTCTTCGCATATTTTCAATTGGAATATAAGCAAAAAGTAATAACAAGTGAGAAAATTCCAAACTCTGAAGTTTGGTGTTATACCTAAAATTTTAAATATTTTTGTTAGCAAATGATTATGAACGTACCCGCAAGCGTACCGTTAGACATCCAAGGCAGACCGATGACCTAAAAATTATTGCAGGAAATCGCTAGACATCGGTGGACCTTGGAGGAAGCCCATATTCGGCAGTGGACATTTTGCGTCTGATAATGAAGTCAAACAAAAAGGGTAGAAAGAAACCGAAAAGTTTGTTAACGACAATAATCCCCATATCTCTCACGTTAAATAGTTGCCCAAGTTCTAATTTACTACGCGAGTAATAGATTAAACTTTACCTCGAAATACTCACTAATCCACGAGATAATGAGAAAAGTTTTTAATTGACCAATTTCGTACCGACCAGCTAATTACAAGCG
This sequence comes from Deilephila elpenor, assembly GCA_949752805.1. Lineage (NCBI taxonomy): Eukaryota > Metazoa > Arthropoda > Insecta > Lepidoptera > Sphingidae > Deilephila > Deilephila elpenor. Next base: position 8,236,404 of record OX457105.1, on the reverse strand, counting down.
TAATAACCTCGACCATCTTCAATATTTACAAACTCAAGTGTTATATCTTCACTATTCTTCGTATTTGTATTCTATCACACAAAGGGTGCTTTAAAAAAATGAGTAAAACATGAATATTTCCAGTCATCAAAAGTTTGTCAAAACTGCAAAAACAAAGTACAACCAATATAGGTAATATTGTAAAAAAATATTTTCACTCCGCATAAAACGTACACAATGGAGTGTCCATATTCCATCCCAGATTTGTACCTTTATTTTAGTTATTTACGTGTTGTCAATAGTCACATCACTATATGACTTTGTTAAATGATATTTTTAAAAATGTGTCCAATTTGTTGTTACGCAAAAGTTGGATATTTTAATTATCTGAAATGAATTTCGGGTTCAGTTGAAAATCAGCGCCGTAGCTCAGCCTGCGGCATTAAGCTGAATTGAATCCTTTTTGGTTCAGTTTTTTTAGTTACGCCTTGTGTACAATATTCTTTTAATATGTTGATTAGATATTTATTGATTAGTTGATTCTTTTGTTAGTTTTTGTGATATTTTTATTTTACTTAAACTAGGAAGTGTTCACTTTCTCGTAACCAAATAAATGCTATTATTATAGGTAATTATTATTTATAAAATCAACACGTAACGCTTTAGCAGATTTTTGTCCTCACAAAAATATCTCAAGAGACGCTGTTGGCTTTAGATAAGTATTTGTTTTCTTAGTTTGGCATTCCAGAAAGGCTCTTTGCGGCGGTCCTTTTATAGTATACTTTATTTGGAATGTCATGTTCGTGTTACTAGGGCGCCTGAATAAGCCGGGCCTAATTAATGGCGTCGTTGAAGTTGAAACAAACGCGTTGCTATCTCATTTACTTAGAAAATGACTTTGGTCGACACCATTATTATGATCATCCTCAGCCTTAGGAGGTCAATTGTTAATAATTATAGGTCTATCTTTAAAGACTACAGTGAAATGTCAAAGATGGCTCGTATTTAGTCTTGACTAATTCCAAATAGCACATACTAAATAATTCAAGATTCTTGTAATTAGCTGAACATAGATTTCCAGAATGGGTAGGCAGAGGTGGTAACAGGACATCCTCGTTTCGCCTTGTGTGTTCCCTCCCACGATGTACTCAGGAGGCGAGCCTATCGTTATACCCCGAAAAAAATCCGTGCTGATAAGGACTAGAAGAATCCAATATGATAGCCCGACCCGGGATTCAAACCCGAGACCTCAGTGTTGTAATCGTACCGTATTACAACTGCGCCATCAACGCGGGCTCACTTCTGCATAATTTAAATACATTTACATAATTAATGTACAAGTTCAAAATATAATTATCATCTCGGGAGCTGCAGACATGTAAACAAAGCGCAAATTAAGAATTCAACACACACATTATATCATTAATTTACAACATTAACGAGGTATGTACAAGCAAGGAGCGATACACGCAAGGCGAAACAATGAAGTCTTTAAGCAACTTGCGTTATCTGTTGAGAACTTACAGTTGGCTAGTAGATATTGTAGTAACTGTATAAACGTTAACCGCGTAAGTTTCCACTGAAGTGTGGTGGAGGTATCCATTAGATTTTTAGAATGTGTAGTTACAGAAACGGCAGTATATCGGGCTTATATCCCGACTATAGCTTTGCCAAGTGTTATGAATCTAACTTTGGGCGACATAATTTATTACGTATTGTAGTGGATTTGTTCTATAGTAGTATGTCAATATTGTTATAGGTTACGCGCATCCTTATTTAATTTGTATTTTTCTTTACTTAGTCACCTAATATACCGGGTATATCCTGAATGCGACCGAAAACGAAGCCAGGTGGTAGTTTTAGTGACTAAAGAGAAAATGACATAAAAAATAATCGCAAAACAATGCGACAATGTTATTAATTTTTTTTAGTATCATCTTTTGCTTCATCATTATTTTGCTAAAATAATAATAAAATGCGTATGTACCATTGTGTCTTTAGAAATAAAAGTTTTATCTCTTGAGATTTCTGTCTAATCTACGTAAGTAGGCCTTAATAAATGCGCGTCTTTGGAAAGCAGAGCCTATTTGAATATAAACATCACAAATTATATTTTTTTAACTATTCATTTCTATCTTTCGTTAATTTAAGTTTCGTTCTTTTTTATACATACAACATTATTCATATTAGCTAATACAGAAAATGTTTAATAGTGTGTTAAAACAAAAGTTAGTTTATCACCTATAAACAAATTTAATAACACCTATTCTACAAAGTAAATAAGTAACAAAATCAGCGCGAATTAATTTAAATAGAATATCCCATTGAGCGGGATACATTCAGTCCATAATGACGTCCTTTAAAATGAGCTTTGAATATCTCAAATGGCAATGCGAAGGATGCCTTAGGACGTGCTCGGGTCTACGCGCCACATTCACGGCCCACCCATCAATTTGGCCAGATAAGGAAATAATTTCACCCCACTTCGACCTATTTATAGTTCCCTGAATACACGAAAGTTACCTCTTTGTGGAGTAGGGTTAACAGTTGTATATCAGATTTACCTGTAAACTTGGTGGAAGTGTATTCTTTCTGTGTCAGCTTTTATTGACCGATATTTTCCGCTATAATTATTCGATTATTAAAACCAAGGCTACAAAAATAATACTTACTTAATACAATAATATACTCAATACAACAAAAATATATTATGTCGATATCTATCATAAATTGGAACAAGGGTTAACCATCAACGCTTCGCCCTTGAAATATTAATTGACACTGATTACCAGGGAAAGTAAAAATGATAGCCTTAACTTTTTTCTTGAAAACAAATAGTTTCGATTTGCATGAATATTAATTCCTTAACAGCATTGCTTTGTGTTTAATTTGTTTGAGGTTTAATATCCTATAATACAATATAATACTATAGGTAAATCTAACAGCTCATTCACACGGATTCCGTCGTTAACGATTCGTCAAAAAATACGATTCTTCATGACGGATGGACGTTCACATTGCATACGAAATCGTGTTTTATCACGATTCGGCAAATATACGATTTGATGTTCACATTCGTTTCGTGATTCAGAGTTTATTTTAAATTAAAACGGATGTAAGAATATTCGCAGCCGGCCAACACATCATTCATATTGCAATTGGAGTAAGAGTTCATCAGCTAAAAAATTAAAATGTGTAAAAAGGCCAGTTACATAATTATACGTGTAACAACCTGTTGACCAATATTTTTCTGAATAAATTGCGACAATTTCCGGAGACCCGCAAATGTTATTACATTTTGTACAAATTGCGGGTCTCTTTAAACTCGTCGGTTATTGGTGTCAGTGAAGCTAAATAAATAATATGGGTGTCAACATTTCCATCACAGTGTTCTGGGATGGTAAGCGAAGTAAAAAACGAGGCTTTTAAATATAATGAATACGTACTCGTGAGTAGCGATGTAAAGAAATATTTAACTTGATTACTTATGTTTTTGAATAATGTATTTGAAACGTTTTATGTTACGAATAAAGTGGTGTAATATCATTATGGACTAGCAGCATTGCGCGGGTTCTTTCGGGCATAATTTCATTTTTATATATTTTTATCAATATATATATATATATATATTAGATTTCTATATATACTATGAAAGTACAATCTACGCTGCTATCAATTATATTGAGACGAAATCATAACGTTGTGTTTCAAAATTGGTTACACCGATTTTTCCCACAATAACAGAACAAAAAATAATAGCTTTGTGCTACATAATAGAAACATGAAATTTCATGACAACGCCAAACTATGTTTTAGAGATAACTGCGAAGGAAACGAAAGAAAATATACACTTTAACCTTAGTTAAAAGAGTTTACTTCTTCTCAATGGAAACTAAGTATCCAAAATACTTTTTGGCAAAATTCTATTTTATAATTCAAGGTAGTCATTTTCCATAGCGATACAATAATTTTAAAGTTACCGCAAGTTTTTGATGCCTTTCATACAAAACGAATTATTTTTGGCTCTTAAATACGCTTTAATTGCAAAACTATCCTACACATTACAGAAAAAAATATTTCTAAGAAGCCTCTTTTTAAAAATTTCAAACATGTAAAGGGGCCAGATTTGACCAATATGGATGGTGGGGAAGTAATTCCATTCATAAATCGTTAATTTTTCTCAGTATTTTCGTCGACTTGTGAAACAGTGATTTTTCTTTGCGGTGTTAGGCCCATACTGCTCAATTGTTTCATCAAATCGATTCAATAACCTCATCCCGTAGTCGATATTGATCATATGATTCTTCGCAAGAATGTCGATGAGCAACAAACATTTAGCGCATTCCTAAGTTACAGAGGGTGAAACTTAGGAATGGAAACTTAGGAACTTCCGTCCTCTTCACTCGGCTGACGTTGTTTTCGACTCCGGTGCATAGTAATTAATCCAGGGTTCATTCAGTGTTTTGTTTTGATGCGAAAAATTATTTTCATTAACATCACTTCGAATCATCCAGTCGTTGTTTTACACTGTGAGCAAACGCGGCACCTAAATTAGAAATTTCATGCCCACATTTTAACGCACAGTTATAATGACTGTGACTTTCCTATATAGTGTATTATCTATGACTGTGACTTTAGATGTCGTTAGGATGTCAGCTACTTCTTTGCAGTCTCAATTTTCCATCACACATAATAAATTTTAGCATGTTTTCGACCGTAACCATCTCATTTTAGCGACTCGAGCGCTCTACCTCTTCGGTGGTTTATAGACCGCGTTCAAACTTCGTTTACCATAGGCGGACAGTAGTTTTCATAAGTATTGTTCCCGGTAATCATTTCAAAACTATTGTTGTATCAGCCCATATACGTCCCAGTGCTGGGCATGGGCCTACTCTACAATCGAGAGAATCGATTCAGAGTGGTTAGGCCATATAGTCCACCACTATTACCTCACTTGAATGCCGGTAGACTACGAAGTTCAAAAAGGCCCCCTTTTACTTTGATTGGATAATGACTGCATGCATAAACTCGGACATTTTGACCCAATTACGCTCGCATTTTGTTTTAAACGCAAGGTAGTCTGTACTCTGTTCGTTGACCATTTGAAACAATTAACATATTGGAAGAGATTTTTAATGTTGTTTCTTCGGAGGTATGTTCAACAGGTTTCTCAAAAGTATTTTTAATATTTGCTACATTTACAAATGTTCAGTGTAGATTTAATACCACAGACTTATGTGCAAGAAACGCGAACTCTCTTAAAAGATGCAAACGCAAGTTTTCAGTTTCTTACGTTCATCTTTCCTTTTTGCATGTTAAGCCAACCTTACTATTCAGTGTGTCGTCAAATCTGCATACCAATGCTATATATTTTTGGTGAATTTCTTTTTATGTAGGAGAACGAGGATACGAGAGGGATAGAAATATTTATTTTATGATGAAAAGTTTTTCGTTTTGCAAAGACTTCGTAAAGAAAGTAACTGATTTTTACAATGGTTTAAAGAAATTTTATTAATGTACCAATTTAGGTTTAAGAGGGTACTCGTATTATACGTTGGTTTAAAGCAAACGATCTTAATATAAATGTTTAATGCAATTTTGTCGTAAGTACACTGGGCACCGTAAGACGTCAGGATTGGCCATATTGTGTATATAAACTTGAGTATACATAATCTAAAGGTGTAATTTAATATTATGCTTGCTATATAATTTGCTCCGTCAATCCATAATAGGCCAGTTTGCTCAATGCGATTGAAAATAATTTTTACCTACGATTTATTTATTTTATTTTATTCTTCTTGAGTTGTATAATTGCGGGGCTTAATGCCAAAGGTATCATCATGCGAATCCTGCACTGAAGTAAAGTGCGGTCAACTCGGAGGATAGGAAGTGTCCAATTTCATGGCGGGAATATCAAGATTGTGTTCAGACGTCGCGTCGCTGCGGGCAGTTGTCAAAGGCAGCATTTGTTAACTTCGAAACTTGAAGCTTGCTTTGGAAATTCTGGCATTAGACAGGTCACCAGTCAATGCAATGGGGTATAGTTGTGACCTTAACGTAATGTCTTGTTGATGTTTTACTGTAACTTGTTGGTTCAGGACTGGAGTTTGTGCTTAGCTCGGTGATAGGATTGCTCCATGTCCTATCTTAGGATGGAAATGCGTAAGCGAATCCCACCCGCATTAGCGAAAATTCTGCTTAACTTCTAATAGATATACATGCTTACGCTTATGTAATTTTAATAGTTGAAATAATTATGATAAAATCATATCATCCTCACAAAATTTGCGAGGTACTTAAGCCCCTAACAGACCGGGAAATGTCCTAAAAAAGATCTCTTCTTCTTTTGTTTCCATTGTTAGCGGTCTCTGCGAAATTTCGCAAAGAAGCTTTGGGACAAAGTCGACGCTGCATTCACGAGTCTGCATAATATATGACTTTTTGTTACAATTTCACTTAAAACTAAGCCGTGTGCTACAGCTTGGTGATATGATTGGATTTAAAATAGTTACCTCGTGAAAAATAAGCTGTGATGCCCAAGGTAAGCTTAGTGGTAACTGAGTAAGGTAACTGACATAGTGCTATTAGTTACTTTCGTGTTAAAGTATTTTTGCCTGTTTCTTTTTGTACACCATTTTTGCGATATCAAATATAGGTCCTTTTATCTTTGTTATTGTGGCAGGCGCCAGAGTCCACTTTCCCATTCAATCTTCAACTATTTCGAACGGGTTTTAGTGTCCTCGATTATTAACCTATTGGCGACATCAAGCACGTGTTCATTATCTTCTTTGACGACATCAAACCAGCATTTTTTTGAGCTGACCTTGGCACATCCGTGTTGCCAACAAGGTTGCCGCGGATGCACTCGTAATGAATGCGATAAACAGTACTGTTTTAAAAATTTGATCTTTTTTAACTGTATTTAATGACCGATTTCTAATTCGAATTTTAGGTAACGTTTTTATAAAAGCAATATGAATGAGTTAAATTCTTCAAACCAAAAATAGCCCTAAAAGTTAACATTTAATGGCACAACAGGTATAAATCTGTATGTGATGTGAATCTACAAGATTCATGATACACATTCATGGTTTTAGATCACCTCTCATGAATACCAAATACGACGGAACAGAATTTCATGAACGTAACATCTACGACACTAATGCTGGTACATTCTGAGAATACAAAGCAGAGGCGATTTTTGTAATACTTCAGACTGTAATTGGACAGACGGAAAGATTTGACAAAACACAAATGAATCACGAGACACAAATAACGCGAGTATACGCTTGATGTGTCCCAAGTTAACTTGGTTTACTAAACTATTTTATACGGATTTTATCGCGATTTGGTTTAATTTTTACATTTTTTAACTTCCCGACGTTCGACGTTCGACATTTTTTAACTTATCGACTTCGCGATAAAATCCGTATAAAATAGTTTTATTTCAATGTGTAACATTCGCGTAAATCTAAGAAACCATTGGTTTACTTATTTCAACCATTTTTAATTTAGTCGCAATTCGTCGTTTCAGGAGCTTTTTTATTCTTTTACGATGCCATTATCGTGTTCTTCCTTATAGTTAAATTGTAAATCAGGTTTGCGCAGAAAGAGAATTTCAATACTTTACTATTATTATGATGCCAAAGTACCTAGATAGGTACTTACCCCCAAGAATCTCCAGATCGACCTGTTGGAAGCAGCCTGCCTATGTTCAGCAGTTGACTGCATGTGGCTGAATAAATAAATAAATACACCCAACAGTCACATACATAGTCCCGACTCCACATTAAAATAATTTAGGTCTTGTGTCGCAGGTATCAGAACTACGAGAGACTTTTCCGTCTCACAAACACCCAGACCCGAAAGAAATAAATATATAGATAGATAGTGCCTAGATAGCAAAAAACCTTCACACTTATACACATATTTGAAGGATCACGTGTCATCTTTTTAGACTGATGTTGGTGATAACATGGCTTATATTATATATAACTACGGTTTAATGAATGGCCTCAATTGTGATGAAATTTAGTTGATATCATGTTTCGATAACGTTTATTGAAAATAAATTTGGTACTAATATTATTGTACGAACAAATAGTCTAAACATGCCGGCCAAAACTAATATAACGCAGTTGTATATTTGGTTTGAAGTTGGATTCAATTGTTGGTGTTGTCTGTTGTGTACTCGTACTGGCAATGTACTTGTCTCTTTTTATGCAGCGTTACTCTATAATTTCGTAATTAAAATTTGAATTATCAAAAAATCTCATAAAGTGTTCGGAATAATTATTTCTAACGCTTTTTTTATAAATGCCTGGCTTTTGTTTTTTTCGGGCTCGTGACTCTTTTCAGTATATCTTGCTATTCATCATACACATCGTTTCGGTATTGGAAAATATTTGAAAAATTCACCCTGTAAATCTAAAGCGAATCAAGGATTATCTATTGGCACATACAGAAACGGCAATAATAATATGTTTTTCGATAAACTTTCGTAGAATTCCAAAAATAACATTTCAACTTCACGTCTTTGAGTCCTGATCGCTTTACGGAAATGTAATGGTTTAGCCGGTTTCTATAAAACTGGTGTTACTACTAAAAACTCAGTGCAGTTATAGTTACAAATATTGTATTTAATATGTTGCGTGCATAACCTAAAATTGCATTAGCGACTTGCCAAAACCTTAAACTATAGCCATACTGTATATCGATACTGTAGCCATGTTGGCGAGCCAAAATCGAGAACGACCTTGTAAAAAAAGAGTGTTACATTGGAACTGAGTTTAAAATTGGTTAAAACGGATCCATGGAAAAAATGAATGAATCTTGGCCCCAATAAAAATAGGGCAATAAAGAAAAGGAAAAGATGGAACCACTTTTAGTGCCCTACATTTATTTTGGACATTCTTTTTTCCTGCAGTATCAATTATACTTATGACTTCATTTTATATGGTGTCATGGTGATGTGATTTATAATCTTTTTGGCCATAGTAATTATGTGTTATCACACTCAATGTATTGGTTATGTGAAAAGCGATATTGGGGCAGTTATGCAAAATGCTTTAATCAGTGACGCTGACGGTAATACCGAAATCAATATTTCGGTATTACCGTAATTTTAAAATAAAATAAAAATATTGGGCCAAAACACGCATCCAATATTGGTGAATTGCAGTTAAGCATCGGGAATTTAATTACCTAAAATTATTCGCGGAAATTCAAACATATTATTTTTACAAATTCTTTCTACGTTGTTCGGAAGCAATATGGCTTCCTTGTGATGTGATATTTCGGCTTTAAGACATAATCAAAGTTGGTTCTAAGTTTCCCCACAAAGTTCTCAAATTTGATGACCGAAGGTAATTTGTTAGACGTTTGCGATGCCTGCTGGACGTGAAAACGATATTATCATTTACTTAATAACGGGTGTTTGTCTCGAGGAAATTCGAACAATACATAGTTCTCTACTACATTGCAAAAAAATCAATTGCGTCAAAACGAAATATTGAAGGTTCCTTTAATGTTCTTAGCGGATGATAATAATAATTATATAAAATATATGAACTGAATGCAATATAACATACCCAACATTTCTTTTTTTAATTTGATATCATACTGAAATACCAACGCTTCAAAGTCAGTTTACAGGGTCTATTTTTCAAGTGGGGGTAAATGGCTTAATCTGAAACTATGAGGAATAGTAAAAAATGCTGAATGGAGTCACGAGCCCGATTTTGATGAAAAATAAAACAGAACAAAAAAATAATATGAAATAAAAAATATTTATGAATTCTTATGTTTCAACATAAGGTTAGGGGCTCCGATTAATTTCTAATTTAGAAAAGCAAATTTAAGTTTTAATAATTCAGTAACGAAAGAAAAAAATCCAATCGCAATTTGCATGATTTACAGATTCACAGAACAAGAATCTAAGTTAGATTGGTTAAGTTTTCGGCGCCTTAACCTTTCGAACGAGATTAATTTTTAAAGCAATATTGGTCAATTTAATATTACAAGCATATTGAACCGAGATTTAATAAAAATATATTAAATACGTAATATTAATTATTCCAAGACTTCTTATTACTTTATTTTAGAACAAAAGCCTTATTGAATATTTTGATGCAAAGTAAAATAAGAATACGCCAGAAAGGAGAGATAAGAACGTAACATATTGTGTAAGGGCTAATTAGGAGAGTAACCAGATACATATATTCAGTCCCATTTCATTTAGGTTACCCTTCTACAGCACGTACAACACTGGATATCGAAACTGCTTTGAACACATTTTATTAGCATGTGCAAGAATAACAATAAAAATACTCTTGTCCTCGCTTTATGCCTGTTTGTTGCGTAATACAAATACCTATATGTGGAATGCTAAAGAAGCGTACACGTTTTCCTGTGTTTCCTTTGGACGAAAGCTAGCTAAGCCCTGTAATCCAATATACAGGACGTCCCACGGCGATGCCACACGGAGAGGAAGTACCTTCAATATTGTAGAAAGATAAATGTACTGAACGAAGACATAATTTTGATTTTGAAAACAATTTAAACTGCATTTAAAGTTTTTTGAATAAACGCATTTCTGAAGCAGGAATCGAACCGGCCATGTGGTAAAAGAACAACCCATCATTAACTTTTTTCAGTAAATTTATCTATCTACAATATTATAGATACTGTGGTAATATGGGGTGTCTTAATATGGGCGTGGTATTACGTAACCGCAGCGACCGCGCGACGATGCAGTTATTCTTTATTAACTATTTCAATACTTATTTCCAAAAAAGAAATGTTATAAATAATAAATAATATTCTACGCCACAATACTTTCGTCCGTGTGGCATAGTCGTGGGACATCCTGTATATAAACCGAATATCGATACATGTGTGTCAAAACAAGACGGCACGCTTGATGACACAGTGTCTCTGTCAGAACGATGAATGGCGGTACTGGGGTGCATCCACACGGAATTATGCTGTATCAATTGTTGATTTGTCACGCACAATTGATGCTGACAGCGGCCTAATGTGTGTCAAAATAGTTTACACAATCGAGTGTTGTGTTGGGACGTTTGTTTCCTCTCCCGTTATCCTTTAGGGTTTGTTTTCGATATCTGGTATTGTTTGTGCGATGGATTCTTTATTCTTGGAGTTACTAGAGTAGATTTTGTGTTTTGTATAAGTTGATACAACTTGTAGACATCTACGTATATATCGAACTTTTTCCATCTCGTGCTGACGTCTTGGGCGCGAATGAAACTGGATGGAAGAAATAATATTTGTAGTGTATCAAGACAAAATAATTATTAAGACTCAAGCATGATATAATATTTTATTCATGATAGATCATACATATAGTAATTTAAGGCAAAAATCAAAGGGTATAACGTGTAGTTGTCGATAGAATGTTTACAAAGGTTTTTCAATTCAGAACGCAAAAGTCCTGTATAATGTTTATTGTGTTTTCTTTTTTCCCAGTATGTTTTGCAAGACATCAGTTGCGCGATTCTAAAATAGTAATGTTATCAAAATTAGCTACCATTACCTAAGCTAAGTTATTTTTAATTAAATATAAGTTCAAGTATATAAAATAATATATATACACAATAATGAAAGATTACAATACGTGTGACTTTCATTTATACGGTTACCTTGTTGACCCAGTATAATTTGTAGAAAAAACCCCCACTCATTCCTTAAAGGCCGCTAGGGGTTATAAATCACCACAGCCGTTTAACACCCACAAGTCTGCGATTCTTATAAAGTGAATGTTCACAGGCGGCAAAGATCACCTGCTATAAATCAAGTCACATACTCGTTTGCTTTCGATGCTGAAAATAATGTCTTATTGAATGTATCCTTTTTATTTCATTTTCAGCCTATATCATTTTATTCCTGAACATATTACAGAACTTCTGTAAATATGTCACTATATCTTTTATACATATCCATTCATTCTCCGATACATAAAAACGTTGTTCCGTCACAATTCATTATGTCCTACGCTACATTTAGCGTTTTGCGGTCTCCGCTTCAGGTTACGAGTGCTTCAGAGTTATTTACTGCTATTTGAATAAAATTATATCAAAATGTATAAAATTCCCATAAAAAGGGTATCCTACATGGCTGAAAAGTGAAAAGTAAAAAATCTGCAAGCATATCCATACGCAACGAAACGCCAGTTCATCTTTACACGCCGTCAGAACACCTATGTGATTTGATTTTCTTCACCACATTACAATTTTTGCCTCATAAAATACCAGACGCGTGTCACGATTCATCTTTTTACGAACACAAGTTCAGGATTTCTTTCTTTCGCGACAAAAAAGATAAATATGTACCATGTTCCGTGTATGGTAACAACTGAATACGTAAACATGAAAAGAACAAGGGGACTGCGTTCGGAACTTCGGCGCGGTGTATTTATTCGTACTTCCAAACGTTATAAAGAAAAAAACTTTGTCGGTGGGAAATTGGTGAAATCATGGAACTTTTTTATTAGTTGATAGTGTGAAAATATACGTTGTTATATTAATGTCATAAATGTTAAATAAGTTTATCGGCGGCAAACGTTATTTTTTATGTTATTACTTGTAAGATGTATTTTAGGAGAGCTGGATTGTTTTTACAAGGTACGGAAAATTGGGCTGTAGATTTGTAATACCATTAAGCAATTTGATTAAAACAATGTGTTTGAGTAGTAATTAAATGTTCTGTCATAAGGTAGGAAGTGAGCCAGGCTAGTAACGTATCTAGATGTATATTATATGTATACAGAGAGAGAGAAAGAGAGTGTAAGAAATATTGAGAGCGCTATCACCTATTTGTCAAATGAGCATACAAAAAAGTATTTTTACTAGTTACTTTATAACGTATATGCATTGGCAAACTAAAGGAATTTTTCTCATAAAAAGCAGGCACATTCTGGCCTGTAGCCATACGGATTACATAAAGACTATAAAAAATCCGAAATTCTAATATTCACGTTAACCGAGACTTGCGTTAAGTTGAAAAAGGCATTATTCCCATAGCGAAATTACAGTCATGAATAATTTGACAAGAATTTATCTCATTCCGTCGCCGAATCATTCGCCATTTGAATACAGATTTGTTTTCGGAACGAATAAATTTCACACCAAATTGAATAGTAGTTGCTCTATTTGTACGAACGTATTTCGCTCGGAATACGTGTTGACGTGAGAGGGTGGCTACCACGATACATTATCACGGCGTAAAAGCAACGGTAGTTCCCATGAGCACGTGCCATTAGCCGCCTGTCTGCTTTCACTCTCTCCATTGCTCCCTTTGTGTCGTTCAAAGACAAACGACGAGATTAAGAAACGGAAATGGACTCCACTCTACTTATAATATACGTTTCGGCTATTACGCCGAGGGTTATGTCCTTTCGTATTTTATTACGTATAGTTATTATATTTTTGCAGATCTTTGTTCAAGTAATGATCCTGCCAAGTTCGGTGGAGCAATTACCACAGCCGATATTTTCGCTTTTGTCGACAGACGTCTGAATTGCTATTTCGCAATATTCACATAACTACCTAGAGCCTATACCGAGAGGAACGTTGGAAAGTGAAACCCGATTCTTAGGTAATTTAGTTTTATAATCTGATATAAAGAAACAGGTTTTGGATGTTTATTTCTCTATCTTTATTTTATGTTCAGTCTCGAAAAAGATTAAATTGAAAAAAGGCACCAGTAAGATTAGTTTCATTTATATAGGAATTAATATTATTAATCATGTCAAAGCTGTAAATATCTGTCGAAGTATGCAAATGCTGTTATTGATTTTCGATCAGGTGGTGTTTTGCCTCATGATCGCGTACTCGACAAGAATGCCATTTCGCGGGGAATTTATTTACAAATGAGAACACATGGTAGCGCCCGCCGTCTGTCAAATATGCTAAAACTTTGTGAACTAATATCATCCTTACTCAAGGATCTGGCGTTGAGTATGTACGTTGTGAAGTAATTCGTGTAGAATGTAATCCAGTTTTGACAGATGTTGGTGTAGAACGTTTGTAAGGAAATGTATGAATTAATTTACAAATTCTAAAGTTGCTAGTAACTGTGTTTCGAATTAACTAATGAATATGTTTGAATTGTTTTTTATTTTTTACAAATATTGTTATTCTTTATGTTCTAAGAACACGACCTACAATTTATATCCAATCATGGGATTGTCAATTAGTAACAAATGTCAGAGAACTTTTAGGGCTTTGCACTTAAAAAAATCTTTTGAACACTATAATTCATTTACAAAACTTTATGAAAACAATTGTAACTCGTATTTGGTGAACTGATAATAATTATAACATGTATAATAAAAAATAGCGAGCAAAATATTTTTCCTACAATTAGTTAATAATTAATTATTCATAGATTTACTTTTATTCAAGGTCAATAAATATGCATTCGTCAATTGTTTGAAAGCACGGTACCATTGTTCAAAATTGATCAAAAGTTGAAGTAATACAAAAAAGTATTTAAAAACCATCTCATGTCCTGCATAAAATCTTCTTGCAGTAAAGGAGTATAATTTTATAAATGACATGCAATCACACTCAGCTCCATCTTCGCTGAAGTCACTTACGCAGCACCTACTGATTTTATGCGATTTCTCGAAGTGGCTCGTAAAAAATACTCTTTAGACACATTACTGTTTGCACATTTTTCATCGAATCAGCTTTAAGTTCGTATTTTCGTACTCGTTCGTGTTTTAGCAGTTTTGCCATTTGAAGCCACCGTCTCTAAACAAAAGGGATGGATTCGTTGATTTTTAAAACTTGTGCAATTTCCGCGACGGATGTTTGTTTGACTCTTGCTTTGGTTTCTGCTGAGGCTTTTAGTGAGTTAGCTTTTTGTTATTCTCGGTAGTGTTTGGAAGAGATCTATATTGCGATGCATAGCGATGAACTTGTTAGTAAGGTCCATTATTTTTTCCTATTTATTATTTGGGTTTTGAAATTAGTGAGAATCATATAAAAATATGGTGAATTAAATAGTATAGTATCGAGTAATGAATACGCATTGAATGTCTTTTAAATAAAAAAAACTTAAAGTTAAGACGAATATTTTATCAGGTAATTCATTAATAGGGTAGATCTGTGAAATTACTGCCTCGGTGGCGCAGGTGTACTACAATTTACAAAGCTGAGGCCTCGGGTTCGAAACCCGGGTTGGGCAAAGTGATATCGGATTTTTGTATTCATTATCAGCCCCCGGTGTGTTAATCCAGGGGACACCCATAATAACACGAGGTAGCTGACAAGCTTAATACAAAATTTAAGAAAAACAGATAAACAGACAAAAATTCTAACAATCACTTATTTGGGTTATATTACGTTAATACGATCCCCCATAACATTTTTCCTCATATAGCTTCCATGTACAGACATCGATCAGTTACAAATCTAAATGTATATCTTGAGTTAACATCTTATGTGAGAAGAGGTAATAAATATTTTGACGTGTCGTTTTGATATTGAAGTTAGGGTCTTGTGTAACAAAATCATTATTTCGCCACATGCGGCACACACAGCTGGTCCAGAATATTTATCAAAAACTAACAATACCCCGCGGAATAGTAATCGTGACATAACAAGATAAAGGCCTCCAATACAATGTAATAATTTCTATCCCAGCATTACAATTTTCTCTTTATATAAAGCTATTCCGAACAAATGATCGTAAAACGGTGGCTTTCCCTATACATGTTAAACAGAGCGTGGCAAATGTTGTTTTTGCGATTTGAAAACGAACCTAATAATATACAGAGTGGGGCAAAAGTTCGCACGTTATTTTTTCCGCTGTACGTATACGGTAATATAAGATAATTCGCACAACATTACCTATATCTATGTATGTATCGGTTAGCTACAATTTTTTTATGATTTTGTTTCGTTTACTGTGATTTCTTTGAAGTAAGTGATGGCCTGTTGGTATCGGACCGGTCGTGGCTGCCGATACGTTACGTATAATGGTCGCGGATTCAAATGTCAGGGCATACCATTGATTGCTTGGATTCATGTGGGTATTCATATTCAATCACCACCCACTTTAACAGTTTATGAAATCAACGTGACGAAACATGCATACCATAGAGATTTATAATAATTGTCATTGTCTCTTAAGCCCGCCAGTCCACCCCCGCTAGGCTGAGTAGTGTATATTAAATTTCAAATTACTATACAAGATAAAATATACGTAAATACTACATAGATTTGGTTAATATTTAAGAAATCATCTAATATTTCGATGTTTGGCAAAAATTATGTGCCAACTTTTGCGCCACCTTGTATATGTCGCGAACGCGCTGACCGTAGTTTGTGAACTTTCCCGTTTATTGCCATCTAATGTTAGATAAATGGTCTCAGCGAAAGAATCATGTGGGTTAGTGCAGTCGATATGGCCCATTAAGATAATATTTGTGGACTGTGGCGATATTTGGTGTATTTTTATGCTTGTATTGCTTTCGATGACCATTAAAGCGTTATAAAGTTTGGTACAATAAGGTACTGCTATTGTTCGTATTTGTTGGTTTATAAAATGTTTTGGAAAGTAACGCATAATGTGAAACACAAGGATTTTCTGCCTAGGTCATTGAAGATTTTGTTTTTGAACATCGAATGAATTATCCTTATAATTTAGTAAGGGAATTATGTTTTGCTTGATTCTTTAAAATCTAATTTTAAATAGTTTACGTAAAATAATAACTTTCTGATATGGATTGAACTCAAAAAGTATCTGTGCCCGGACCAACCCGGGCCGGGCCGCTAGTTTTCCATAATTGTAAACGATAGTTACTATGCGGGTATAAGACAACCATTAAATATTTTGTACAATGTCAACAACAAGGCCAAGTGTTGGGACCCCTCGGTACAGGCTTGCCTAGTGAGAGGACCACGTATGATTTACAATGTTTAATTCCAAAAATTACAAATGATATCCGTTTTTTCTTAAATGTCAACATGATAAAATTCATGTAACTGTTTGTGATTTATAATAAAAATATTTTTATTTTCATTTCATTTTTCATCCTTCGTGTCTACAACGAAATACTTATTTAAATTAAAGTTATTGAAACTAGAAAACTTCCTGACTTTAAATCAGACGTTTTGTGGTTTGATAACAGCAGCCTAACAAAGGAGGTAATAATTTGTGCATTGCATTGTCGCAGAACGATGTATGACGTATTCTTGGCGATCCGGCCAAACCGTCTCAGCCAAATGGACTAACGCATCCCTGACCCATTTTGTTTCAACAAACATAATGTCCATTGCATTTCAAAAACTAGCGATGTGTGTCATTTTTCATCCTGACAGCGTAATGTATGAGAAAATTATGCGGGAGAAAATATTTCGCGCATGAAGGATATGAATTTGTTTACTTAATTATTTATTAATGTTATGTTTGATTATACGGTTTTCTTGCTGTGGAATTATTTAAACTACACAATATAATTTTAGCTAAGAGAACACAATATAAGAAAATTAGTAACATCAGTATGGTCCAATTTATATTAGTACATTTTAGGCACAAATTATTATTTAAAAAAAATACTGTTAATAAAATTAAGTTAAACTTCGATTTCAATATTAAGTTTGAGTCAATACAAAAAGCATATTTATAAAATGATTTCATACAAAATAAAAAATGCACATTGTCAAGTAGAATTTAAGAAAAACCATTTCCATGCCAAGTGAGTAAACTATTAACATTATTGCAGATATAATTTATAAATCCCTATTCTGTAGAGCAAATAAAAGAAATATACGGCCATGGAGGGAACGCTTCAATGAATCGTAACCGGAGAGCGTGACTTCCTCAGAGGGGGATGTGAATGAAGCCAAAATATTCGGCTTCGGTTGAGCCGAGTGGTCGCACCATGATAATTAAACTCTCCTATTTTTATTTTCGTGAACATTTTGCATACGTTAAAGTGCAGAACTGATAGTAAATTATTACCACCACCCATGAATATCTATGATTCGACCGTAGATGCTTTGCTGGCATCTTAAAAAGGGAAAAGAAAGAGAGGGTAAAATGCTCGGGACGGGGAAAAGGATATTGGGCCTCCAGCAATCTCACTTACCGAAAGGCCGATAATAATTTGATGTGTTCTCCAAAACAGAAAGAATTAATATTATTCATTCCAAATTTTGTCGTTTTCCACCTTGTATTTATTTTATACATTGATATTTTAGTATCACGAAAAATACAACTGTACCTAAACGTTTAGAGCATCAAATACATAAAAACCTACAATATCTGACGCGTAGTGAGCACAAATGGAAAGAACATCTCGCACACAATTCCGTTGTGACGACTTATTCCACTAGAGCTTCTTCGAATTACGTGTTTCAGTGAAATATACCGTTTGAATTCGGTGTCGTGACAGAATATTAGGGGTGATACACACGCAACACATATAAGCCGAGGTGGCTCCTTGCCAACTGTGACGTCATTTAGGGTATCTTGCGTGGAACTGTTAAGTTTTTTTTGTTCGGTGTAAGGCCTTTCAGATAGTACAAATAAAAATGTCTTTATTCGGTTTTGCAGTGGAATATATACAGTAGCTTGCTGGTACACATGAGAATAATGTTTTAGATATCGGTTTATTAAATACTGATAACAATGGTTCCCATTTCCATTTTTTTGTTGTAATAATAACTTGTTCGAGTATAATACTGAATTCTTTTCAAGTAAAATAAGAATTTGCAACTTTTCAGAAAACTTGAAACTCTACCAAAATACTCAGTTTGGAGGAACATGCCCTGACAGAGGATTGGCTTTGAAACGCGTTTAAAAGACTTGCAAGTGTCACGTTTCGAGTTCAGGCAGTATACATATATGGTTTCGATCAGACTAGAACAATTGGGTTGACCGATGACTGATAACCATCCGAGCAATATCCATCTATTTGAATAAAAATTAAATAAATACACCAAACAGTCACATACACAGTCCTTACCTCACACTAAGATCGAGTCTTGTGTCGTGGGTATCAAAAGCTACGAGAGATTTTTCGGTCTCACAAACACCCGGACCCGAAACAAACACCTGTGCATCACATAAATATTTGTTTCGGCACGGGGATCGAACCCGCGGCCTCTAGTTTCACAGATGGCTTCTAACCAACTGCGCTACGGAGGCTGCCTACACTTAGCATCAGGTGCGTTATAGCCACTGGTACTAGTAAAAAACCTACACAGATCAAAATTACAACAATTATCTGCATTAAAAATATATCTCTAAAAAGCGCATATTCAACGTAACAATATCGTGTGATATAAAGATAACGGGTTTGTTTGTTGTGAGTCGACGGGAGTGCAATCGATAGCGACTTGGGTATAGTTTATGCGACGGAACAACAAAGGATAGTTTTCATCCCCGGAAATTGAAAAGTGTTAAGGGGATAAATATCGTAATGCATGCCAAGCTCCCGGGAAAATATCTGTAATATAGTGTACATGTGTAATGTATAGTTAAAAATATATTTCTTCTTTTTGCTAAGACTCTTGTTACTGAATTATTAGTTCTAAATTTATTGATCGCCTTTATTTTCTTAGAAATTAATATATCTAATATTGTTGTGATTCTTTTCGAACATCCCTTGAATGGGAATCACTGCAATATAACCAGTTTTTACAATGCTACAGTTGTTTTTGGTTTATTCAGATGTCACCAATCGCATAAGTGACGTAAATCGTTTTGAAAATATTGTAAAGACTTCGCTACGTTAAATTATTACTATGTGATCATAGACTTAACAACTGAAATGTGAATGAGCTCTGAAACCGTAGTTGAATGTGAAAAAAAATTAATAGTTTTGAATAATTCCGGATCGGGACAGGGTTTAAACGAAATACAGGGATGGGTGTGCGCATTGTATGCGAAATGTTTTAATTGCAATTTTCTTTTATAATTTTAGCATAATATTTTCCTAATTTCCGCATCCACATTCACTTTCAAAACATAGATATTATCTGTAGAATCATTGCTTCACAGTTCCTTAGAGGACGATAACTTATAAATAAAATATTCTACATTTGTAGGTACTTGCTATCAAAACTCGGACATTTACAGAATAAAAGGAATAAAATAGATGTGATTATTTCCTTTTGTCTTTGTATATTATCTCAAAAAGAAGCCCAGTTTGTTCTATTCGCAAGATAAATCGTGTTTTCTCTGACAATACCGAAATATTATTTCGTCATCCTGACAGATGTCTATTCAGATACGAATTCATTGTGGCGATAGTTACTTATTCAAGGTGAATTTGAGTTCTTGGAAAATAGAATATAAATGACTGGTTAAACTTTTTTTTTTCAGAATACAGAAGTTATGAGAAAATTATGTAACATTTATATTATACCCTTGTTTCATTTGATTTGTTGAAAATAATCTCTACCTATACTTCTATTTAGGTCTTTAAATAATGATATTGCAAGTTTTACTTCGAAAATTTGAATTGTAAACAATAATTCTAAGTTGTGATGACAATAAACGTACATTTTAGTGATAAATTGTGTTTATTTGAATAGAAGTTGAATTACTTTTATTTATCCGTAAGGTTAGGTTATTTATTTGTATATTGCAGACCTAAAATTAATAAAACAATCTGATTTCTCTCAATAAAATATGCTGAATTGAATAAGTGGAATGTCCTTAAAATCGATTTCGCAGTTGATAACGAATTTTATGTATATCTTTATTTATATTTAGCAACTAGAACATTTAATATAATAAACGTCGAAGAAATGCCTCCCAGGGCTCCATAAATACTCAGAGCGAGACATATTTCAAGCGCAATAAAACTTGTATAACTCTAGATTACACACGTCGGGACTTATAAAAAAATCTTAAGATTTATCGGTCTTTGGAGGAAAGCCACTGGCTTTTATGAGATTTTTTCTCGATATTTATGTTAGCTTGCTTGCATTATTTGATTTCTTTACAAGGTTATATATAATAATAATAGCTTTTTTTGCAAGTAGCAAAGACTCATGAGGTAGTTAAAATCTATGTAACACAAAATTATTTTGCTTAAACACATAAATAACACAAATATAGTGCCGTAACTGTGCTAATGGGATGTTAGATATATCTACTTATTTATGTTTCATAAATGAATTCTTTAAAGCCTTTCCCAGGCTCAACATTGTTATAGTGTATTTTAGTTCGTTAGCGATATGTGTTTTTATTTGACAGGTTAAGGCGTGAAGACTTTGGGCCCATCATAATACTAAATTTAAAATTAATACATATTTCAAACAAAATGTAGGAGAAAATATTCTCTCCTGTGATAGTATATCTAGTAAAAAATATCCAACGGGCGTACTATTATATGTAATTTCATTAATTTTGGTGTGCGGAGTGTTATCGCGTTATCTAGCATGTGGTTTTAATTATTGTCGACATGTTTCACCGCTCAGATATTTTTACAACATACGAATAGCTCATCCCGTAGTAATTTTACTTTCGCCAATCAATACCCATGACACCAGAATAATCGTAAATTGGATTTATTATATGATATTGGCGTAAAAAGTACAGATTTTTTATACTTTGGATGAATCACTGTCCGTCAGCAACAACCAAGCTCGTGAAATTTAGATTTCTATTAGAAGTGCGTGGTGGCCTGTTGGTAACGGACCAGACGCGGCTGCCTACATGTTCACGGTGGTCGCGGGTTCAAATTCCAGGGCACACCTCTGACTTTTCGGAGTTATGTGTGTATTGATAGTCAATCACCACGCACTTTAACGGTGAAGGAAAACATCGTGAGGAAACCTGCATACCGTAGCGATTTTAAAGAATTTCTACGGTATGTAAGTCCGCCAACCCGCACTAGGCCAGCGTGGTGGACTATATAGCCTAACCACTCTCAATCGATTCCCTCGATTGTAGAGTAGGCCCGTGCCCTGCAGTGGGACGTACATATATGGGCTGATATAGATGTATATTAGATTGGGATCGACCTCATTTTATTACGTTTGATTAATTAGGTTGCTGTCTTTTGATAGATTAGACATTGTTAGCGACTCGATGAGCTTCAATGTTTTATGCTATTAAAATGCTTGCCACGGTTGATCTTGGTTTACAGGACTTGTACTGACGGGTGTGAGGGCGGCACAGTCACTAAAGGGTCAACCTTTTCAATCGGTCCATTTATACTCGAAATCTGGCTATATATTTGTTGTCCAACTCAATAGACCAAACTTTCAAATTATTTTGCAATACGCATTACAAATACTGTTAGTCATAAGTTAATAAGTCTACTTTTGCAAATACTGTTAGTCATAAGTTTATTAAGTCATATTGTTTCTTATTTCTTACATTTTATTTCACAGTTTATATATATTTTTTTGTTTATTCTCTCTATTGCCCTACTTTTTGTTTCTTGGTTTTGTAAAAAAATATTTATTTTGTAGAGTATAATTAATGTTTATACAAATGTTGTGTTTGCCTATTATTGGCACGTGTACTTGTAAAGAATAATTGTTACATTTATTAACACTATTAACACTATTATGTAGATATACTGTGCTGTTGGTGTTCCAAATAAAATAAATAAATAAAATGAATACATTCTTGAAAACCAATGTCGGGACTTTCCTACTTGTACCCACTTTCGCCATTTGCATATCCGTCAAATCAAAGATTTCTACTAAGTCAGTCAAAATGTCTTTCTCTAAGTGAACTTGTTATTATCTCAATAAAAACATCAAATCCGAAACAAAGGTCGAGGCAATGTAGACTAGTAGACGCCGAATGTCACATTATGGTGGCGACATTTGCACGGGTCAAAGATTTTCGATGTAGTTAGCCGTGTGCAGTTTTAGGCTTTTCATTATCAAGTCCTTATATTTTTGTTGATTATTTTTGCACAGTGGGGATGTATATTTTTTATTGTCTTATTACAATATTCGCGCAAGGAAATTAGAAAATACATCGAAGAAAATTATTTTGTAAATTGAACAAGTTTCTGATTGGCAAGAAAAATATTTCTGAACATTTATTCAAGGCTACTAACCGTGAAATTATTATTGGAATGAAACAGAATTCCAAAGTTCATTTTTAAATTGCTTCATATACATAATCCATGATCTGAAACCTTTTTTGTTTAAAAGTTAATTTTTGCTTCGAGCGAAGAAAAATTAGGCAAGACCAGGAAACCTTTGAGAGGGTAACGATATCAAAATAAGAAATTATGATAATGCTATGCATAATTTTTTCACGACCATACCGCTGAGAAATAAACTTTCCAACTTGTTCCGGTGAAATTATATTCGAATTTATTTCCAACTTAGCCAACCGTTTTAAAAATATTTTGGGTCCAGTTCTTGGAAATTACTTCATTTAAACTTAGTCAAATTTTTCTTAGCCACTTTTATCATGTTTCTAAACCAGTGTATGAAGAGGTTTTCTGAAGAAATCACCGATAGTGAAAAATCCGCCGATTTTTACACGTATTTTATTTTTGGTGCTCTATTTTTATTCATGCTTACTATTCTATTTGTGTAGTGTAGAACAAACGAATATATAATGGATTCTTAGATTTACGCGAATGTTAAACATTGAAATAAATCTATTTTTACGGATTTTATCGCGATTTGGTTTAATTTTTACATTTTTTAACTTCCCGACGCGACGTTTCGATTGCTTTTCAGCTTTCGTGGTCACGGGGCGGACTCCGCGGAGTCCGATAAAATCCGTAAAAATAGTTTTATTTTAAAACGAATATATCATAAAATACATCCGACAACCATATAGTTTCGACTTCAGGCCTCAAACTACTTTGTGTGCATATAACTACGACTTCACACAGATAGAAAAATCAATATTTGTAAATCTTGTAAACAAACGATCTTAGAACAACTGGATCGGAATATCATTCTGTCCATTTAGTTGCCACCTGAATTCGAATCCAAATACAATTAACAGACGAAACGCTCGCAATCCGGTTTGTGACATGTTTGAATGTCACAAACCGAATGTCCACTGTACTTGAGTGACTTAGTAATCTCAACAGGGAACGACATTGTTTTGTAGTTAAACCTCAATTCTGGAAGCCTAGGGAAGTTGGTGCCAGTTACTATCAAGTAAGAGCTTGTTGGCCTCATTGACCATTCTACAGATGGCTTGAAAATTTATAATTCCCTGCCCAATTCACCTAAAGCTACTTAAGCCTATTAACTACCCATTGCTTGTATCTTTTCCCAAATGAAAGATGAGAGCAACAAAAATTTAATATTGAATAACGATATAAGTTTACGGCTCAATCTTACATCGTGGTCAGGTGGCGGGACGACTTGCACAAGAGGGCCAGCAGCGACTAGATGCATAAAGCAACAGACCGGACTTTGTGGCGTACCTTGGGAGAGGCATATGTCCAGCAGTGGACGGCTACGGGCTAATGATGATGATGATGAATCTTACACAGTAAATTAATCGAATTAGTGCTACAGACAGCATATCAATACACTTGTTCTTCGTTTTGATCTGCTAAAAAATCAAAGTTTATTTTTATTTTGTTACACTGATTGAAGATGGTTCATTTTATAGTGAGTATAAAAACACGAAGAAATATTTAATTTAATACTTAATTGAATTGGTATGGTTTTACGAATTTCACTTTTCAGTAAAGTTAACAAATGTATTCTATAATAGAATTTCACAACTCTTTACTGTTATTTTCATCTCGTCTACAACCCTTAGACGATTTTTACCGCCCCTAAAATGTTCAACCATGTTATATACATACTCGTATATTGTTTTATATTCTTTGTAAGTTTTGTTCACTCTAGAGAATACGTAAGTGCTTGGCGCTGTTTGTTTTATGACTCTTTTTTACTTATATTTTATTAAAGACATGCCTGTTTTTTTCAATATCAAATGATATTACTCGAAACAACCTTTATATCCCAATAAACAACTTTTATTTGTCAGAAATTTTTGAAAATATTTTCATGTTCAATATGTTCAATCAAATATTTAGTCTTACGGATGTAAATTTATTACTATTATTTAATCCGTTTCCACCTTAACGGAATATGATTGCATGACGCTTATTTTAAATCTGAGTCGTGGCACGGAGTTCTATTTCCTGTAGGAAATTGACGTCCTCGTCCTCTAATCTAAGAAAAAGTAGCGATCGAGAAATATCTAGGAAAGATTTCTAGGACGTGTCTGGTCACGCACGTGTGGAATCATGTGCGACGCTTTATTTTTTACTCTCATTGCGAAAATGGAGCGGAGGTATGGTGTACTGAGATGTCGGGGTGTCTGTGAAAATAATAAAATCGTTTAAAAGATTGAAGGCTATTATATAGGCGTTGGTAGTGCCATCTTGTTTAGTTCAACTACAATAAAATCTCACATTCAAGTCTAGGACATAAACAGGAGGCTTTTTTAATCTATATATTTGAAATTGTCGCTCATTTTACATAAAAAAAATATAACGACAAAACTTGTATACCTTTTGTATTTCACCAAAAATTAAAAAACAGTGTGAATTCAAACAGCCCGCTTTAGCCAATGGACTAAAACCTAACCCATCTAAGTCTTACAGGTAACTTAGGTTGTAGTGGGAGATCTATTAGCTAGATAGATATAACCGCAGAGCTATTCGTCAAAGTGTGACTTTGGCGGGATATTTAGAACTAAATTGCAGGAGTTATCGGGAAATTGGAACTAAGTTACAGCCAATGTGCAATTTCTATTTCAATAATATTGAATGAAATTACTGCGTTTTGGATTTAAACTGTAAGATTATACAGTTTTAGAGCTGAGTGCTTATTTGATGTTCACCCTGTGTACTTTCTAAATGTTATATTATAACTCGAAAAAATCTTTACTTTTTACTTAAGGTTGAGAAAAATCAAAATTTTTGTTCATAGCAATTTGTGCAAAAAATAATATTGTATAATTAATATTAATATCTTCTTTAATTGTTACAGATTGAACAGCCATAGCTAAGACTGCAGCTAAATCATGTACCAACATCACCAATGTACATTTGACTGGAAATTATTAAATTGAAAACAGAAGAGAAAATGAAAAGATAGTGCATCATACATGATCTAAATGCCTTATTCAAGAAAGTTCTGCGCTGCAACTCGCATGCGCCGACTATGTTCGACTCGACAAAAGGCGCATTGCTCGTAGCGCCATCTCTGTCTAACAGTTCTTGCTGGATGAACGGTAAAGGGTGGCCTTCTACTCTCCCAGCAGCAGGGGACATCGTCAAAGCGTTGTTTATATTCGCCATATCAATGGCCATAGTGCTTGGGAACTTGATACTGATCTGTGTGCTCAATAACCGGAGATACATCAAGTATATTGATAATCAGGTAAAAATCATATTACTTATTGATGTCACTAACTAGTATCTAGTTGTAATAATGTTGTTCATTAGTATTAATGCAATTTCAATGAGCAACTGTCACTTAACAATCGATACTGAAGGAGGAAGGCTCTACCGCTAAAGGCGTAGATGACGTCACAAATATGTTTTCAATAGACAATGAGGATCAGGTGTCCCCATCATTGTCATTAATAACTATTAATGCTGATAGTATAAACAGATCAGAATTATTACTAATATCTGCTTAAATAATTAAAAATCTATTACAATATCTTCATTCTTAGAACCTAAAAAAAGAAACTCGACTCAGTAAGATAAATTACCTAAAATCACTCCAACAGAATCTAAACCCGCTATTTATATCCAGCCCAGGTACCTCCTGACCTCACTGGCTCTAAACGACTTATTCACTGGCATATTGATTGCGCCGGTGGCCCTCCTGCCCGCCCTCTACAAGTGTTGGCCCTACGGGGAGATATTCTGTCAGATACAGGTACGTAGAATCACACGGTAGAAAATAAGCGAATATTTACATTTTCTGCAAGTTTAGCGTTAAATTCTTTGAGATTTTAAGTTGGGTTATTTTAGATTTGAGTTGAAAATATTATAGGAATATGGAGCTGCGACAGAGTGACGTACTATATATGAGGACTTTCTAGATTAATATGAGAATCAGTAAGATTTAATTATAATTTTAAAGAAAAACTAATTTAAATTTAATTATGTTCAAACAATAACTTATAATCGTACGTCGTATACGCGAATTGTGATACATCAAAAAAGTAGTGAAAATGATACTAAAATAGAAGACAAATTTCCATCAAAATTTAAAACGAACTTATTTAATCCAGTTAGGACTAGAGCAAACTGCAAAGACCCCGCGAAACTTTATTTAAACAAGAGACGAAGAGAAAATGAGTAAAGTTGCGTCTACAGAAAAAAGTTTGCAATTGGAGAGGTAAACTTTAAAGGTAATCGGATATGAAGACGATGAAGTGTTAATACTCGGCGGCACCGCTCGTTTTAACTTGAAAACGTGTTTTAGAAATGAATTCAGCACCGTAATACAGAAATCACATTACTGTTCATGCTTACGCTACTCAAATTTGGTAATAATTTTAATGAGACTTTAAAAATCGTAAATGGATGTGTAACCTGATTCATTCATTCATTGTAATTTACTTCATTTGTTAGCATGAAAGTTCATTCGAGTATGAAAAGTAATAGAAAAGAATTGTCGATGAATATTAACTACAAACAATTTGTGTATCTTCCACATAAACGGAATAAAGGAGCAACACAAAGCCTTGGTAAAAACCACGCTGAATTAAGCGAATATCCTCGCCTAAGTACGCAGCTTAGCTGCAAGGAGAATGGATCAATTGTTGACGTAAAGCGGTGATCCACGAACAATAAAATTGCTGTAACTTACCAGTTACGAAACATAATACTGTATCGGCTAATGGTTTAGTGACCGAGCACAAAGCTTCGCTCAACTTTGCCTTTGTAACCCTGGTCGCTGACTCGTAATTCCTTTACGAAATGCCCTTGTATCGAGGCCTAAGTCCCTTAAATGTTTCCTCCTCTAAAGCGTTATTGGGAGATTTATTGTTTTAATGAGGACTTTTGTTACAGGCATTGCTGAGGGGCGCAGTTAGTCAGCAAAGCGCTGTTATATTAGTTTGTATGGCGATCGATAGATATTTGTATCTGCTACACCCTAATAAGTATCATAAACACTCCAGTAAGAAGGTAAGGAATTTGGAAATATTTTTGTCTTATTTGGTTCGAGTTTTTTTATTATTTGATTTAATTATGGTAATTTCTAGGGATTCAGTATTATTGGTCGTTATTATTTTGAGTAACATTTTATACGATTTCCTAAGACAAGTACCTAAATAGAAATGTAAAATTAATTGTTATAACTAAACATCTCAAGTACAGCTTTCATAATGTCTCATGCGTAAAAAATTAGAAAAAATAATGTTTTGACCTTGTGATTAATTTCAACAAATACATAATTATTTCAATAGCTGAATATTGATTTTAGAAAAAAATATACCATTTAATGCGTATGTATGCTTTTACAAGCTGTATTAATTAAAAATGTAATCTTATATGTAATTTGTTCAAAACCTCCATTATGAGAAGAAATTCATATTATATTCAGAACAAAATGCGTTCATAAAAAAAGATTAACATTCCTTATTCACGTAATCGCAAAAGTGAAAACCACTCACGTATTTAATTTTATTCACACGCTCAAATATTTCCAATCCAACAAATCCGGGGTCGCGCTAAAGCAGGATTACCTACACCTTTCTCTCTTTGAAAATCTCTTCTTTGAGTAGCTTAAGAACTTACTGAGATCTAAATCTCACTCAATAGGCAAGTTTGTGCATGATTAAAATTGACGTGTTTTTAGACGTGATTTGATATGTCACAAGCCTGAAAAGGTTAATGTTAAAGGGCAATTATTTTTTGGTTAAATCAATTAATGGAAGTGGTATTGAAATGTTAAGTGACACCAGTTGAATTGTGAATATGCCTAGTAGTTAATAATTGAATTTAGAACCTTTAACTAGGAATTTAAGCTATCGTTTTAAATTTTGTTGGCGAATGCTATGAAAAACTGATTATAATCAATAACACCTTCTCTAGATACTAATAAATTAGAGCAAAAAGAACGGATAAAACGGGATTAATTAAACAATATTTTGATTTCAGGGCTGTGTGTTATTTATAAGTGTAACGTGGATATTATCAGTATCGCTGTTCGCGATTATGGTGCTACCGAAATCTGGTTACTACTTTAACTCAACTGGGTTGATGGCTTGCGATGTGTTTCACAGCAGGGTTGCTTTCAGGTACTCATTTTTTTTTATTGTACAAAACGCTTTATCTAATAAGCAATTGACATTTATTTTCAATGTATGTATACGTTTATTTTCATTGCCGTCTCGATTACGTATCTAAATTACTAAAATCACACCTTTGGCAATTGCTGCGCTACCTAAATAAGTAATATTGAAATTTTAAACTTTGTATGTCCTATTACAACCCACGTAATTAGAAAATTATCTGGTTAACTAATGATAGTTGGTTACCTATAAACATCGAGATCTTTAAAAATATATTGGATGCATTGCTAACAAAAATTGTCGATTCTTTGCCAAAACTCTCATAAAATGGCTGCAGATCTACCACCTTGATTTAAACAGCGCATCTAGCTGCATAAGCGCCTTGTAAAAAAAGAAAAGCAAGTCATTATCATACTACAGTTTTATCATTGTTATCATTCTAAAAACGATTATATTTTTTAGAATCTTGGCATGTTGCGCCTATTATTTCCCGACTACAATGGCGCTGATGTATTGCTACGGGTCAGGGTTTCATGTGAGTAAGACGCGAACCAAGTGCGACCCAGAACCGACGAGGACTAACGGAGTTCCCGTATCTTGCACTAAGACTTCGCATGGCGAACATGAAATTGTGGTGAGTGGCTACTGTTTTATATTCATACATATATACATTCATAAATTCAAGCAATTCTTCTTTGAAGGGGTAGGCAGAGGTGTTACCAGGACACCCACATTTCACCTTGTTTTATATCTTGATAGAAAATATTGCGAATAGACCAGCGTGTCCTGATGGACTAACTTCATTGAGAATGATCCCAAGGACATACTCAAAAGATACGTAAATCTTCTTGTAATATGCATTCAAAATAATTATAGTATCATTTATTAGAAAACAGTTTGCTTCAGTTTGTATAATTTATATTTGAAAAAACCTAACATTTTATTAATGTCAAGTCACTAGAGATTTGGATTAAAGTCTAAAATCATCATCATCAGCCTATACTATAAAGCATCTTTCAATTTGTACTTATTTTTAATAATAACAAAAGCAATAGCCATTACATTGATCTTGCAACGATATTACGACGAACAATATTTAAGTCCTTGGGCTTAGACCAAACTTTTGTTCAAAAGCTATTTGTTATAAAGAACGGCACCTACATTCTTAGGGGATTATTACCCCTGTTGGAGTAGCTAATATAAAGTATATCAAAGGCTTGTGAACGAACACATGTCTCTTAGCAAATGTTTACGTTGTAGCATCGAAGTTTTAGGGCTCATTGTGCAACGTGAACATTGAGCTTAGTTGTTACTTATATTTTCCCTTGTATATCATACAGCTATACAGCAGTTATTATTTATTTAATATAGTACTAAGTAATCTGTGTTTAATATGAAAGACAATCACTTCCACTCGAGGAAATCCATGACCTTGTGGATCGAAGAAGAGGGAGAATCGAACGAGTTCGTGAACACTTATTTGATCTGAGAATCTCAATTTTTATTGCTCATGTACACTTTTCCTGCTTTAAAAACTCAGTACATAGATAATTTAAATACATTTATTTTAATGAAATCGTTTGTTATTAAAAATATCAGGTAAGATTGACTAAAAATATCAGAAAATTTGCTTTGCGGTAACAGTCGACTGCAAAAATTAAATTTGACATTTATAGCAAACTGATAATAATGTATAAATAGACATAATTGTCATGTTTCGATGAATTACTAAATTAAATATTATATGTTATAATGTATACTCATTTTGTAACACCGTCTAAATCAATTTGGAAGTTAGTTTTCCGGGGATTAAATTAAAGTAGGCATCAAAGTTGACCCTAAGATCGTATCACGCGATCCTGAATTAGTTGTTAGCTTAGGCTCTTGTATGTTTCAAAACTAATTAAATCCTTGTAATATACATTAAATAATCCTTTTAACAACATAGGTTAGTGCCACAACTACGGAGGGTGTAGTTTGATGATAAATAGTAGGACTAATTATATGTTTAAAGTTTTGTAACTCACGACAATAATTGTGGATAATGCTAGAAAACTTAGGCAATTAAAAATATGAAATTAAAATTGTAATTTTTAGGGCACTAAACTTCATGCAATGTAAATGGTAACAAATCATTAAATCAAATACATTGAGAATAAGGATTCTATTCTGATTCGTTTAATATTTTATAGTCCGCGTACGGCAAATTTCGTTTTAAAACAAAACAACAACGCTTCTAAAAAGTTACGACTCTTATCTGAGTAAACGTCACTGTTAACAACTCATAAAAAACATTCATTATTCACATCGCCCAACTTTTTTCACGATCGTAATAAATAAAATTTCGTTCCCAGGATTGCACCTATACAAAACATCGTCCCTATAAAATTGTTTTTTTCCTTCATTTCCTTCATTCTGTTATTAAATAATAATGTGTTTGAATGGCTCTTTCAAGCTTCATCCATTAACGTCATTTCCGAGTTTTTTAATTGGATAATTTGTATAAATTATTTAGGAATTAGCATAGCGCATTAGCGTAGCGGAAAGCGCAGCGTAGGACGCCCACCCATAAGGTGGTCAGACGACCTGGTAAAGGTCGCGGGACGGCGCTGGATGCAGGCTGCCTCCAACAGGTCACTTTGGAAATCATTGGGGGAGGCCTATGTTCAGCAGTGGACTGCCTTGGGCTGATGGATGGATGGATGGACGGATTGAAGAATGTAGAAAACGAACTGCGTTTATGTGTCATTATTTCCCTCTTTAATAGTCCAAAGAACAAAAATGTGTTTTTTAAAGATCTTTTTAACTTATTAG
Source organism: Deilephila elpenor (assembly GCA_949752805.1). Classification (NCBI taxonomy): domain Eukaryota; kingdom Metazoa; phylum Arthropoda; class Insecta; order Lepidoptera; family Sphingidae; genus Deilephila; species Deilephila elpenor. Next base: position 8,204,355 of record OX457105.1, on the reverse strand, counting down.
TGGTATATATCCGATTGTAATATCGACTACCGAGAGATTTTAAACTTTCCAATTTAAATGTTCGACATTGAACTTTTAAACAAAACACCCAATTATTACTAGGAATATACCACGTCAGTAGATCATTCGTATTTTTTGTACATAAATAGATTCATAAAATATACGATGGCTATAAAATGAAGCATTCCTTTACAACCAACGACCTGAATCTTAACCAAATCTTAAGCAAAACTACCCCTACCCGACGCTGATAATACGGTCCCTACGTAAAATATCGAAATTCGCTTTACACCAATAACATTGAAAGTGGCGAATGAGATCTTTCATTGGATTCATTTTATGCACTTTCAATTTTATTCGATTGATAAACAGTTGTAGGGTATAATATTAAGTTGTGTATATTTTATTACAAACAATTAAAAATCTTATCTTCACTTACAATTAGTGCAATAAAACAAAAATGACGTTTTTTCACTTTCGATAGTCTACGTAGGATTATTAAATCTCAAAATCAAATAACTAATTGCCAATATCTCGTACAGATTCAAGCGCCAGTGCGGCCGCACAGTGTCAGCACATCGCGAACTATGGCGGCGATGTCGTTAGGTTTCATAGTAATGGTCACACCGGCGACGATACAGGAGGTCGTCGCCGCCTGCACGGGCTGTAAGGTAATATTGTACTTTATGAATACAGATATTGCTACATTTCTGGTAGAGTTTGGTTATTGTGAAATTATTTGGGTGAAACCTTTGTGGTGACAATGTTAGGTAGTAGCTGTCATAGTATCTGGGATGTTTTTTTATGAAATATAAAATAGATGTATTTTTATTGAAAGAATGACACGACTCATGCTTTATTGTCCATATTAGTTTTAAATAAAAACAGCAATACAGATTTCAATAAAATAAAACTTGCACATTCATAACATAATGTAAAATAAACAAATTATTTAAAAATATAAAAACAAGTCGTATTTTTTATAAAATATTGTTGCCCTATGTGACATGGAACAATGTAAGTGTAATAATACCAACGTCATTCTTTTCCAAAGAGGGTTTAAGAGGTGACGGGGCATAAGAACAGAGTGAGGTAAAAACACGTCACTGTGTGACGTCAGACGTTACACGTGTAAACTTTTTAGGTCAGCAACACGTTTTTAAATTATAAAACAAATTACTTTCGTGCACTTATTGTACGTGGCTCATTGGGTTAACGTCCAAATAGTTTCCCACTAAATCAGTTCGTCTAGCAACGAAATATTGCTTCAATGTCGAGATTACATGTACAATTTTGAAGGTAGAAAACAGCACAAAAGTAATGTGAGGTTGGATTGGCGATTTGGCAAAGGGCCAAATCGACTAAGGTAGAAAACTGACGATGTTCAAAAAAAGTATGACTAAAGCTTAAACTTAGTCTACCAGTCCAATGGTCACATCACAACTACAAACATTTAATTAAATATTGAGAATAATAATATTTTTTGAGAAGGGGTTTGTATGGTCCACAAGTGTTTGTTTCGGGTATTTGTGACACCGAAAAAGTCTCTCGTAGTTCCTGATACCCACGACACAAGATTCTTAGTGTGGGGTCAGGACTATGTACATTATGACTGTTGGGTGTATTTATTTCATTTATAAATAAAGTAAACAGTATAATTACTTACACAGGTTCCACCATCTCTGGATTTCATTGTCACCTGGTTGGCCTTAAGCAACAGCTTCTGGAATCCGTTCCTGTACTGGCTACTCAATGGCCACTTCAGAAGAATCAGCCATGAACTACTTCAATACTACGTAAGTAAATTCACTTGACAATAATCTCAACATTAATTTAATAAGTCATAGTGAAAATTATCATTTCAAATGAAGGCTGTATCAATTGCTAATAACACCAAAAGGTTCTGCAAAAAAAAAAAAATTAACCTTTCATTTGTGTAGGGATGAAAGGATCAAGTGACTGGAATGTAAACTGTAAGAGGAAAAGTGTGTGAGCGAGAGGAAGGCGAATTGTCAGGTCATTCGTAATGGTCTGAGGGTATTTTTCATCCCACATTTATTTTATCTATTTTTACAGATATGTTGCCGAAGAACAAAATCATTTCCGCACAACTATGAAAAACCAACAGGTTGCTGTGGCTCACCTGTTACCTCCGACGGATTACATTCAAAAGGAGAGTTTGAAGGTCTCGGTGAAAAATATTGGGGTGAAATATTAGAGCGCACGGTTTCATCTACATCGTTGCATGCTATCCAAAAAGCTTGCCACAGAGAACATCCACTTAGATGTACAGGATCATTTAAAGGATATCCAAGCAACTCTTGTAAACATGACCACAGATATTTCGACGGATATGGTCCAACAGATTACAGACAACTAGATAGATCTGCCTTTCAAATAGAATCATGTTCGCGCCAGTGCAGATTAAAGAACTCTGATTTCTGTCTTTTCAAACCTAGTCCAGGTTTGGAATGTGGAAGATCACGTTCAAACTTGAGCTTGGATGAGGGCAATTTCAATAAGATATGTAACGGGAGACACCCGGAATTGTGAGAGTTCCGAAACTGTCCGGTCTTCGGGCATAGAAGTAATAGTATAGGAATATACCCTGGAGTAGAACACTTCAATTCGAACATTAAATGGAAATTTGATGACTCTCCAGGCATGGATGATGATATGCAAACATTAGAACATAATCTTGATAGAATACGAAGTCTCAGTCATGACAGGAGTTTTAACGGTTATGGGTTGAAAGAAAACGATAATTTGTTGGAGGTCGAAGTGAATGATGTGGTCGACGATGACTCTGATGAGAATAAAGACTATAATGGGTGTGTTCGCGACAGTTGTGAAGATAAAAGTGAATACAGTGCTGCACATAAGTTTTCCCGAACATCTTCACTCTCTAACAGAGAATTAGACGTTATCAAAGAGAGTTCTAGAAGTTCAAGTGATACAGAAGTGACACTGACTCGATGACTTCCGAGGGTAACGTTCGATAAAGCAGTGAATGTGGTTCACTTGGAGCTATCTCCGGAACAAAGACACCAGTGTAATCAAAGGTGTTTGAAGTCAGTTAAACGAAATCCTTAGTTGTGTGATGGTTTAGGAAAAACAATAGTTATAAGTATTGTGGACCAGTAGCTTCAGGTCTAATTTCAATATGAAACAGTAATAAGTAACATGTAAGAATTGTTAGTATTATCCAGACTTAATTTTAATTTTCTCGAAATATGTGGAGTTAATGTAAATAATATTGAAGTAAACTAGTATATTGTACTGCATAAATATTTAATACACATACTTAAGTGATGTTTAGTCAACTCGAGGTATAGAATATTTTGTATTTTTTGTAATAGTTGTATCAGAGAATAATGTACGTAATTGATGTGTTTATACCTTAAAGACGTTTTACAAATATTACTTCACTATTTATGATCAGTTATAAAATTTTATTGCTCAGAGTCTAAATTATATTTTGTAGTTTCAGTTCATAATTTTATAGATTTTATAAAAATACTAAATATTTTCGTTTCTGGAATAGTATAAAATTTAAAATATTTCTATAAATATTTTTTCCCACTTGTAAATAATAAGACTGTACGATGGAAAATTCTTGAAGATAATCAGAATCGCACAATACAATTTCCTTCTATACATGATAAAGTAATAATAATTTAAATGATTGTTGATGTCTACATTAATGTCAAAGAAACAGATTGACGAGAAAATAAATTGTTTGGATATGAAGCTGCTTCTTTATTTATTTATATTTCCCACTCCTTATATCTTACAAAAAATACACATATTCATTATTATGCGGTCATAAAAGCGAAACATTTGACTACACTAGAAATAAATACATTGAATTATGAGTAGGTTATGGAGTTTAAAAAATAGTAAAGTATTACCCTATAATAAGTAAAAAGTACCTATTCTTACAATAAAAGATACATGGTTCCCCCGTAGAATTGAACATTTTGCCAATGTCAAGGTGTTTGTTATTTTTGTGGTTTTGATGATTATTTTAATGCCACTAATAAATTAATTTAGGTAACATATCAGATACGAAATTAGAAAAAAGCTGTGACCAAATAATTATTAAATTAGTTAGGTTAAAAAAGTATACATATACATTGGCAGTGAGACAGGAGAATGCGGGATCGATATCTGAACTGAGCCAAATGTATATTTATTTGTTTTGGGTCTGGTTGTTAAGACACCGAAAAGCACCTTTTTACTTCAGATACCCCGACACAAGAGTTATATCTTTATGAGGGCAGGACATTAATATGTTTGATTATTGGGTGTATTAGAATGATGAGAACATAATTTCAAGAAATATTCAACATTTTAAAATTAAAATGCAGTGTAGTAGAGTAGGAATAAAACTAGTATGTTTATGATATATTCGGGTAATGGGATTTTTTATGGACAATCCGGGTGGTTTTATTGCCTGGAGCGCGGAATGTACTAAACTAGTTGATGTTCGGGATTACATCTCGGGAGATCTGGTTTAGGGATGTATGACTGTGACTAGTACGTCATCGTTTAGGTTGTCAGTTTTATTATCCATGTTACTGTCTAGAAGTATACATATGTGCATTTATGAGCAATATCCCGAATAATCTTGCTAACTTTAGACGGTTTTACTCATTGACAGTTTTAAAACCCATTTTAGTTATCGTGTGTTTTATCTTCTTCGCTCAAACTAAAGTCAAAAGTCGTTCGAAAGAGTAACTAAAATAAATGTCTATGAGTAAGGCCGTTAAAAATTAGCAGGATATAATATTCGGGATCTTGCTTATAAATACACATATATATACACATAAATACGCATATTATATTTTTAAGTGCACATTGGATACTTTTTTGTAACCAGAAATAGTATTATTTTGTAAACAAATTAGGAAAAGTTAAATAATTGAGTAATTGAAATACCCCTGAGTCCTAGAAGACGACAATAAGAATTCACAAATAAAACACATAACCACTCTTAAACACCCTGAAAGCGTCAATTAAAATTTCAAGATTTTTATTTATCTGACTTGATAAGAGACAGACAAGCAAAGATTGCAATAAAGAAAGAATTATTTTGAAGACGCGTGCATAATAAGCCGTTTGGATTCAGAGCAAGCGCCCCAGGACGTGACAACAGCTTCCGAGCCGGGCGGGGCTCCTATGAGTTATTCGAGCTTTGTATAATTGTTGCTACTTGTTTACATATCTAAGAAATTATTATAATAATAGATAGAGTAATAAAGCTAGTTATCTTACAAATTATGTTGCGACAAACAATGCGTATAAAGTACGAGTCGGCCTCTCACAGCACACAAGGCCATACATTACTTGCCTTATTTTAACAATTAATATGTTGTTTTATAGAAATTGTTTTAATTTTATTAAAAACTATTTTAAAAACAAAAAAGGAATAGATTTGTTGGTTCGAATTATTATCATATCCAAATAACACATTATGTTAAATATTTGAGCCAGAAAAGCTACGATTCCAAAGAAAGTCATTAAATATAGGATCTATAGATAAGTAGGCGTCGGTTTTGTAATATATTTCGGCTAGCATCTCTTGGGAATCCTAAAAGAAACATGATTTCTGCCTTTAGTTTTAAGTAAGCAATACAACTGTTTTTGCGATCGCACATTATAACTAAATATGTTCTTTATATTTTATGAAATTGTGTTTAAATCATGATATAATTTCTTCTCTCCCTTCAGTTTAATTCAAGGTATAATGTTTGCTGAGCCATTACACCCGAGTGACGATGTTTGCGAATCTTGGGAGCAGAGCATCGACTTTTAGTGGCCAACGTCTCAAGTTACTTTCTTTCGAACCCACGTCAAGTCTTGGAATTGACCACTGGCATGTCATGTCATTGTATTAAGTAGTGGGAATGTAAAGTTAATAAGCGTAAGTATTTAAACCTATCTGCACTAAGCCAGTGTGTTGGTCTATGCCTTAACTCCAGTTGTAAGAAGGCGGAGACTGAGAAGGCCCATGCTCTGCAATGGGATATATATAGATTAATATTATTAAAATTTTATGTAATAAAAATAACCCGCATATTAAATTCAAATCAGAGTATAATACTCCCAACTATTGGCCGGAAAACTTGAAAACAGACTGAATTAAAAAACAGCACCCACAATCTGCAGCCAACAGACAGCTAATAGCCGCAGCGCGGTATTTTTTGCCGCGACGATCCACAGTTTAACGAAGTTTTAAATCTGGCTCCTGGGAATGTATCGCACTACACATCACGCGATTTAGTACTGGGGGCGTACTCTATTCTCTGACACGACGACGTATGTTCGAACTTTATAGTTAAAACTACGAATGGGCCTAAGTACTCTACAAATTGTTCGAATCCTCTATCGTACGTCGTAACCATAGATGAATTGCGGAGTGAATGTTAAGTTTCATAGAGAATAGTATTGCTTTTTAGAAGTGGAAAACTTTTATCTCTTACGTGGACAGCGAACGTTCGAACATTCGAACTTCGTGACTGTTTGGTGTAGAAGTATACATTTATTTATTCGGAAACTTATAACTTATTAACTTATTTATTCATTATTTAATTAAAATTATAATTTTTTTATTAACGCGTAACATTTATTTGAAAATAAAGCACTATTTCAATTATCCAAAATTACTATTAAGATTTTTGTTTGTTTTTCTAGAAATATCCTTTTAGTTCCATGCCACTCAAATCCCCAAAATTCAGCATAATGCGCCCGCTTTCTTGTGTCCAACAGACATTATAATTTGTCACAATTTAGGAGCGTTTTTATGGTTTACCGGTATGTATTTAACGTGGAAATGATTATAAATGGTGTCTCCGTGGAAGATATCTTTGTCTGAAAAATATTTTGACTGTATTTTACTGTTATATATAACAGAGGAATGCTTGTTATTTGACGCAGTTTTGTTTGTGTATTTTATTTATAATTTAGAAAGCGATTTTTGCGCACGGCTTGCTCTTGTGCTGGGTAAACTGGTTGTAGGTCTCGCATATCTAAGAGGCCGCCTGGGTAGGTACCACAGCAATGTCTATTTCTCCCGCCAAACGGCAGTGTAAATGCACTGTTTAGTTTCGGTATAAAGGGCATTGTAGCTAGAATAACTACGGGACATAATGAGACTTAACATCTTATGCCTCAGGATGGCGAGCCCGGTGGAATGTCAAGCATTGCTTTGTAATTCATGGTGTTGTTTGGTTTTGCTACTGTCCATGAGCGGTCGTATCGCTTACCATCAGGCGAATGGCATGCTCGTCTCGCCATTCATTGCAATTATAAAAAACACTATTTATAGATAGCCATCAATGAGTAATAAGTATGGCAAGAAACCTGACAATCTTTCCTTATTCCACTTTTCAGTGCCATTTATTCAAAGGCCCTGTACATGTGTTAGTGAGAACTATAGCGACATACTTTATGCAACTATGACCACTGCCCAATGTGACTCGTTGGGTCTTATAATGCACTTATATTATTAATTTATTTTCAGCATAAATAACTGCCTCAGTGGCGTAGTTGTACTATGGTACGATTACAAAGCTGAAGTCTCTGGTTCAAATCCCGGGTCGGGCAAAGTGATATTGGACTTTCCTATTCATTATCAGTCCGGAGTCAAACATTTGTGCCCGATATGACGATAGGCTCGCTCCTTATCATATTATGGGACGGAAAATAAAAGGCGAAATTTGGGTGTCCTGCTAGCACCTCTGCTTACCCCTTCTGGGATAAAGGCGTGAGTTTATGTATGTATGTAAGCAATAAAATTAAATAAATAGTAGGCTCAGAACAAACAAACAGGATTTAATATTTTGTTTGCCAGTATTATTATGTTGGTAGCGTTTCGGTCACATGTTGGTGAATGTTCAGTACGTGCCCTGAGTGTTCATTCCTTATTTCGTATATCTTCAAGATATATTTTCTAAATATAATTAAACAGGAGTTTATGAATGAGGAAGAAGATAATAATTATTTACATTTAATTTAAAAAAATCTTTGTTACTACTGAAATCGTGATCTTAAGATTTAATCTAGTAAGCTTCTTTATGGGCGTTGGGAGATCAAATGTTTGTCGAACTTTCTGATAATCACGGCACATGACTTGGTATTTTATTGTCGAGGGCGGAATTATGTGTTTGACTGTTGTTTGTATTCATTTATATTCTTTCTACGACTCTTTCTGAACATGATGATATTTGAACATTACGAAAAATAGTAGAAATAATAGTCATAGCAATGTAAAACCTCTTCAATTATAATTCACAAATAAACACAGGGTCGAAACAAGCTGTAATCAGGATAGAATTTCGTTTATCGTGATTAAACCTGGGATCCGCTGGGATGAAAAAGTAACAGGATATTTTAAAGCAATAAAAACAATTTGTATGTTATGAGCTGTTATAACTTTAGGTGAGGTTATAACTTTTGTAGTATTTCTCGTATGTAAAGAAAGTATTCGTTTCAATATTTTTGTCGAATGAATATTTAAATAAAACTATCATTCATTGTAGTTCAGTACATAAAAGGTTTACTCGAATGAATATACGTGATATTAAATTTTCATCGATGCGTAACAAGTTGGTATTATAAGATATTCCGGTATAGAGATGTCTTCAGAAAATGAAACTTAAATAAATCAATTAATTGATAAATTGGCAATTATAATTTATTCAATCAATTTGTATAAATCGACTCAATAACTGAGGCTTAATTAATAAGTCGAGTCTGCTACACTCGTAGTGACACTTGCAAAATATGCGTTGTATTTACACCCAATATTCACAAGGCAGTGTATGGACGTATAAAGCGGCAGACCGAGCTCCGTGGCATACCTTGGGGTCTCCCAAGGTATGCCACGGAGCCCGGTCTGCCGGTTGCCTATGTCCAGCAGAAGACTGCAACGGGCTGATGATGATGATGATGATTCACATGCATAATCCTGACCCCACATTAAGATACATTGTGTCTCTCATATCAATACGCAAGTATCTAAATATAATGAATATCCAGTGTGAACACAAGATTTTTTTAAAATTTAATTTTCAATATACAATTCTAATTCTTAAAATTAATATACATGGCATTTTGAGGAGGGAAAATACATTTAAACTTGCAACCTATAAAAACCAGCATACTAAGCATAATTATTTATTTGATACTGATAAAATAAACCAAAATACACGTGATGTTACGTGTAGTGTAGTCCCAATAGCATCCACCGAGGAGAGTAATCTATCCAAAAGTTGCCAAAATAAAAACACAAGTGACCATCTACATCAAAAGTAATTCTTGAACTACTCAATTTCATCGACAAAGCACTTCTCATACGTCAACATAAAACTTCTCACAATTTACAGACAACGTAAATGATAGTCGACATCCAATAAATACTAAACACAGTATACCAGTCCATTTATATACTTTATATAGCTTTCAGCAGGCTCTCGGGGGAAAACTTCTAGTGGAAAGCTTTTTATACATTTTTCGTTTTTCACCGAAACACAGCTTGAAAGTTGTGCTGAGGAATGGCTAATATTTCACTTCTTTCTTACAGCGAATTACGACTTTAAAATTGTCATTGCGTTGAAAGAATGCTCATTGTTTGACAATTTAAATGCATGTTTGAATACGAACTAAATTTATATGAAATTACCAAAGTGTTCAAATGTCTCATTCATAAAATAGATACATACGTCAACAAACTATATAAACATATCTATAATATGTTTAATTAGGGTTACAGTCTATGTATAAAGGTTAGTGTCTATGTATGTAGTTACATCTAAGGTTCCGTATTAAATAACTGAAAGACATAAAATGGGTAGTGTATTCTCGATACTGATAGTATTGAAGCGAAGATAGGCGGTTATAAACTCGGTTTATAGTTTGAAACCTCTCTGAAACAGACACGAAGCTAATATTTTCACAGTATTATTTGAAGTTTTACGATTGGGTATAACGTGCTGTATTTTATTAAGGTCTTATATTAATGTAAGTAATAATGGAAAAAGTCTTTGAGACGCTCCGAAATAAAGTTAAAAATCGTAACACCAGGTTTGCCACTAAATCAGTCCTTTCCGGTTTGCATAAGTTTTTGATCGCCCATAAAACTACTTAAATTGTGTATTTAAGGTATATTTCGTTTTCTAAGAAATTAAAATGGACACCAAATTATTTATGATTAAACAATATGAATCTTTTTTAATAATGCCTAGAACGGCGATGTTAATTAGAAATTATTGACGTTAGGCAACGTTATTATTCGGACTTGAATAATTATCAGCTTTACATAACAATTATTTTCAGAAGCTTCTCATTAATGATAGCGGACGTGGTAGTACGCGAAGTTTTATTAATAATTTGGCCGGACCATTCTTCGTCTTTTTTAATATTAGGTCCACAAATCATGCAAGTAATGACTCACCTGTTGGTATGAAATTGTTTCTCTCTCTCTCTTCAAACACAGCATGTCCTAAACATAGGCCTTCTTCAAGGATTCTCATAGAAAATTATTACATTTGCATGTGATTATCGCCCATTAAAATCTATAAGATCTAGATCGTAGACGCATAGCCGGCCTCTCAAAACGTGAAGAAAGGTAAGAAAAGATTAGGCCTTCAGCAATCTCACTCACCGAACAAAACATGACGGCAAAATGTGTTCACGTCGATTTTCTGTAAGATTTGAGGATGGTCCCTTGCGAATGACGAGTTACCGATGTTGTTATCTTATAAATATTGTTTGTTTTCTTCAAGTCTCACGTCTCTAGAGAAAATCTCCGCGATTCTCGACTAATAGCGTGATAAAACTTGTTTTATGGATTTATTTTCATCTAAGCAGCGTCATTTTTCTACTTTTACCTCATTTTGGATTTCTGTAGAAAAACTGTGACATTTCTTTTTCGACTGTTCCTTGAGTTGATTTAATTTATGTTAACAATAAATCCACAATCAAGAAGATAAATTAGCTTGTCAATAATTAATCGATCTGAAGGTATATGTATCTGTATATGCCTAATGCTTAAATACACCAATATTTCTTATAGCCCTATTCTAGTCTACCAAGTTAAAGATACAGATAGTAAAACATAACTATCTATTCTAGTATATGTTTTGCATTCATTATTTGTACAGGTCGACGATGACGGACTTTTAATCGATCAGAACTAGGCCACCGTACACAATGAAGCCACTTCCTCCACTCGCACGGATATTGGCGAGGAAGGAAACAGACTTCCAACATTACAGAAAGTAGGTTTCTACTTGTCTCCTCCCTGTGTCTGTGGAAGTTAGAAACGTTTGTACAACGGCTAACAGACGAAGTTACTTGTACATTTTAAATACATTTGGTTACTACAAATATTTTATTTATTTATTTATTTTAATGCCTTAATATATATTCATGTAAAGGAATCGAACCAGCAGCCTCTGGCGCTGAAAAATAATTTATAGTCCACTGTTCCAATCAGTCATCAATAAAACACTGATAATAATTATTGACAGTTCTGATTGCAGGCTTAGGAAATAATCTTGTTATAGGCTCAAAGCTACTCATTACACGTTAAGCTTCGGTAATGAACCAAATCATCTTAGATCCCGCGGCAGCAATCACTTCAAATTAGGTTTATTGTCATACCAAACAAGCATTAGTTCACGTTAATTATGTTTCAAAATAGATCCCTAATGAATCGTTTATGATTTCTAAACTGAGATATTTGATCTTATTCTATAGATATTATCTATCTATAGATATTAACGTAATTAACGTGAACTAATGCTTGTTTGGTATGACACTAAACCTAATTTATATTTGATATTTGATCTTAATACGCATATATTTACAAAAGTTTTTTTTAAATATACACACCTATGTACCTACTACTTAACTTCATAACTCACACATTTTAATTGTATTAGAAAAAAGTTTTTTTTATAACTTACCCAAAACATTGTTTTGTCCGCAGTGGTCCTTTGTTTCCTCCGGCTACTAATAATAGGTACATAACACTAATGACATGATTAGTAGGTCTATGCTGTAGTATAGTCGACAATGATCTTCTGACGTCAAAAGCGCTGTTGTCAAAATATGATGAACAGTTTTTCTCTCTTTACATTTTATTGTATTGGAAATGTTAATACTATTAGATTACGAGTATAAATGGCTATTGTTTATATTATGAAAACATATCTAAAACAATGCGTTAAATATATATTTTTTAAATTTAATTTTTAGTTCCAAATTTCGCCACACGTCGATAGATTTTAGATGATCTGAAATATATACATATATTTATATATATATATATATATATATATACATATATATCGATGGCTAGCGATCGGTGGAATGTAACTCCAAGTCTTTATAAAATATATCCTATCAAAATATAGGTTTCTTTGACAAGATATTTAGTCTAGACGCGTGCGATTCACATTATTATTTCCAGAAGTGGTTCGAATACACACTAATGTATTTTTTACGTTTCCGAGTCGGCTCGTAGTTTTTATTCCACCATTAACGGGAATAATTCGTTTGCGGTTCGTAAATCATTCTTGTTCATCGGTTTCTTTACTGTGATAAGTATTTATGGTATGATTGTTATTTTGTTTTGATTTAATCATTAACATATTTTTTCTATGTGACTGTAATAAATAAAAAAATAACACGAAGATATCAATGTAAAATAGAAGAAAATATGTCTTGCGCAGTGTGTCGCAGGTTGTGAATATTAACCATTAAGGTTCGATTCCCAGATTAAGTATATTTATAATGCTTGTCGTCGGCAAGCGCTTGGTCGTAAAATTATAATTCAAGTATTCTTTAAAAAAATATATTCCTAGATTCGATTTAGATAAAGTGCACTTATTCAAATAATTAAAGAGATTATCGGACACCATAGCGTGAATTCCACCCTAGTGACAAGTATATTCAATACAAGTTTAGTCTATAAGGCGGCTATAACTGTCACAAGCAGTGAGTATAGTATTCTCTCTCTCTCTTTCTCTCCCTCTCTCTACCGCCCAAGCCATCAACTGCACATTGTTACCCATATAAACAAATCAAAATCTTACTTCCCAAAACAAGAGCGCGGACAAGGCATGTTACCTATAAACATGTAGGCACAACACTGTACAAGTCACCAAGACGCCATTAACCAAGTCTGGAGTCACCGAGTCATATGGCGTGGTGCCAAGGCAATAACATTTCGGGGCACATAACAACACTTGGCAACAATAGGCTCTGTTTAACTGATAGAATGGTCGAATGAATAACTAACGGTAATAACTTTGCAGTCATGTGTGTATTTATAATTACACTTTAACGGTAAACGAAAATATCATGAGGAAACTTCCATCCCACAAATCAATAATAAATACACAGAAAGGTCACACACATAATCCTGAGCCATTGTATGATACAAATGCTGTAACGTATGGGTCCAAAACTACGAGAGAGTTTTGGATCTCTCCACGCTCGGGCCAAAAATAAACAGCCTCCGTGGCATAGTTAGCTATAAGCCGGCGGTGAAGCTAGAGGTGGTGGGTTCGATTTCCGCTGAGAGACAAATGTTTGTGTAATCCACAGTTATGGGTTTCAGGTTTTCAGTTCTGGGTGTTTGTGAGACGGAAAAGTCTCTCGTAGTTTCTGATACCCACGACATAAGACTCGATATTAGTGTGGTGCCAAAACCCCTACGTGTCGGTCCAAAATTTAAAAACAGACAGCTGTGTTTTCTTTATTATTTACATATGTATTTTAAGTTATCTTTATTGCTTGCTTAAGCAGTGCTGGAAAACATCGCGACTTTAGTGTTCTGCACAAAACATTTCGAGAGTTATATGAAGTCTACCAACCGCATTAGCCTAGCATGGTAGACTGAGAGGGCTTGAAGACCGAAAGGGTTGATGTGACGTAGGCGGCCGGTTATAAAACTAAATCATTCTGCAATATGGTGTAAGATTCATAATGTGCTGAACATGTTAATATATATAAATGTTGTGTTCGCCTATTATTGGCACGTGTACTTGTATAGAACAATTGTTACATTTATTATAACACTATTATGTATATAGGTACTGTGCTGTTGGTGTTCCAAATAAATAAACAATAATAATAATAACATTGTGTGGCATAATGATAGGTAGAAGAAATTAATTTTTTTTTCTTATAAAATTCGGCAATATAATTTTCTCTCTGTGTTTTGTTTTGGAATTTGCTTATTTATTGGTAGTATTTAGCTTTGTAGTAAACGGTCAACTCCTATTTCAATACATTTCGTGTTCGAATGTATGACGATATATATACGATTCTCTACTTAATACGATTTCTTTCTCGAATTGGATACAAAGCCTAAACCTGTATTTTAGGTAATTATCAATTACCTATTTCTTAAAAAATTTTGAACGTTTTACAGAGGCTTTGGGAACAAATTCAATTTTTCTCCATCTCTTGATCTTGTAATTTTCGTTCATTTTCCTTTTCCTTTGATGGTTTGTTAAGTGTTTCGTAATTATAATCGTTAAATATTTTTCTCATTTTATTTTACCTTTGAATATATTATAAGATAAAAAATGCAAGACAGATTCAGACAGCGGTCCTGAAAAAATAAATTTAATAATCTTTTTAGGAATCAAAACTCTAGGAAAAATTTACACAACAATTAATAAATAAAATCCGACAAAAGAATACAATCATCCTATCATATAACTTGTAAAACATCCATCTAAAAAGTTACTATGAAAAAGTAAATTAAAACTCAGACTAATTGTGTTAAAAAAAGTTTTCCAAACCGTGAGAACCCACAAGAGTCGCTCGAGTCACACTAATGTTTTTAGTGAAATAAACATTTCGTTTCAGTGACTACCAGAACCGTCATTGTTTACGCACCCCGCCCACCCAAACCGACGCCTAATGAGTGTCAAGTGTCAGCGACATCGCACGTCACCATTAGTAAGTCTCAGATACCGCGGCAGCTTTACGGAGAGGGGGGTCAATGCACTGAAATTCGAAGTTTGTTTGTACAGAAAAATGTCTGTGTAGCGGTCTTCAAATGCGAAATACAGCTAGCATATGGAAATAAAAAGAAATGACCAAAATAAAATTAGTTGTCTAATGTTTGTGTTGAATACGGTAATAGCGTGTTGGCGCTGATTTGTTTTGGTATTATAGAGGTTATTTAGATATATAATCATTCTTATACATATTATGTTTATAACTAACGTGCAACAGCACTGAATCGTTTGTATTCCCAAGTCAGTTGATATATTGTTGAATATGACTTATCGATGTCAAAATAATATTATTATGTACCCAATATTTAATAAATTTTTAAATGACTCCACGAAAGGCAGCGAACGGTCCTGCCTTTTGCAATACAATTTTAGGTGAAAAATCAGTTTTAACACAATAAAATATCGTTAATACAGCCCTGTCCCGATTCCAGAGACGATAAAACCTACCCACTCGTTCTGCCTCACGAAAAAATATCACTTGTTCCGACATTTGAAAATGAAAATTTATTTTTGTCCCAGATAACCCTGCAGATTCAAATGACCTGAATATGATCAACATTTTACGAATATATTTCACGTCGTAATACACGCCTGTGATGACTCGACTTTTTTATTTTGCGTAGTTTAGTAACATCCACATGAGTGAGACTTCACATCGTTATTATGATATGGAATGTATATGGCAGCAACATAATATGCTTTCGCCTCAATATATGTAGTAGCCGAAGCAAAAAATATCGGCCAAAGAGCGTTGGCTTGCTAAACACCGGGCAAAATGGCGAAGATATTTTAGTAAAATAGACTGCGATATCAAATAGCATTTACAGCTAAGTAAAAAAAGGAACAAAGTTATTGTGATGCCCCAATATATCGAGACAAACACAACATTATTTTTAGTTGACAGGTAAATAACGAATCCATATCTGTATTCTATCAATACATATAATAAATACAGTTTATCTTGTACCTGGAACATACACGAGAAAAATTATAATGGAAAAACTGTATTAATGTAACAGAACCCAAAACAATGATTTTTAGATTTTTATCTGTTTGTCCCTATCTCACTATTTTGTCAATACATCTGTGCTGTTAATTAGGTCATTAGCCTATCATCATTACACGGTAATGGATTCATAAATTGACGGTTATAGCTGTTGATGACTTCAAGTTATGATCACATATTACATCTATCATAATTAAGCCAGCGCGAATAGATCTAGGTTAGGTATTATGAAATAAAACTAGGAAGAACTTGCTTCGACAGTGGCTATCCAAGAAGAGAGTTTATTTAATCATTCAATCACACAGCTTACAATAGACAGATTATAATTAGTACAAATAACAAACAGATTATAACACAAATTATGAAATCGACTACTTACACACTTAGTACACAATAGTGTCAATAGATGGCGTTATTGGTTTCATTTGATGTATTAGACTATTAATTTCAACATTAGGCCATATAGTATATATATAGTCCACTAGGCTGGCCTAAAGCGGGTTGGCACACTTTGTATACCATAGAGTTTTCTATAAATCTATATGGTGTTGGCAGCGCGTTTGGTCCGTTAACAACAGGCCAACACATACTACATATTACATATTAGGTCCCATTTAAATATAATAATCACTATTCTCTGGTTGTAAATGTCTTATAAGCGAGGTTATTAACCTCTTTAGTTCATTGTTTTGTCATCCGCTTTATTAGGGAGGGAAGTAGACAATAATTTATTTCCAATTTATTTGATTTAACTTTTTGATTGATTTCGTTGCGGGTTAAAGACAAGTTAGACATTCCCGGAGACGCGCTGAGCTTCAATGCTCAGTGTCATTAAAATGCGTGCCACTGTTGATCCTGGCTTACAGGAGTTGCAGTGGTGGGTGTGAGGGCAGGACAGGCCACCACACACTTTTCGTTTACGTGTAGACATCCATATAACCTGGGTTTTCTTTTTTTTCTGTCTGCCTTTATTCCACAATGTGTTGGCGCAATATCACTTCACCGATTTTGCAGAATTGTTAAACTAATTATAATTTGCGGCCGGTTGCCAGCCTTCAAGAGACCAGCCATCAATCCTTTTAAGATTTGTGCGAAATTCGTCCCTTCGCAGCGCAATAATTGTTGGAATGCAGGTAGGAAATTAACAACAACAGCTCACACATATAAACAACACGCCTTTTTCCTAGGAGGTGGTACCAGGACACTTACGTTTCGCCCTGTGCTTTCAGTCCCACGATATCATAGGGGCAGAGCCTATTGCCATATCGATCACAAATTCCTTACTCCGGGCTGATAAATAATTAAGTGAATAGAAAAATTCAAAATAAGTTCTTTTTTTTTTTATTATACTTATTCGTTCGGTAAAAAATATTTAAAACAAAAAAAAAAGTTTTAGCGACGGGCACTTCACTGCGCAACATACATAAGTCTAACACGAATTAATTTAAAACAAATCTTCAGAGTATTTTTTCATAAAATTATAATTTATCGCGTTTTAGAGTATCTTGAAAACATATATAACAATGTTACACGTTACATATTATTTGTGGTAAGCGTATGCGATGGAATAGTCACGTCTAAAGCCGACAAAACGTGTACGGATGCGCTATCAAGATCTTGAAATACCAGAAACGCGGTCGCGCGAGAGACGGTAAAAGCAGTTTAAGGTTGCGAAAAAGGTTGGGTTAGTTATCTTACTTGAATACCTACTCAACACGAACTGTATTTTATTTTGTGGAGCCGATATATTTGTATCAGGGTACAGTAGTCAGGGCTAACAAATTATTGTCAACCACGAAAAGTTGTAGAGGTTCAGTTCGGGTTCAGTCTGTATACCTATGTCTATTCGATCGGTATATATATCTGTATCGACCGATGAGAGGTAGTCATTCCGGCAAAATCTCTATTCTGCAGTGCACTATAATATCAAATGGAATAAGTATGAAGAAGATACCTATTGTCAAGATAAAGGAGCAAGTTTACCTGATTGTAGGTGAATACGGAAGCTTTAAATGTTAACTGCATTTGTGTATGTAACTGGTCTTTGACAATACAAAGATATAAAAGCGGCCGAGCCGAGAAACCTGCGTTTTATTCTTGGACTATTTCGGCTACAACAAGGACTTACCTATTATTTAAATTCCCTGTTTCTCCATATGGCTTTATCAAGTAAGAGGGACGATGTAAATATGTAAACAAATGAAAATGTGAGAGCAATCAATCACAAAAGCAATCTCCTGCAGACGCAACACTGTCGGATAAATAAAGAATGCAATGTTATGTATTTGTTTTGTATTTTCATCTAGTAGATATTATATCTTAGTTCATATCAATTGGATAGCTTATTGTATTCTTTATTTCAATAAGATTTTTTGGGATAAACAGGTTAAGGTCACAGGAAGTCACTGGATGCAGGCTGCTTCCAACAGATCTATGTGGAGATTCATGTGGGAGGCCTATGTTCAGCAGTGGCCTTCCTGTGGCTGAATAGAGATGGTGAAGCAAGCGTTGGTGACTTAAAAAATTAGGCACGATACTTGAAATACTTTGCGTCCCAAATCTAGACTTAGTTTAAATAAAAAATATTAAACTTGCAAACCCTATAATAACAACAGTTCGTTCTGCACAATATTACTGTTGACAGCCCTAAAGTGCGTCTAAACGGCGTGTTAACACTCCTACCGAAACTCGAACGATGAAGGAATAACTTTAAATTGACTTGTGTGACGTCTTGCCTTGAGAATTGAATCGTGAATTTAGAACGGATATGCTGCATGTTATAATATATACTAGTTTATCATTGAGTTGTTGTAGGTTTGTGTATATAGTATAGTTTAGTCATGAAATTAGTTAAATTAATACTCTTTATTAAGATGAAAAGTATTCACAATCAAGCCGCTGCTGATTTATGAAGCTCTTTCTTTAACTCTCCTTTAAACAACATCAGGTTATAATGTATTAAAAATAAGGTTACAGGGAATTTATTACAGACCTTTAATATAAATAAAACACAGTTAAATATCGTTCAAAATATTAATATATTACAGATTGCAGACTTCAAGAAAAATGTCTGTGTATTTTAAAAGGTGCCTATTCAGATGTCGAAGCCAAATCCGACTGTCGATATAAATTGCCATGATATTGGATTGACAATTTTTGGTGGGAAATTTCGTTAAAAAGTTTCTCAGCGCATTTTCTGAAATGACACGACGTAAGTATTTGACATCATAAATTCGAGTATACAAAATGTCGTCTGGATTTGAATTTATGAGTAAAATTCGTGCGTAGCATTAATACACATTTAAAGATAATTTTTCATGTATGTTTTTACACATACATAAGCTCACGCTTTTTTCCTAGAAGGAGTAGGCAGAGGTGCTACCAGGACACCCACATTTCGCGTTGTATGTTCCGACCAACGATGTGATAGGCAAGTATATCACCATATCGGGCGCAAATTCCTGACTCCGGGCTAATAAATAAATAAATACACCCAATAGTCACATACATAGTCCTGACGCCACACTAAGATCGAGTTTTGTGTCGTGGGTATCAGAAGCTACGAGAGACTTTGTCGGTCTCACAGACACCCAGACCCGAAACAAATACCTGTGGATCACACAACTATTTGTTTCGGTACGGCGGCCTCTCGTTTTACAGCCGACGTCTAACAAACTATGCCACGGAGGCTGTAGAATAATGAATAGAAAAATCCAATATCACTTTGCCCGACCCGGGATTAGGACCCGAGACCTCAGCTTTGTAATCCTACTGCCTACTGGAGTACAACTACGCCACCGAAGCAGTCATGTATATTTTATAACCGACAAAATTCAGTGTCATTCTCTCATCGGTGTTTTCAATATAAGTTGTATCGATTCAAAATTCAAAAAAATTAATTGAAAAGTATTTGAATTTAATAGTCAATGACCAGATTCAGATTTGTACTTACTAGTCAATGTTAGTCAAATATTAATCTGATTCAAAAATTCTAGCGACAATTTGGTTCTATTATTCATTGACTTGATTGCGGTTAAAATATTATTTCATGACTCAATGCCGTTTCTAATTAGGGTGACACTTGCATTATTAATTTAATAAAAGTCAGCCGTCTATCCTACCACATTGGTGCCACAAGCCGAAACTCAACAAAATAGGGAGTACCTTTAAACCCTTTACTGCCTAACACAGACATTCAAATGGACATTAAAGACCACGCAATTAATTTCTAAATTAACTCATCCCACTACGTTAGCAAACGTCTTTTGGAATTATTCTCAAATATCATCAACTTAATTGGACTATAGTTAGACGTGACAACGGCCGCCTCGCCCGGGACTTGTTCACTAATTGAAATGAACAAAGTTACCCATTGTTCCTTTGTTTGTTCATCGTCCCGGCAGTTAGTTGACACTGCGCCTACTCGTGATGATAGTGATCAGTAATTAGTTAAGTTGGATTTAAAGCGGTTCTGATTATACATACATTATATATGCATATGTACGCAGAAGCATGTATCTCCGGATGGGGTAAAAAGAGCTGCTGCTAGTAACTCCCATAGTTCACACTATTTATTTCTGTCCCAAGATGTGACAAGAGTGAGCCGGACGCGATGCCGGGCACGAATTCTTATCCCAGGCGGCTGACGGCTCATATGATATTTATCAAACCGCTGGCTACTTGTATAGTCTAAACAAACTAAAAATGTAGGTACCTAAGTACCAAACAATATTCTTGTAAAATATATTGCTATTAAAGTTTTTCTTAATAGTAGTCGCAGTTGCCTCGTTGGGTTTATTGGGCATATTGTGTGTAAAAGGGTTTAATATCCAGGTTACTCAATCTACTGTTTGTGAATTTTTGGAT